>CM046044.1:33770579-34133474 GCA_025215565.1 Flaveria ramosissima | reverse complement strand
TTATTATAGTGACCTTTGTTATTGCTCTTCTTGTGTGTTTAATCTCCATCTCAACATGAGGTTCTTGTTGTTTAGTTTTAGGTTGGATGGTTTGTGAAGCTTGCTCTAGTTAACCTTGTTGTATAGGAATAACATCAATAATAGGAACACTTTCACGGATAAGTAGTTTTACAATTGTAACAAATCTAGCTCTATGATCTCTAGTGCATACACCTAGAGCAAACATCCTCAACCTTATTACTATTGGAATGTTAATAATCAAGAAATTAGAAAAGTCAAACTAAAAAGTCAAACTGCAGATTATTTGTATCTATCGGTAGTTATATAGATAGTTATGGTAGTTATGCATGTAACCGCTAATTGTAGGGTATAAATACCCTTAACAGCGACATTTGTAGTGTGGAATAACAGTGTGTGTTTGTGTGTGTATTGTCTCGTGTTTGACTTTGTTCTTTCCACCGAGTCCCTGCACAAATCTATGCATACTCTTGATCTATTGTTCATCCACATAATCGATCCTAATATATGATCCGAAGGGGCCTCAACAATTATTGAGTTGTAATCACAATTTCTTGAAGTAACAAGTTTATTAATCCATTTCATCTTAAGGGCTATCATCAATTTTTTATTTTTATTTTTGCTCTCCATATTGATATTTTTGCCTTTTCTCATGGACTCTGGTCACATCTACCATACCTGCATAAAAGATAGAACATTCACATAAGCTTGATTATATCATTCGATTTTATCAAATAAATTAGAACATTCACAGAAGCTTGATCATATCCTTTGATTTTATCAAAGAAATCTTCTATACCTCTCCATTTTTCTTTCATTTATTGTTTAGCAAGTTTTCAAGCAACTTAATCACTTTGTGCTTCACTAGCATGAGTACTAAGAATAATTCTTTGATATGGTCAATGGGTGGACCTAGTGTAACCGAGGGCACCCGCTCACCCCCAAAAGAAATAAACAATGTCGTATATACACTCCAACCCTTATCGTTCCCTATAAAAATTTACAACCTCTCTTGAAACCCAATCTTTTACATATTACCCTAATGTCTATTTTAATATTTTTAATTAATTCATAGAAAAAAATGATGGATATGGACTTACAGCAAAGAGAGAATAAACAAGTTTTTCCAAAACTTAAAATTTCCAAAACCTAAGGTTTTGCTTCGGTGCTTCACTCCTCCACCAATCTATCGTAATTCTATATGCCGCCTGCGACTTTCTCTTGGCGACGATCACTGCCGGTTGTCAAACTTGCTCCTGTCACCGAACTCCTCGCCAAGTAAAACTATTAAGTTTTAAAATTTCCTTATTTTTTGTTTTTAATTATTGATTACTTGGTCACTGACTAGGGTTTGAACTCTTCTTATTACTCGTTGAACTGCAACCGTTGAAAGATGTTTTTAAGCAATGAAATACGTGAAGTTTGATTTGCTTAATCAGATGGGTGATGAGAATTTAAGAAAGAGTTGTATTTGTTTTATGGAGAAAGACTTACTTAGTAATGTCTCCTTAAATGTTATAGAAATATTTCAGAAAATAAAACATCATAGAGAACAATTGTGTGTGTATATATATATATATAGGAAAAGGTTCAAGCGAGAACCCGAGAACCCTCTTTTATTGCGAGAACTTGCGAAAACCCATCAAGATCAATGAATATCATTATTTTTTATGTTTAAATAACATTATTACACATATAGAAGATTATGAACTTTTATGTATATGTGTAAATTCATAAGTGTAAAAGAGTTCACATTGGTGTAAGTTTTGCAAAAAAAACACATATATTTAAAGTTGCAAGTAAAACTTACACCGATGTAAACTTATTTACACTTATGAATTCACACATATACATAAAATATCATAATCTTGTATATATGCAATAATATTATTGCAATAAAAAAATTATGATTTATATTGATTTTGACGGGTTCTCGCAAGTTCTCGCAATTACACAGGGTTCTCATTTGAACCTTACCATATATATATATATAATATATATATATATATATATATATATATATATATATATATATATATATATATATATATATACATATATATATACATATATATATATATATATATATATGTATATATATATGTATGTATGTATATATATATATACATATATATACATATATATACACATATATACATAGATATATTGTATCTTGCTTATGATTTTATAATGACATTAGACGTGCTTTTGTTGGTTTTAAGAAATTTAATTTAATAGTTTCTTTTATATTACCCCACCCAAATTGAACCGCAGACATTTATTATAGAGCGTTAGTCAAATGACTCTTAAAAAATTCGTCCACCATAAAAAAGTTTCTCGGATCCGCCACTGACATTGTCTAGCCACTTTTTTTTAGTACTTGGCCCTGTAGTATGATAAAACATTGTTCTTGGACTAATTCTAGGTATATTGACCACAAATGATCTTCCAACAGGTCTAGTCTCATCTGTAATAGTAACAGTTGAAAGATTTCAAGTTTGTTTTGTTTTAACCAAACCGGTTTATACTGGGCCAGTTTCTACCATGATAGTTAGAGTTTATACGATAGTAACTGGCAGTTTAGTACTTGTAGTTTCTTTCATATTGTCTTCCCCATCCTCATCTTCTACCTATAAAACCAACATCCTTCTCTTTCATGGTTGATTAGTTGTAAAAATAAGAGTAGTATCTTGTTGCTTTGGAATGATTATGTCTTTGAGTCTTCAATTATATCTAAAGGATATCTATCTAATTGGAATGAATAGTTAAATAATAACTAGCATAGTATTTGAAACTTGAATAGAACTTAATATCACTTTGATACTAGATTCAAATGATTATCAAAGCATATGAAAGCATATTACATCTCATGTATTACAGATGCTTATGTAGAATTCTAATTTACCTACTTTTGTACTATTCGGTTAACGATAGGGATGAGCTCGGTACCGTACCTGTACCGAACCGGTACCGGTACCGAAAGTACCCGGTCCCGAATTTTATAAAAAACGAGTACCGGTACCGGTACCGATTTTGGTATATGGGTACAGGTATCGGTACCGGTACGGTACCGGTATTTCGGTACCCAATACCTCTTTGGTACATGTTACATCCACAACATTATTTTTTAGGCTTGTTGCATGAATCATGTTTAGTTACGGTACCTAGTACCTGTTTTTGTGCCCGTTACCCAGTACATGTTTGGTACCCAATACATCTAAAAGTTTATAATAACTAAACAAAAATAAAATATCAAAAAATGATTCACATGTCCAATAAAAATAGTACATAGATTTGACCATGTATTCGAAATATAAATTGTTTTTGCTTCATAGTGATGCGTTTTACCCAAAAATAATAAACACCAATACAACAATACCAATACCAAAAGTTTTAAAATACCAAAGAAAGATAATCTTCGATTTGATCACTATGTTGTTTCTATTTTTCAAAATAGACTATTCGCATTTAGGTACTATCGGGTACCATACGGGACTTTTGGGTAAAGTACCGGTACCGGTACCGGCGAGTACCGATCCCGAAATATAAGAAAATCAAGTACCGGTACCGGTACCTTATACATATTTTCGGTACCAGCTGGGTACCGGTACCGGTACGGTATGGGTGGGCACCAAATGCTCATCCCTAGTTAACGACCAAGACTTATCTAATAGTTATAATCAGACTATGGTTACAAGAAATTTCGTAATTCATATGCTTTAGTCTCGCAACTACTTCATATGCATATAGACCTCGGTAAAAGTCGCTTGACTATAACTTCAATAGAAAGTCTTCTATCCTATCACCTATGAGAGACTTCAGCATAAAATTCCAAATTGGACACAAACTTCAACATTGAGTAAATTAATCTTATTTTCGTACGAGCAAGTTATATACAAATAACCGATACTATGATATACGCATTATTAAAATTATGATTTAAATAATGAAATCTTAAGTTTCGTATTTTAGTATATACCTGGTTTACACTCGTATTTAACCGTATTAGAGCATTCACATAACATTCTCGTTCATATCTCTATAATTGTACTAAAAATTACTGTTTTTTATCTATTTAAAATAAATAATACATTTTTATACTTTTATTATTGCATTTCTCTGTGTTTAACTTACAATCAATTTCAAACATATTAAATTATTTATAGGGTGAACACTGTTTCTCCCAAATATACAGATGAACGCCAACATTTTCTGTCTTCTCCATTCACAACCATTTCTATAATATAGGACACACATTCATAGAAAAATAGAGAACGAGATGTGAATGTTCTTACGTATCAAATTTTGTTTTATCCACATATGGTATATACACACACATTATGACATAATGTCTTATAACCACATCATCAACTTAATGGAGTCATGTATAACTTACCAATATTTTAGTAACTCAATGGGCCATTTACAACTTTATCATACTCAATGGGCCATTTACAACTTTATCACAATTCAAGAGTTACAAACAACTTGTGACACTCATACAACTTAATTTTACATATCGAGTCACATATCTAAAACTTGTCACCTAATGCGTCATTTAACAACTTGTGACTCTCATATAAATATTTACTAGTGGTTATACAGCATTTAACATAAATCAACATTCAACCTTATGATTCATATACATTCAACTTTTGTCACTTTAAGCAACCACCACTAGTAAATATTACAAATACATGGTCATTTTATCAACCTTGTGATGCATGGTTACAACTAAGTCACATTCAGATCCTAGTCTCTTTAGGGATTATAAATCCACATATTTTCCAAGGTTATCTTTAATTTATTATTGTTTAACCACGTATATTTTTTAGTTCATATTTACAAATTGGTTAAATCTATTTACTCAGTAGACATGTATATAAAGCACCACCTCCGTAAATAACTTGCAACCCCACCTCCATCTCGAAGATCCACAACCACCACAATCTCACCTCCACCCATCTACCATCTAAATCACCAATTTGTTTTTCTTTTGCAGTTTTCTTTTGTTTAATTTTTTTTCAGTTCAAGTTGAGACACCTGCTCCGACCCGCACCACCTGACCACCCCGTCACCAAACCCACAACACCACACCGGAGACACCTGCTCTGATCCGCACCATCACCTGAGCCTCCCCCACCCTACCCACCCACCCCTGCCACCCACCGCCAACCTGCAGGGTTATCATTTGGTAAGATCGTTCCATCCCGGGCTTTCATTTCTCATTTTGGTTTTAGATTGCTGCTTTCTCGTTATTTTGTTATATTACTGCTCCTGAGTTGTTCTCGCGACTGTTGCATTTGTCTGTACATTTCTAGGCTGCTTTTTGCTTTTTTTAAGGTATGTTTCGTGTTTAGTGGTTATTTCGTGTTTTTGTGCTGGTTTTTGGTCACGGAGGGTTAGTGAGGTACAATAGATAACAGGAGTCATTACAATGCTCTGAGATCATGTTCGGGGAGGAGAGGTGCTTCTTCAGAGAGTGTAAGGATTCCTTAAGTCTGATGCAACCCAAAACATCCAAAGTGTCTCTGCAACATGCACTAAGTACTGAAGTGAAGAATGCTTCGGAAGTTTTACACAATGCATTAGAAAATACTCTAAGTGTAAAATCTTCCGAAGCCAAGACCAATATCTTCCGAAGCCAAACATGAAGTCTTCCGAAGCCTCAGAGACAAAGTCTTCCGAAGCTTCAACCTATGAAGACAGATTTCTTCCGAAGACTTTTAGTACACATGCTTTATCTGATGTACTGTTCCATAAAGCACCTTTTCCGCTGCATCTCTGTAAAGTCACCAACTTACATGAGTTGGTGAAAAGGTCCATGCTTTTGGTAACTGTACATTGAGGTCTTGAGTCTGTAACTTTCCACTTTATGTACTTTATCCTTTTTGTAATGTATAAGGATGTGAGCTATGGCATGTCATAGTCACAAGGTCAAAAGGCAGATATGCCTTTTGATCCTACAATTGATTTTGTTAGTGTCTAGTCAATTGTATCCAGCTGGCTTTCAAAGTATAGCCGGCTGTAGGTTGTAGTATAAGTATTTCAAGTTCTTGTATCTTTCTTTATGCTTTGTAACACTTGTAAAAGAACTTGAGAAAGCAATATACTGCCTCCTTGAAACCCATACTCTCTTGTTCTGTCTCTTTGCTTTACTTGTGTTCTTTGTATCACTTGGTTAACCCAGTTCACTGTTTGATTAGAGTTTAGTTAATCTCCTCATTGTGTTGTTGTGTTGTAATTGTGTTAGCCCTTAAACGGTCCTGCAATTGGTATCAGAGCTTCCAGGCTCTTGATATAAGATCTAACCATCTTAAGATCCCTCACACACACAAAAACTAAACCTTTCAAATGGCTTCCATCTCAAAGACTGATATGGAGACTGGAACCATGAACAAATCCCCACTGATCACTCTTGATGATTTTGACACCTGGTGCATGAGGATGGAAGGCTTCATCAGGTCTCTTGATTCAAGAATGTGGGAATCTGTTGAGAATGGACCTTTCATACCCAGCACCCCCTCTGCTACTGGTGCTGGTATGATTCCTAAAGATGTGGCCAACTACTCAGATGAAGATAGAAAAAGAGTAGAGATTGATAGGAAGGCCATGACTGCTCTTCAGACTGCTCTCCCAAACTCTGTATACAGAGGTTTTAAGAAGTGCAAGACAGCCAAACAGCTGTGGGATGCACTGAAGCTGATGTATGAAGGCTCCTCTGAAGCCAAGGAGAACAAGAAGATCTTCTGAAGCAGCAGTTTGAAAACTTCACCTTCAAAGCAGGTGAACCATGACCCAACAATACTTCAGGTATGTTGAGATTGTGGATACCCTAGTGGATGGAGGAGTTCCTCTTGAGAACAGGGACATTGTAAGGAAGTTCATGTCCTCACTTCCTAGGCAATGGACACACTATTGTGTGGTGATCAAGAGGACTGAGAACCTTAAACTCTTACTCTGACAGAGTTGTATGGGATTCTCAGTGGATACCAGATGGAGATGAACATGCAAGGTTCATCTGGCAACTCCAACAATCAAATGGGTTCAGCCCTTCATGTGGTTGAAAGGGACAGCATAGAACCCCACATCATCTTATATGCTACCCTGACAACTCACAAAAGGGTCCTTTCATCACCTTCCCGGAGGACACCAGGGAGAACTTTACTCAAGGAAGCCCATTCCAAGAGACAAGTTCTTCTCAAGCCTTTGTGTCTACTGATGAAAGCTGTGGGAATTATCTCTTCACTCTTGAAGACCTGGACTGTATCCATCCAGATGACTGGAATACATGGAGATAGTTCAGCAGATGGCTCTCCTCACTCACAGAGCCAAGAAGTTCTACAAGAGAACAGGAAGAAGATTTCCAAGCAATGCTACCAGTGTAAGTTTGGGCTGGATAAAAGCAAAGTTAAGTGTTACAACTGTAACCTTATGGGCCACTTTGCTAGGGAGTGTAAGGCACCTAAAGCAAATGGGGGCCAAACACAACCCAGACCAAACTACACTGACAAAGCCCTCAGACTGAGAAGCAAAGCAACATGCTGCTGTTGCTGTTGAAGAGGGAGGCTTTGACTGGAGCTTTCAGGTGGAAGATGCTTCTCCAAACCAAGCACTGATGGCTGACCATGATGAAGCCAAGGTATTGGAACATCTCTGTACTCCTGAATGCATTGCTAAAGTAAATAGATACAGGTCCTACAACTTAGAGATGAGATCTGATCTTGAGTCATTAAACATATTAAAATCTGATTTTAGAAAGTCTGAAAATGATTACAAGTTAAAGATAGAGGACTTGGAGAAAACCATTTCAGTACTAAAACATGAACATACAGATTTTAGAACTCAGATCCAAGATCTCATAACTAAGTTGACTGAGTGCCAGGCTGAGCTTGTGATCAGCAAAGCCAAGGCAGAGAAAGTGTTCTTGAAGAAGAGACCTTCAAGAACATGATATCCTCATCCCTGCACAACAAAGTCTGTTATCAAAATAGACAGGGACTGGGATCAAATGAGATAGCTCCTCCACACACAATCTTGTCTGTAAGATCTCCTAGGTGTGGAACTTGTGAAGATGAGCTTCCTCTCATAGATCCTATAAGTGAGGATGATGAAGAAGTGATAGTGAAGAATTCCTCTGAGAAGAGTGAAGAAGAGGATTCTTCCAAGGGCCACTATCCTTCTGAGGAGAAGAAATCAACTGTGATGACCAAGTCCAAGAGAAAGAACTTGATCAGGAAGAGCAAGAGAAAAGCAAAGAAGGCTCAAGAATCAAGGCTACTTTTGATGCTAAGCAGAAACAAGTTTTATCTCTGCAGGTTTCAAAGTAGTAAGGACTGAAGACATCAACCAAGACTCCTCAGCTAAGAGTCCTGGTTCTTGTTCAAATCATCTCAGTGCAAAGAAGAAGACTGAGCTGCTGTGTACCACTGCTGCACAGCCTGGACCATCAAACTCCAAGAACAGTTCACAGCCAAAAGAACTGTCTCAGCATCTACCAAGATGAAGGTGGAGAAGGGATGTGACCAAAGCCAGTCTTGCTCTCAAAAGGAGACTCCTTTGAAGAAGAAAATGTTATGTGTCATGTGTGAAAGTACTTCTCACATTGCTAAGGATTGCCCATACAATCCTAAAAGTACTGTCCACATGACCAATACAAAGACTTCAAAGACTTCAAGAGTCTCAAGAAGTCTCAAGCTTCGGAAGGAAAGTCTGTTTCCTTCGGAAGCTCCAAATCAAAGAAGAAGGTAAATGGAAAATTACTTCGGAAGTAAAATTGGTCTCGGAAGAAAGGAGTTCTTCCGAAGCACTGAAGTCTGCTGCAGTGACTGTAGATCTTCCGAAGGTTCAGTCATCAAAACTTGTGAAGTCTCAAAAGCTTCTAAGGTTTTGAAGGTCAAGTCCAAGACTCCAAAGGTGGTGTGGAAGTCTAAGAAAGACCAATGACTGAAGTTTCTCCATCAACAACAGCTGAAGATCCCCATAGTACAACCATAGGATCTATTACTGTTGCATTACCTTCTATTACACTTAGTGAGCCCAAGACAAGTAAGGCTTGGGTTTCCAAATGTAACTAATCATTTCTTTGTGCAGGAACAGCTCAAGACAAACAGGAATGTCTGGATAATTGACAGTGGCTGTTCCAGGCACATGACAGGCAATAGGTCTCTACTCCATAATTTTGAGAGAATTGATGGAGGACCAGTTGCTTTTGGAGGAGATGAAGGTGGTTACATTTCTGGAAGGGGCAAGGTCACAAATGGTAAGCTCAGCATTGAGAAGGTAAACTTTGTCAAGGAGCTTGGGTACAATCTTCTGAGTGTATCCCAATTTTGTGATCAGAGTCATAACATGCTCTTTACTGAGCATGAGTGCATTGTTCTCAAGCCTGGAGTGGTCATTCCTCATGAGCATATCCTGCTCAGAGCCCCCAGGAAAGGAACATGTACAAGATGGATTTGCAAGAAACATCTCCCTCTGGAGAAGTTTCATGCTTTCTATCTAAAGCAAATAGTGATGAGTCTTTCCTATGGCATAAAAGAATGTGCCATGTAAACTTTAAGAACATGAATAAATTAATTAAACATGATCTGGTAACTGGAATGCCAAAGAAAGAGTTTACAAGTGATGATCATTGTGTTGCATGCCTGAAAGGGAAGCAACACAAGGTATCTCACAAGCCTAAGGAAAAGAACTCCATCACTCTCCCTACACTTGTTACATATGGATCTCTTTGGCCCCACCAGTGTAATGAGTCTAGGAAGGACCTCTTATTGTTTGGTGATCACAGATGATTTTACAAGATTCACTTGGGTCTTCTCCTTAGAACTAAGGATGAAACCCCTGAGATTCTGAAGAATTTCATCTTAAAAGTTGAGAATCAATGTGATCACAAGGTCAAAACCATAAGATGTGATCAAGGAACTGAATTCAAGAACCAAATCCTTGATACATTTTGTGATGAAAAAGGTATTACAAGACAATATAGTGCTCCCAGGACTCCTCAGCAAAACGGAGTTGCTGAGAGGAGAAACAGGACACTTATTGAAGCTGCAAGAACTATGTTGTCTGACTCTAAACTGCATGGTCGAAAACCAAGGGTTACTGCTTGCTATGTGCAAAACAGAGTTTTAGTAGTTAAGACACATGGTAAGACTCCTTATGAACTTTGGCACAAGAGGAAACCTTTCATTGGTTTTCTCAGGTCATTTGGATGTCCCTGCACCATCTTGAATACCAAAGATCAAATTGCCAAGTTTGCTGAGAAATCAGATGATGGACACTTCATTGGATACTCTTCCAAGCTAAAGCTTATAGAGTATACAATCTCAGAACTAGAATTGTTGAGGAGTCAGCCAATGTGACTTTCAATGAGCACACACCCTGTGTGGCTGGTTCTGGTCCGGATTGGCTGTTTGATCTTGATTTAGTTACCAACTGTTTTAACAAATCTTGTGAGCATGTTTCAGGATCTGCAGAAAATTTAAATACAGGTGATCCTGATCCAAGATTTGAGCTAGGAAGACCTCAACTCATACATCTTCAGCTCCAGTTGGAACTACTTCAGCAAATGAGGTTTCTATCAGCACAACAATGACAAATTCAGCTGATACATCTGGTATGCCTTCAAATTCCAGCTCAGAGGCTCTCAACCAGATAAAGACACCTCATTGTAGAAGACAACAATGGTGATGGTGATAGTGATCAGGAATTTCTTGATGCTAATAACCATACCATAGATGACAACATCAATGATGTCACACACTCATTGGATCAAGTTAATCTTGATAAGTGTGATAATGTGGAGGGTGAATCTTCAGACCAGATCTAAATTTCTCAAATTTGGATCTTTCTCAGCAACTTGCTGTGATCCCTCAGCTAAGGATCCACAAGTCTCACCCCACCACAAACATCATTGGAGATGTTGTCACAGGGGTAAGAACAAGAGGACAAACCCATGAAGCAAATGTTTGTCTTCACTCTTGTTTCTTATCTCAGATAGAGCCAAGAAAGTTGATGAAGCTCTAAAGGATGGAAGTTGGGTTGAAGCTATGCAACAAGAGCTGCTTCAATTCAAAAGGCAGAAAGTTTGGAACCTTTGTCCTCTTCCTCATGGGAAGACTACCATTGGAACCAAATGGGTTTTTAGGAATAAGAAGGATGATAGAGGAATCATCATCAAGAACAAGGCAAGACTAGTTGTTCAAGGATACACACAAGAAGAAGGGATTGACTACACTGATGTCTTTGCTCCTGTAGCAAGACTAGAAGCTGTTAGGATATTCCTGGCATTTGCTGCATCCAAGAACTTCAAGGTCTATCAACTTGATGTAAAGTGTGCTTTCTTATATGGAGTGATTGATGAGAGGTTTATGTCAAACAACCACCTGGTTTTGTAGACCCTGATCATCCTGATTATGTCTGCAAGCTTGACAAAGCTCTTTATGGGCTGCATCAGGCACCCAGGAAGTGGTATGAGACACTATCTGAGTATCTTTGTAAACATGGATACAGGAGAGGTACTATAGATGGAACTCTCTTCATCAAAGGACAGGGAAATGACTTATTGCTGGTTCAAGTATATGTAGATGACATCATCTTTGGTTCAACTAATCCAAAGCTCTGCAAAGACTTTGAGAAGCTGATGAAAGACAGATTGAAATGAGTTCAATGGGAGAACTCAACTTCTTTCTGGGAATTCAAGTGAAGCAGGTTGAAGATGGCATCTTCATAAGTCAGTCAAAGTATGTTCAAGACATACTCAAGAGGTTCAACATGACTGATTGTAAGATTGCTAAGACACCCATAGCCAGAAACCACTCCCTTTGTCCAGATCTTGAGGGGGAGTGTGTAGATGAACTTTATACAGGGCTATGATTGGGTCTCTTATGTATCTTACAGCTAGCAGGCCTGATATCATGTTTGCTACATGTATTTGTGCAAGATATCAAGCCAACCCTAAGATGTCTCACTTAATCACTGTGAAAAGGATTTTAAGATACCTCAAAGGTGCTTCAACACTTGGTCTATGGTATCCAAAGAATCCTAATTTCAATCTGTATGCCTATACAGATAGTGATTATGGTGGTTGCAATATGACTGCAAAGTCTACATCTGGGGGATGTCAATTCCTTGGTGGAAGGGTTGTCTCATGGCAATGCAAGAAACAATCCTGTGTGTCTGCATCAACTGCTGAGGCTGAATACATTGCTGCTGCAAGCTGCTGTGCTCAAGTGCTTTGGATTCAAAATCAGATGCTGGACTATGGATTTAACTTCAAAGAGACTCCTATCCACATAGACAACACCCTGCTATCTTCACGTGCGAAGTTTTAAACCTCAAGCGTGTGAACAAACCAGGATCACGTCAATAGTTACTCAGAAACTGATTATATGCCATGATTAAAATAAAACAACCAAAGTTCAACTTTGAAATTGTGCGGAAGCAGTTTTTGAAAACCAGATTTAAGTAATAAATATAACTATGGCAAAACATTCCAACCCAAAAGAGTAAACCATAATCAAATTAAAACTGAGCAAGTGTCTTGAAACCGAGACTTAGTATGCAAGTGAACCGTGGAGTTGCTCCTAAGGCAAGCAACTATGAACCTGAGAATAGCATCTAAAATGTCAACACATGGTTGGTGATTCAAGAGTTAATATTCAAACATCAACAGTTTAATAATCGAGATGCCACTAGTAGTGCATTGCAACAGATAGCTAGTCCATTAACAAATAATATTAATACATAGTGTTTCGCAATTGAAGCTTATTGTGTTACGTTGTTGCCTCCTGTCACGACTCAACAGGTCGTGACAATGTTCAATAGGACAAATTGCACCCGGTTGACCTCGAGTCACACAGGTGGGGCTCGTCAGACCCAGTAGTACTACCCAAGTTTCCCCGCTATTCAATATTAACAATTCGAAAGTGTGAGGACTTTCCCATGATAAACAACATTATATTAATATTATGCACAACTAAAATATACATAAAGCGTTTGTAGTTTTACCAGTATGCTATCTCCCCCAAAAGAGATTAAATAAAGAGTGGGGCATGAACTCACCTGATATGCGTATAGATACTTAGAGTTTGACTTGACTGACAGAGTGAACAGACAACCCTCAGAGGTTACCTAGATCATATAAGTATATGAGTACGTGCAACAGAGAATATGTGAAACCCTAAGTACACTACAACCAAAGACTCAGGTTTCAGAAAATAATACATTTGACTCAGTTGACCCGTTTGACCCGTTGGTGACTTTATGTGTTTTAAACCATTTAAACAACCATACACATATATCATACAAGTTTAACATTCAAATGGTTCATGAGTATGCTACATCATCCAGGTGTATCACATAGATCATCATACAACCAAGTATCATACAAGTCATGCGAATCTAGAACATTAACATATCCACTAGTTACAACATAATTAACAAGTCACACAAAGATCAAATCACGCACCACATGCCATGTGAAGCCACTCACGACCTCACACCCTAAACCCTGCCAATCCTACTAAGTAGGGGCCTCAGATTCGCACGAGTGTATGATGATCACATTCACATTCACTAACCATTTCATACATTCAACATGCATCACAACAATCAATTTCCAATCCCAAGCATGATATCTTAACTACTAATCCACATCAATATTATACATGCTCATCAAAGTACTAACACCACTCATGATTAACCGAACATCTCATACAACAATATTAACATGTTCCAACCACATTAGAATTCATCTATGAACTTACTAACATGCTCCTAGCATCTCAAACATGATCAAACCATCATCTTTCACATGTTGCGAAAATAAAGTTTTCCTTTTGGGAAAGCACATCCCAAAACCTATCAAACATCCTATACATTCATGGATTCATTAATAATATACCAATTCAAGCTCATATCAACATCTAAGCATGATCAACAACATCCAAACATCATAATTCATCAATTCATATCCTAAAAAGTTACTATCTTTAGTAAGGTATGAACTTTAGCATGTGTTCTTGAATTCCCAATGCTCACAACAACAATTTAACATCTAATCATCACCATGAACACATCCATAACATCAATTCATCACCAATTCAACATTATATGCAAAATAAAGTTACTATTCTTAGTAACCTATGAACATCAACATCAATTCACCAATCTCTTGCAAAATCAATGTAATCTAGCATCCATACAATCTATTAAACATCAAACATTCATCAAACAATCATCCATCATGCATAATCATGCCATTTTCGAACTAGGGTTTGTACAACACCAAAGATCATGATCAATCCACTAGAAACATACAATTCATACATAATCCACGTTAAACAACATGTAAATAACCTAACTAACGAATTAACAACATCAAACAACATCCAAATCGACTCCATGAAGACCAAATCGCGACTTTAGGTTCGGCCAACAATAAAAACTCACAAAAACATGAAAAATCTAACCTTTACACGTGTTATAGCTTGCAATTGATGCTTCCTATGAGTTGTATGCCTTGAAACCGAATCAAATCGATGTTTACTTGCTGATTAGAGGCTGAATTCGAATGAAGAGAGGTTGAGGAAGGGGGGTTACGGCCGAATGGGGAGGGGGCTAGGGTTTGAAGTGTTTTGTTTATTTCAATTTTGCATATTGAAAACTTAAACCCTTGTGTTTTGCATTTTATTAAAAGGCACTCTTTTAAACACTTTTAAATGGTTTTTAACTACAATACTAAACATATAACTCATGGTAACAATTATATGTTTTATCTTTATACACACACACATTAATTCCCAATTATATAAAAAACATGCAAGCACATAAACATAACACAATAATCACATAATCAATTAGATTCCCATTAATTTAACATTATTCATTATTATTAGGTCACCAACGTTAAACGACAACTAGTGTGTGTTCACGACATGTGTATGCAAGACTTAACGAAACTAACGGAGTTTGGTAACGGAAATTTACCGGATGTCACACACATAGACAACAATAGTGCTATCTCTATCACTGAGAACCCTGTGCAGCACTCAAGGACCAAACACATCAACATCAGGTATCATTTAATAAGAGATAACTATGAAAAGGGATTAATTAAACTAGTCAAAGTTCATACAGATGAACAATATGCTGATCTGTTTACAAAAGCTTTTGATGAACAGAGATTTAAGTATCTGATATCAGCTATTGGGATGATTAACTTTGAGTAGACTTTTTCTTAAAACTAATTCTAATTATTTCTTTTTAAAATATGTGTGTCCCAAGTTGTCTAGTTCATCACTTTCATAAGCTCATGTTTTCTTTGGATGTAAAATTCTTTTTGAAGACTTTCCTTAGATTCTTGAAAATTTTCTGATACTTCGGAAGATAAAATTTTATCTTCGGAAGCAAAACATGTCTTCAAAATGAATAACTGTCTCAGAGATTTTACCTTCGGAAGAAGTCTAAACTCATCTTCCGAAGCTTAAAATTCTTATCTCAGACACTTATTCATTTTTAAGGACCTTTTCCTTCTGAAGCAAAATTAACATTCGGAAGCTTTGTTTATTTCTATACAAAGCATCCAAGGGTTTATTTTTCTTCCGAAGCATCAATTTTCAAGACTCTCAGGAAAATCTTCCGAAGCCATTTTAGCTTCGGAAGCTTTTTCAATCAAAACTTCCGAAGACAAATTACCTTCGGAAGCTTTTCGAATTCCAAGAAAACTACTTTTTGAGCAAAAGTAAACTACCTTTTCAGAGGTGGGACCGACTTCGGGATTTCAAAGTTTATCCTCTTTCATTAACTTTGGTTCAAATCCCTTTTCACATAAATACCCAACGGTTCCCCCTCTTTCCCACTATCTTCCTCAATTCTACTATTCCTCTAACCTAATTCTCTAAACCGCCTTTGCTTTCTACCTTTCTTCACCCTTAAGCTTCTGAAATGGCCAACCTTAACCGCAGAAACAACCCAGATTTCTCCATGCAACTTCACAGGCAACATAATCAAGTTGCTCTATTAAGCTCTGAGAAAGATGCAAGTTTCTCAAAGATTTGCCAATTCTTGACTCTGTCAAACTATTTCACCTCCCTGACCATT
Source organism: Flaveria ramosissima (assembly GCA_025215565.1). NCBI lineage: Eukaryota > Viridiplantae > Streptophyta > Magnoliopsida > Asterales > Asteraceae > Flaveria > Flaveria ramosissima. The sequence goes on along the minus strand of CM046044.1, from coordinate 34,117,352 downwards.
GATCCTACTCTATATGAGGATCACTTGCTTGAATTTTGGAGGATCTGCCAAGAGGTCATTATGGATGGGGAGAAGGCACTGTCTGCCACAGTGCAAGGGAGGACAATCTTCATCACTCCGGCCATCATTAACCAACATTTGCAGCTGGATGATGAAGAAGGTGAGGTGTCCTTCCCAAAGGAAGCTGTTAATCATTCCTTTGAGCAGATAGGCTATGAAGGAGATTTCTCTGTAAAGACCTTCAGGAAAGGGAACGTCTCATCCCAGTGGAAATACCTGCTCCATGTGGTTATCCACAGCTTATCAAACAAGTATGGTGGATGGGACCAGATTCCTGAGGATCTCTCCTTTATAGTTCATGGAATGGTTCAGGGGGTCAAGTTCAGGTATTCACAATTTGTTTATACTAATTTACTTGCAAACTTAGACTCCTTAGAGTATTACATGTTTCCTAGATATGTTCAACACATTCTCAACTGTGAACTGGGCTCACAGTTGAGGGAAACAAGTAATTCTTAAATTAGGACAGATGAAGCCCGGTATCTTTAAAATAATGAAGAAGCCAACTGTAGGCTTCTCAGGGGTAGAAACAACCCTAGTCCCAAAAATGTTAGAGCTCATTGCTCAAGGTGACAACCTAGCAACACAAGCTAGTGTTGAACCCACACCTCTTTTATCCTTACCTCTAAAAAGACCATAAATCACCCTCATCTACCAAAGAAAATCCAAACAAACCCCTGCTCAGGCTATTGAGTCTGTGCAGGCCCCCATATACTCAACCTTACAGGAAGAAGTGGACACTAGAGCTCCCACTTAAACTGAGGAGCAAACCACTCCCATCTCTTCACCTATCAGGGCTGAGGTTCCTCATGCTCACCCTGATGAGCTCACTAGCCCAACAGCCTTAAGCCTTCACTCTGAGTCTCAACACTCAAATGAACAACCTTCAGGGGACAGCTACCATCCCCAGCCTTTAGATCTCAACCAACCAATTCCCAACCTATCCTTCTATACTGATGAAGACTTAGGATTCAGTGAGTACCATGAGTCTCTCTTCTCTTCCCCTATTCAAAAAGAGATGAGTACCTCTGACTCTCCTCAGTCTATCCCACATCAGTCACCTATTACTGAGGTGGACACTTCTGAACCAGTTTAGGATGTCCATATGGAAGAGGCTCTCACTTTTGAAAGTGATTACATCATTAAGACCTCAACCATGGCAACTCAGCCCACTAGCATCTCAACTGAGGCTGCCAGTGAGCAGAGGAAAACCAGCAGCCAAGAAACTCAAGCTGGTGGTGAGAGAGAGGACTTTGGTCCAATCATCTCATCCCCCAATGATTCTTCTGATGAATATGAGGGGAATTTGAGACTAAAGGTGCAGAAATTGTCAAAAACATGCACCTATTTAGTCTCTAAGGTTAGTCACTTGGAATCTCAGGTGACTACCTTACATAACAGGGTCAATGATCAGCAACTTCAGATTTCATATCTAAAGGAAAAACTAGCTGGGAGACCTTTAAGGAGAGCTCAACCAGGAACACAAGAACCTGTGGAAGTGATTGACCTATCCTCCAGCTCACCTATGCAAGTGGGTGATGCTACCAAAAAAGGGGAGAAAGTTATTACAACCACAGAACCTGGGAGTTCTTCACAGAGAATGGACATAGAGGACTCACATCCTCACTTGCTGTTGTGCATTCTCAGCAACTTCCTCAAGTTCACATTAATGTGGACTCTATAGACTCAATCATCAGGAGTCTCTTTGAGGAAGGTATACCAAGGGCTGTCTCATCTCCACCACAAGGAACTGGCAACTACATCATAAGGTGGAGGTATGATGATGACAGAAGAGCCCTTATACTTCACAGAGTTCAAGGCCAACAAGAAGTTTTTTATTTCCAAAGCCTGAGCTTCTATGAAAGACTAGATTTAGTCAACATGCCACTTGTCAATCCAAGCAATTCAAGACAAGCTGACAGGCTGGCTCAAAGAATCCAAGACAGGATCCTTGCAGAGTTCTCTCTAAGAAGGAGACTTAGGCAATCAGGCAATGTCATCGGTCAACTAGATGTTGAGGTGGACCCTAAGATTAGTTTCATAGGGGAAACCTTGACTGAAGGCCTAGTGGCAGAACCTGAGACCCCTGTCTCATCATCAACAACTGCTGCGAGGTCCAAACTCCATCTGAGACACCTGCTGGTGAAGGTGTTTCTCAGCCTCTCTCTGGCCAGAGCATGGAAGCTACACCAAGCAATGAAGGCCAAGCCTCAATCCACCCTGAGTCATAAAGGTCTGTTGGTGACAAAGGGAAAAGGATAATGACTCCTGAGGAAATTGAGGAGGAAGAGAGAGAGAGAAAAAGGAGACTAAGGGGAGAAAGTTCTTCTGGGTCATCTAGCTTCATGCAAGCTGCAATCAGGGCTGCTCCCAGACCAAATACTCAGGATGATGAGTTAAGGGCAGTCAGGATTACCTACTTACAGACCAGGAACTATGATATTGATGAAATCATCTCCCTCCCCTTAGAAGAGTTAAATGAACTGGCTGACATGGAAGTGTCAAGAGAGATGAAGGATAAAGAGGATGCAAGGTTACTTCTCCAATTCAAAGAGGAGAAGAGACAGAAAAGACTCTACAAGCATGCTCCCACTCTCTCTCCAGTTCAAGAAAGTCCTGCACAAGAAGATGTGGCTCCACAAGAACCTCAGGTAGATAAAGAAGAAGATAGGATCAAGATGATCAACTACCTGAGTGCCACAGGCTTCTATCAGGCAGATGCACTTCTTCCCCTGTCCTATGACTTCATTGAATTTGAGTACCTAAAGCAACTTGAGCTTGAGCTAGTCAAAGAAAGAAAGACAACCAAAAGGAAGCTAAGGGAAGAAGCTGCAAAGTCAAGAGCCATCATTCAAAAGAATGCAAAGAAGTCTGCTGACAGACAAAGAATGATGAGCTTCTTGAAGCTATATGGATTCTCCGGAAGGAGACTTGGCCCCATGTCTCTATCCACTATGGATGAGCATATAAGGGTGATCAAGCAGAAGATTAAGAGTGGAGAACTGATTGACTTGCACTCTCTTCCAAGTCAAGTCCCACCTGAAGTAGAGGTCAAGTTTGAACAACCAGGGACACCTCAACCAGAACCTCCAGCTAAACCTCAGCAAGCTTCATCTTCTGATCCAAGGCAGGGTCAAACTCCCTCTCCTTCTGAACCTGTGAGGGAGAAACACCCAACTGAGAAAGACACTGATGATCAACATGGTGCTGCAGACCAGTCTTCTCAGTTAAAGTCATCTAAGAGGAAGAAGAGAATGGCTTCTAAACCAAAGACTAAGAAGAAGAAGCCAAAGTCATCTACCTCTACACCTCAGGCTGAATCAGATCAACCTGAGGAAGTGCGTGATGAGGCAGCCCAATCAACTCCTATGCAAGTGGCTCCTCTAACAACTGAGACACCCATCTTGTCCTGGACTTACTCTACTAATACAGAAAGATGGCATGTTATCAGAGATCAAGGTGTTGAGAATGTCTACTCCAGGCAAGACATAATCAACTTACCTCTGCATGATCTCTTTGAGATGAGAAGATACTATGAGAGTCTTGATGATCCTGACCATCTAATGAAGAAAGGAATGGTCTTGATTGTACTGAAGACTACCAACATTTGAAGATCTTCTAAGTGTTTTGGTAACATCAGCCTAGGGGGAGTTTGTAAGGATTCCTTAAGTCTGATGCAACCCAAAACATCCAAAGTGTCTCTGCAACATGCACTAAGTACTGAAGTGAAGAATGCTTCGGAAGTTTTACACAATGCATTAGAAAATACTCTAAGTGTAAAATCTTCCGAAGCCAAGACCAATATCTTCCGAAGCCAAACATGAAGTCTTCCGAAGCCTCAGAGACAAAGTCTTCCGAAGCTTCAACCTATGAAGACAGATTTCTTCCGAAGACTTTTAGTATACATGCTTTATCTGATGTACTGTTCCATAAAGCACCTTTTCCGCTGCATCTCTGTAAAGTCACCAACTTACATGAGTTGGTGAAAAGGTCCATGCTTTTGGTAACTGTACATTGAGGTCTTGAGTCTGTAACTTTCCACTTTATGTACTTTATCCTTTTTGTAATGTATAAGGATGTGAGATATGGCATGTCATAGTCACAAGGTCAAAAGGCAGATATGCCTTTTGATCCTACAATTGATTTTGTTAGTGTCTAGTCAATTGTATCCAGCTGGCTTTCAAAGTATAGCCGGCTGTAGGTTGTAGTATAAGTATTTCAAGTTCTTGTATCTTTCTTTATGTTTTGTAACACTTGTAAAAGAACTTGAGAAAGCAATATACTGCCTCCTTGAAACCCATACTCTCTTGTTCTGTCTCTTTGCTTTACTTGTGTTCTTTGTATCATCTTGGTTAACCCAGTTCACTGTTTGATTAGAGTTTAGTTAATCTCCTCATTGTGTTGTTGTGTTGTAATTGTGTTATAGCCCTTAAACGGTCCTGCAGAGAGAAATGGTTATAGACTAAGAGTGGCATCGTGGAATGTAGGCACCCTTACTAGTAAGTTATTAGAGTTAATTGATGTGCTGAATAGACGCAGGGTGTAGATAGCGTGCCTTCAGGAGACTAGATGGCGGGATGGGAGAGCAAAAGAGTGCAATGGTTATAAACTGTGGTATTCTGGGTCAGATGGTACAAAAAATGGAGTAGTTTTCTAGTTGCTAAAGAACTTCAGGATAATGTAGTGGAGGTGAGAAGATACGATGATAGACTTATGCTGTTAAGAATAGTAATAGAGGATGAGGTAGTGGCAGTAGTTAGTGCGTATGCACCACAAGTTGGATTAGGGAAAACTGAAAGAAATAAGTTCTGGGAGACTTTAGATCATGTTATGGGGGACATACCTAGAGAAGAAAATATATGCATAGGAGGTGATTTTAATGGGCATATCGGTAAGGGTAATGATCAATTCCCGTCGGTTTATGGAGGCTTTGGGTTTGGTCTGAGGAATGACGGCGGAAGGGAGCTCCTTTACTTTGCTTTAGCGCATGACCTAGGCATCATAAACTTGTTTTTTAAGAAGAGAGACTCGCATCTAATCATGTTTAGCAGCGGCGGGAGACACACGCAGATAGACTATCTGCTGATGAGGGGAGAAGACCGTAACTCGTGGAAGGACTGTATGGCAATCCCGGGAGAGACTGTAGTGACTCAACATCATATGTTGGTGGCTGATCTACGCGTGAAGAGAGCAATTGTCCAGCCAATTAAGAGATTTAGACCTACGATCAGATGGGGCCAGCTCAAAGACGAAAAGATTACCACCTTTAGAGATAAGGTCATACCAATGATCCAAACTGGGCCACAGAAAGACGCAAATCAAATGTGGGAAGATATGGCAACTACAGTTATGCAAGCAGCTAAAGAAACTCTTGGACTTGCTACAAATAGGACTGTAGGTCATAAGGAATCCTGGTGGTGGAACGAAAATGTACAGGAGAAGGTAAAAATTAAACAACAAAGTTTTAAAAACCTTTTACAATGTAATTATGACGAAGAACGAGCAGAGCTAAAACATAAATATAAGGAGGCTAAGCGAGAGGCGAAAAAGTCTGTGTCAGAGGCAAAGGACACAGCGTACGAGAAAATGTATAAGCGATTAGAGACGAAAGAAGGAGAATATGACATGTTTAAGATTTCCAGGGCAAGAGAAAGTGGAAGATAGGACCTGAGAATGGTAAAGTTTATAAAGGCTGCGGATGGAAAGGTCTTGGTGAAGGAGAACGACATCAAGGCGAGATGGAAAACTTACTTCGATAACCTTTTCAACATAACGAACCCTAATCAACAATCTGCCATCGATAAAACAACCCAACCAAACCAACAAAACAAGTGTTATTGTAGAAGCATCACTGTCTACAAAGTTACGAGGGCGCTGAAGAAAATGGGAAGGGCTAAGGCAGTGGGGCCAGACAACATACCGATTGAAGTGTGGAAGTGCCTAGGAGACGAGGGCCTGGAATGGCTAAGAGACTTATTCAACACTATCGTCAAACCGGGAGGATGCCAGAGCAATGGAGAAGTAGTGTCATAGTCCCCATATATAAGAAAAAAGGAGATGTACAATGTTGCGCAAATTACAAGGGAATTAAGCTATTGAGTCACACGATGAAACTATGGGAAAGAGTTATTGACACGAGAATTAGACGAGAAACCTATATAGCGGTAAACCAATTTGGATTTATGCCAGGACGCTCTACAACAGAAGCCATACACGTCATAAGAAGGATAATAGAGAAATATAGAGAAAAGAAAAGGGACCTACATATGGTTTTTATTGACCTTGAAAAAGCATATGATAGTGTGCCATGTCAACTCATTTGGGAAAGTCTACGACTTAGAAGGGTACCAGAGAGGTATATCAAAATAATAATGGATATGTATGAAGGGGCAAAAACGTGTGTGCGAGCACTAGTCGGAGACACAGACTTTTTCCCGGTGGAAGTGGGACTACACAAAGGATCGGCATTGAGCCCATTTCTCTTCACAATAGTGTTGGATGAGATGACTAAGTCTATACAAGAGCCAGTCCCGTGGTGCATGCTGTTTGCGGATGATATTGTCTTAATATCAGAATCTAAAACAGTGCTTAACGAGAGGCTAGAACAGTGGAGAGCCGCACTAGAGAGCAGAGGCTTAAGGATAAGTCGCTCTAAGACGGAATACATGCATTGTAACTTTAGTGGGGGGGATGAAGAGGACACCCAAATAAGTATCCAGGGTATGACAGTACCACAGACATCTAGGTTCAAATACCTGGGCTCGTACGTACAGGAGGACGGAGAGATACATAGCGATGTAGCTCACCGTGTGAAGTCAGGATGGTGCAAATGGAGAGCAGCATCAGGGATCCTGTGTGATAAGAGGTTCCCAGCGAAACTAAAGGGAAAACTATACAGAGTGGCAGAACGTCCAGCTATGTTATACAGAACAGACTGTTGGGCCATAAAGAAATCGCACCGAGACAAATCGAGGTCGCGAAAATGCGAATGCTGAGGTGGATGTGTGGCCACACAAGATTGGATCGAATAAGAAACGACGTGTTTCGACGGAGACTAGAGGTGGCTGGTATCACAGATAAAATACGAGAGGGAAGATTAAGATGGTTTGGGCACGTAAAGCGGAGGCCGATGGTAGCACTAGTTAGAGCAGTAGAGAACATCAACGTAGAGGGTAGGAGAAGTATAGGTAGACCTAGGTTGACTTGGGACGAGGTAATTAGGCGAGATATGGTAGACTTGCACCTCTCTGAGCACATGATCGAGGATAGGAGTGCGTGGAGGCGTAGAATTAAAATTAAGGACTTTTAGCGGGATTTGTGGGTAGGAAGGGTAGTCGTAGACTTAGTTGCGGGACCCCTGTTTTCTTCAATCTACCCTTTCGCGCGTTTCTTGACGATTATTTGTTGTACTCAATTTCTCAACTTTTATGTGATCTTTACCTGTGTGTTGTATGTCGTATATTATAATTGCTACGGTTATTGTTTTCCTTACTGAGTCGGGGGTCTCTTCGGAAGCGGTCTCTCTATCTCCCTAGATAGAGAAAAGACGCCACCAACTACCCCTCCCAGACCCTGCTCTTGAGTGGGATTTACTGGGTATGTTTGTTTGTTTGTTTGTTTACATGTATATAAAGCCTTGGTTATTCTAGAAATTTAATAGTTATTGTAATTGTTTATTCAGATTATATTCAAATAAGTGTTCCTAAAAATTTATTAACAAACATGTATAGTTTTTAAAATATTATATATTATGAATAAAGCAACTTCATCTGCAACTGCTTTTCGGCCTTCTCCAATTTACCACACAGGTTATGTAGGTTTTCGTTTTAACCCCTCAGCATTACTCTTTTGGCATATATTGAGATTTACTTCTATATCTTCGTCTTGAGAAAAAGTTAGAGAGAGAGGGGAGCCTCCGGCTTTAGTTTGCCTGCCTCGGTTGTTGTCAGGGGCGATCGTCGACTTGCAACTCCCACGGCGATGCCTTGGCCTCACTGCGGGTTTCGTCTTTTGTGTTTTGGCACCCGGTTGGGTGTTGCCGGTGGTGGTTCTCCGCTGCTCTGGTGGCGTTCGGTCGTTGCCTGACGGTATCCGGCCCGTTGCTGATCGCCAATCTTCACTAATTTTGGCGACGGCTTCGTTTCAGGTCTTTTGCGTAAAGTGGTGGCTGTTCGCGAGTCTTTGGGTGGTTTCATCATTATCGTTGATGTTCACGGTCACCGCAGTAGTCATGGGGTTTCTAGAACTGTCCAGTGGCCACTAGGGTTTCCGATGGTGGTCTAACCAGATGGCGCTCGATGGCCACCCTTTAGGGTTTCAAGATCTGGTTGCCTTGCCGTCGTCGACGCTGCTTTCCGGTTATACCTCGCCGGCCGTCGATATGGTCGCCTTGCCGTCGTTGACGCCATTTCCGGGTTGTACTTCACCGACCGGTGCATGTCGTGCCTTGCCGACCTCCACTTAGTGTTGTCGTCGGCGTTGGTGGCTTGTTATCAACTTCATATTGATGGTGGCGGTGGCAGCAGCGGTGAAGGTGACTAGCTTAATGTGCCCCATTTAAGACTTCCTATGGTCTCTTGATGATGGTCTGGTTGGTTTGTGGTTTGTTGATAATGATGAGGTTTTGCCTCATCTGAGACCGATTTTGGCTCATTATTTTCTTTGTGTCACGGTAGAGACGTCGATGACGACGAGCTGTCGCTCATCTGGGACTACCTTTATTTGGGTGTGTTTGGTCAGTTTTCGTTTCCGTGGGCATCACTGGAATGCAAAGCCCGTGTTCATTGTCATGGTCTGGCTAGCGGTTCTGAGTTTGATTACTGCAAAATTGTCTTTATCGTAAGGTGTTAGTTGTTGTAGTGTCCATTTGGCTATGATTGTACGGAAAAAAATATAAGTTACCGTGGTGTGACAACCCTTATGGTCTGCAGCCGTAACTGTAATTTGATTCTGAGCCTACCGTTTGATTTGTGATACATATACGACTATGATGGATTATCTGAGCCCTACAAGCACGCGCAACGCGCGTGCCCAGATTTCCAACTAGTTTACTAAATAGCTGAGTTTTATTTATTTATTAATCAATACATTCTATTATTTCTTCCATCAACCCGGTATATGTTTATTTTATTATTTAATCAACCCATTATATATATACTTAATTCTTTTTTTTCAATTCAATTCATTATAATAATGTTTAATTTTTTTTTCTTTCAATGAGCTATCCGTAATTCTTTTAACATGTCAAATTCAAATTAAAGAATCATGTTATATAATCTTCAAAAATAAAATAAGAATTTGAGGTGTAAACAAACCGCACCATGTTTTAGCTCGACTCATTTGATTATGAGAGGTTAAGTTTGGCTCTTCAAATTATTTTATTTATATACATAAAGTTATAATTTTATACATAACTGGTCGCGAGAAAACACTCCATCAAAAAGATAGCAACTCGATCAGTTGGTGAAGAAAAAAAGAAAAGAAATTGAAGATATGCAAAGAAAATCAGAGAAAACATGTCCTTTACACAAGATAGGAAAATAAAAAACTTATAACCTAAAAGAAGCGGTTAAAAAAACCCTAACAAGAGGATCGAACAATGGACCCCACCAGTGAGACCCAAAGACTTACCACCACGGCAAAGGCTCAACCGAATCCTACACAACAACGTGTGTGCGCGCGCATATACGTAACAAATTTTCATTCGACATAGTGTTCTCTATACGTAACACTTTTCATTCTCGTATTTATTTTCTACATATATATAATAAATATGTAAATACTCTTTTAACATTTAAAAAGAACAAAAGATTATAAATTATGTAATTGATTTCCGTGGTTTTCTTTGGTTTCATAAAAATATTGGTTTCTTATGAACCATCACATATAATATGTGTATGTATGTGTGTGTATCGGATGGCACTATTCATGCTCCTTTCAAATTAATATAGAGATAATATAATATATATTTTTTACTTTTTTTAATCATAACTTTATATATAATAATAGTTATTATATTAAAAAAAATATTACACTTATATAAAAAGAGGCTATATCAGGTTTGCTAGTGTATTAAGTTCTATCTCGAGTTTGTTTATTAAGTAAACTTCACGTTATGCTCAAGCTCAGTATAATTTCACTATTGGATCTCCAAAAATCAACAATCCTTTAAAGCTGTATTTTTCATCTCAAAAATTTGAGAAGTTGCATAATGTAGGAACCATTGCTATAAAAATAAACTACTTTTTATAATCCTGATTACAATACAAAGGAAATAAAGAAATCAAATATATTACAATACTTTTACAAGTGAAAAATTAGGAAATACAAAGGAGTAGAAGCAAAAGTTGTGGTGGTTGAGGATCGACTTAACACAAGGCTTTTTTTGGATTTTAGTAATCTTTACCCCAAGAATTACATCCGCAAGACTCAAGTCTATTACGTCAAACTTCGTTTTCAATATGTTTTTAGTAGTTTTAATCATATTATCATCACTCTTATTGATAAGCATGTCACCTACATAACACCTACATAAACATATAAGATCATATAACCTTTATTTGTGTCTTTCACATAACACTTTGTTGTGCTTATTGATTCTGAAATAATGACATGATCAAACTTTTATGTCAATACTTTAGAGCTTGCTTCAATCAACAGACTTGACTAATTTACACATTTTAGAAATTTATAAGACCATATGTTGTGGTTTTAACTTATTGTTTAGTTAAAATATCACTAAGGTGTCATGTAGGCAAATATAAATTCAGATATATACATTTATATATATATACATATATACATATATATACATATAAATACATATATATACATATATATACACATATATATACATATATATAAATATATATACATATATATACATATATATACATATAGATACATATATATACATATATATACATACATATACATACATATATATACATATATATATATATATACATATATATACATATATATATATACATATATATATATAGATATATATATAGATATATATATATATATATATATATATATATATATATATATATATATATATATATATATATGAGTGATCGAATGAAAACCGTGTTTACAATTAAAAAGCATGAAAACCATAACTACCAATCACATAATTTATATATGATTTAACTTCTAATTGTTTAAAATATATTTAAGTAAAATTCAACCTTATTTTTCAAGGTCATTATATATCTTTTCATATAAAATCCAAGGAACGCCAATGATGACGAAACGACTTACGTGTACGTAAATTGTAGGAGCTACATGTACGTAACTATTAGTTGTACACTTGGTAACACGTACTTAAATATATATATATCCAATACATGTACGTAACTCTTAGTTGTAGACTTTGTAACACGTACTTACATATATGTAACAGCTGATTTTCATGGTTTTCATTTATAATATGAATTTCAAGGGATCCCTTATTTTTTTGTGAGAACTCTAAGAACCAATCTCAGCCACTCATTTTTTATCACATACAAATCACATGTCATTTTCTCTCTTTTTTTAAAACGTTCATAACATTTTTTCACGACATCATTTTTTTAAAAAAAATTCACCATAAAATTCAGTATTTTTTTATCTTTCCAACGCCTACCATATTAATATATTTTTTTAAAAAAAATCGTCCATCTGTTGTTTACATATGTGTAAATCTAGTTATACACATGTGTAGTACTGGATTTACACATGTGTAAATCCGATATTACATATGTGTAAAACAAATTTCGTTAAAAAACGAGAACTTTTTTATTTTTTATAATTTTTTTAATGAAAGAGGAAAGTAGGGGAACATTTTTGTGTTTTATTTTTTTTATTTTTATGTTATTTTTCGATTTATAATTTTTTAAATATATTTTTGTTAATTATAATTTTGTCATTGAAAATTAGTAGTTAAGATTGGTTCCTAGAGTTCTCACAAAAAAAGTTAGATCTCATTTGATCCCTCCTCTATATATATATATATATATATATATATATATATATATATATATATATATATATATATATATATATATATATATCCAACAAATTATCTTTTTGCATAATCATCGGTCGATATTTGACGTCCATGTCATCTTATGTTTGAAAGGATTATGGCATTTCGACACTAATATATGTTGATGGTTTATTGATCTTATGTTAATATGGTTTTTATGATATTGTGAGAAGACCCTCCAACTGTCATGTGGGTTTCAATTCTAGTTACGTGTTCATATTACACAAAACAAACTTCCAAAATTTAAATACAAGAAAAACTAAGAACTGGAAACATACACATATAATTATTAGGTGTTTCTTATTGTGCATACATTAATTTATTATTAAATTGTTATCTTCTAGTTAGAGCTGACATAACAAGTCAAATACGACACGATAATACATGATGATCTGATATGCTATATATAATCACGATACGATAGCTTATCGTGACATTTTTTTCAAACACAAACACGAATCTATTAAGAAACATGTTAGATGAAATTACCTATTTAGAAACATGTTTTGCAAACATGTAATTTTTTGATTTAATAACAAATAGCACTAATATTAGATCTTCAGCTTGCGGCTTTCGAATAAATTTCTAGTGCTTTAGCAACAACTTTTGAGAAGTGAGTTTTGACTTATTAACTTTTGGTAAGTTAATAAGTCAAAAAATATATTTGTCAAACCCAAAATTATTTTTCAAATTGATTTTTCATATGGTAAAAGTAGGTTTTGAAAAATAAGAAGGGGTTACTTATTAACTTTTAAAAACTAGTTTTAGTTTAATTATTTATTATACCCTCTACTATCTCTTATTAACTACTCTAATTTTTAAATTATGTATTTTTTGGTCATTTTATAATTTTTAGTTTATAAGCTAATCCAAACACATTTTTAAAACTCCTTTTGAAAAGTTATAAATTAATAAGTCTCTTATGTCAAAAGTACTTTTCAATCAAATAAACAAATCCCAAACATGCCCCTAGTAGTCGTTGAGGAAAATTGAAAACAGAAAATTAAACTTACAAGATACAAACTATGGTGGTGATGTTGTGTCGCCTACTCATCACAAATCGGGATCAATGAGATCAATGGCTGCTGATGGTGATTGGACAAGGTTCGATGTCGATGGTGGTGAACGGACGTTGAGTTTCGAACTATGGCGGTGGTGATGGTGAGAAACCGAGCGCCAGATTAAGTATAGTGGTGATGATGGCGTCGTGATGGTGGCTGTGAGTAGGGGTGTTCAAAGTCGGATATCTGAAATTTCGGATATCCAAAAATTTCGGATAGTGGAAATCACTATCCGAATCCGTATCCGAAATTTCGGATATCCAAAATATCGAATACGATTTCGGATAGTGATTCGGATATCTGAAATTCATTTTTTTTAGTTTTTTTACAGTAATTAGACATATAATATTATAAAAATAATATAAAAAACCAACTCATATCATAAAAGTCACAATATACACTAAAAAACTCAATCTAAAATAAAAACATATGTAAAATTCAAAAAAATAAAAAAAATATTTTTTAGTTTTTAGATAATCGGATATCCGACTATCCGAAACTTTTGAAAATCACTATCCGAATCCGAATTTTCGGATAACCGAAAATTCGGATATTCGGATTCGGATTTTTGGAATTTCGGATTCGGAATTTCGGATCGGATTATCGGATTCGGATATTTTTGAACACCCCTAGCTGTTAGTCGGGCTGTGGCGAGCTGTAGATAACAAGATGACATCCTGATTGTGTGGTGAACTGGTTCGATGAAGGACTGTTAGGATTATTGGTTGTTGCGTCGGAGGTTAGGATGTGGCGATCTGTGTCGATTGTCGGCTGGTCCCTTCAAGGCTTGAAGATAGCAAAGAACGATGGTTGATGGGGATGAAGATTGCACATGTGGGAAGGTTTCTTTGTGAGCAGAGCGGCGATGGGTTATGGAGGTTAAGGGTAGGGTTTACTGTTTAATAATATGTATATTTATTTTTTTAGAATTAAAAGTTATAAACATGTTATTATCTTGTCTTAACATGTTAAGAGGTACTTAACCTGTTTAGACATGAATTTTATCATGTCTTAACGTGTCGACCTGTTTAAGACACGAAACCTGTTAATTTCGTGTCGTGTCGTGTTAACATGTTTGTATAAAAAGTTGTCCCCTACTTCTGGTACACAAGAAAAAGCTTTAAATTTATAAACACGAAAGTTTGTAGTTTAATAAAAGAAAAATGTTGTATAAATGGTCCTTGTTGTTTGAACAAATTGTAAGTTTAGTCCTAGATTTTTAAAACTGTAAAGTTAGTGCAAACTTTTGTATGACGTTGCTTGTTTGATCCCTGATGTTAAATTCTATTAGTTTTTATACATTTCACAAAAGTTTAGACTAATTTTAAATTTAAATTTCGAGACCTAAGATGCAACACCCACACAAAAGTTTGGACTAACTATGCAAAATTTAAAATATGAGGACCAAACATGTAACGTGCAGACAAATGTTTCGATTTACTTTGTAATTTGTATAATCCAAGGATTAAACATGAAATTGAATCAAAATACAAAGATCATTTATGCAATTTTCTTTTAAATAAATATATTGCAGGACCGTTTAAGGGACTTGAAACACAACACACAATAAGAAGAGATAGTTTAAAACACTTAACAAATCAAATAGGAGACTGGTAACACAAGATTGACACTTAGAACACTAGCAAATATGAGACAAAACAAAAAAAGAAACACAAGTATTTTAGTTTTCAAGAATGTTGTATATTTCTCTCAAGTTCCTTTGCAAGTGTACAAGCATATGAAATAAGTTACAAAGACCTGAGATACTTATAATACATACTCAGTCATACTTTGAAGGCCAACTGGATACATGATCTAGACAACAACAAAATCAATGTAGAGTGAAAAGACAGATTGTCTTTTGACTAGTGACTATGACATGTCATAGCTCACATCCTAATATATTACAAATTGGATAAAAGTACATAAAGTAGAAAGTAAAAAACTCAAGACCTCAATATACAGATACCAAAAGCATGGACCTTTTCACAAACTTATGAAAGTTGGTGAGTCAACAGAGTTGCAGCGGAAAAATGGTCCAGCTTTTTGGTAAAGTAAATCAGATAAAAACATGTCTTCAAAACTCTTCGGAAGATAATCTGTCTTCACTTCTTGGCTTCGGAAGACTTTGTCCTTGAAGCTTCGGAAGACTTCACTTTAAGCTTCGGAAGATGTTGGTCTTGGCTTCGGAAGATTTCACACTTAGAATATTTTATGTGGCAGAGTGTGAAACTTCCGAAGCATTCTACTCAACACTTTTATGCATGCATGCAAGATAGACTTCTGGATGTTATTGGATGTTTTTGATGTATCAGCCTTATACAAAACCTTACATATATAAAAATAGAAAAGCATAACTTTTTTATACCAGCGAACACATACTATTTCTTTACTGATGCTATACTTCTAAAAAATCACCACACAACCACATGTGCATTCTACAAATTTAAGCTCACAACCTTTTAGTTAGAAAGTATAACGCTATTTCACCGGGATGTCTTAGGAACGAAGATGCACAACTACAACATGAATGATAATACTCAACGCACATATTAACTTATCTAGTTTACCCAATAGAACACCATGCAGAATGTGTATCAACCACCTCAACGAGCCTAACTCATGGATTAAATCGCTTGCACACAGAGTTTGCTCCTCGAGAGTACTACGTAGGGGCAAGTCACATGCGCTCCAAGGTAGCTCCGCACATGAATGTACAAAGCCAAATCACTTGCGTATGACGCGTAACTTGCCAAATCACTTGCACATAATTCTAAATTTGTTATGTTTTTATGTGTATGTTAGAATACTTTCATGAAAATGGCAATGAGATACATTTATTCGTGTATGTCACTTTTTCCCATTAAAATTCAAGTATAAATTCACTACATAATGAAAAATGGATATTAGATTCGCGTATAGATCCACACAAGGTTTTGAGTTATGGATAGATGTGAAATGGAAATTAGGTTCGCGAACAACTTCACAAATCATTTGGATGGATTTGATGAATGTGAGTGAATGTACTTGGATTCTTCTTAATTAAAATGAACTCACTTAAAAAACATAATGTTAACATGCTAAAAAAAAAAAAAAAAAGTGTGAAGGCATAAATGCCAAGAATAAAGATGTGTGAGTTGTTTCATGTTATTAGTGTATTCATACACTAGCTTTAGTAAACCCGTGTAATACACGGGTTGAATAAATAAATTATTAATATAATAAAATTTATTAATTATAAAATAATATTTTAAAATATGAAATGACTGAAATTACATATAAGAAATGAGTATAACTAATAAAACAATGATATTAACTTTTTAAAATTTTATTTTTAATTTTTTACAAACAAAAAAACATTGTGTTCTAAAACAAACCGTGTAAAAATGTCATTCTTAAAAGTTTTCTTAAATTAAATTATTTTTTGTTTTAAAAAATTGAATTTTTAAAAATATTTCTTATTTCTAAAAAAGTTTTATGCTTTAGAATAACTAATTATTTTATAAACACATTTGTTTATTTAGAAATAACATTAATAAATAGCTCTTTTTTTAATTTATTAAATGTGAAAGAATGTTAAATAATATTATTAATAATTAAGGTAATTATTTAAGAAGAGAGAGAGGCGGGAAAATTTTGGTAAGGATGATTGTGATGATGACACGTGGCATTCAAGATACTTTTTTATTAGAGTAGGAAGATGAGTACAAATATATCGATAGCAATTTTCATAAAATTTTCTTACATGATTATAAAGTTGTAGCACACTTAGAAAATAATTATTTTGTAATTTTCTGTATCATAATATACATTCATATCGAGTTTTTCATATCAATACATGTCTTTTTTGTTTAATCATACTTTCTTTCGTAATTTGTCCAAAATTTTTTCTTATAAAACCCTGGTTCTCATTTATCATCTGTAGTTCAAAAACCAAAAATTTCTTGATACTAATTATTAATACACATGGAATTGTAAATATGATATACTTATTACCAAAATCAAATCCTTGATATAGCAATTTGCCTAAATAAAAAAGATCCTTCCCATACTATGAAACAATCAAATATAGCTTATGAAGATAAATTTATCCCAATGGTTTACCCGATCTAACAGCTATAGCGATAACATGTTCCGTTGATTCTTGTAATGAGCGCTTGTGTCAATATTCTATATTTTGATCACCACAAGTTTAGTTATATCTACACTTAATATCATATGTATATCTAGTTTTTAGCACACTCGCAAATTTTCATTTATTTTTGTTTTTCTCATACAAGATTCTAGAACTTTTTGTTAATTATTTTTTTTACATTGCGTACCGTTACGATTAAATTTATTTGAAACAGAATTATACGTCATAATGTACAAGTAATCGACGCACAAACGTACAAGTTGTCAAAAATACTTCAATGCTTTTATTTTTTACCACACTTATTATTTCTTCTTCCAACTTTTAACATATGATTTTGATGAATTTCAAACTTTTACTTGCTCATTTATATCTACATTAATTCTTTTAACTGTTTGGTTTTCGTTGCGATGTGTCTATTTTCATCAATGTTTCAACATTAAATTTTTAACGGTTTCATTTTGATATTAAATTTTAAATTTTAGCAACGGCCTTGTCGTAGCTTATAGGTTTGTGACGATTTTACTTTTTAAAAAAGTTTCGCATGCTTCGTACATTTTTCTTAACTTTAATACGCGGATTCACGACAATGTTTCAAAGTTAGCTATTTTTATGTTTTTACATGCCACCGCAACATGTGGATCTTGATACAAGTTTACTAATAATAACTTAACTTATTAGTAAAAATATATGCTTAATCAAAACAATATAAGCTTTGACCCTCGTTAAATTTGACCCGTATAACATAACTGTCTACGTAATGCGATAAGTAGCCCAAACTATGGCCCAACAAGTCATCAATGACGCAAATCAAAGAGCCCAAACTTTGGTCAATAACTCAATTACTCAGAGAGTCGATGCTTACCCATTTTCAAGAACTAAAAACTGAGTTTTAACATAGCACTTGAGTTCGAACTTCATGTCATGCTTATTAATATCAATGTTTTCAAAACCGAATCGGACAATAAACCGGACGTCTTATTGGTTCATTGGTCGGACCAGTTCAACCGGTCGGACCGAATATAAGAACCAGATAAAGTTATAATAATTTCATAAATATATGTGTAAAAAGTACTAAAAAGTAAAAAATATATATGAAAAACCGGTTCGACCCGGTCCAACCCCCGATTCGAATGGCCCGACCACCGGTTCAATGCCAAAATGATTTTAAGCACCGAACCGGACCGGATTGAAGTCCGGTTCCCGGTCTAACCGGTTGGACTGGCCGGTCCGATCCGGTTTTCAAAACAATGATTAAGATTAAGGGCGATGAGATAATCCCTATCATTATTGAGATCTTAGACATAGAAATAGAGAGCAGAAATCATAATAAATATGTGCGTACATCTTCATATATAATACATCAAACCTATTTCAGCCACATGTCCACTTTTCAACAATTGCATTGCCACATGGCAAATTTTCCTCTAAAGTTTGTCCACATGGCATCTCCATAGGGTGCTTTTAAAAAAACACGCGGGTTATACAACCCGACCCATCATCCAAACGGGTTAACTTAAATAGGCCCAAAAGCAAAGTTGTAACCCTAATTTCATTATACCTTTTCTACAGGCGCTCTCCATGTTTTCATCCATTCAACACAAGAAGCAATTCTTCGGTCTAACATATGATTTCAACTGTATCTAACATCTAATCATTCCGATTTGAAGTTCATCATGGTTCTAAGGTAAGCATTTAAGATTTCCCGTGATATGATCCTACATCGAATCTCCATACGTTTATTTAATCGTTGAATGTGGTAATTCGTTCAAGTTTACAATCGATTAGAAGTTCATACGTTTACACTCGAATCTCCATACGTTTATTTAATCGTTCTGGATTATTTAATCGTCTATTTCCCGTGATTTGAAGTTCATACATTTACACTCGAATCTCCGAGTCGAGTGTTGATGCTTCATGTAATCTTGTGGTAACTAGATTCGATAGCCCTAATTATTTCCCGTGATTTGAAGTTCATACGTTTACAATTCTGTTGAGATGTGTTTTCTTTGTTAGTTAGTACTTTGAGATATATGTAAGATTCATTAGTTATAGCATCATAGTGTTGTATTGATTTCCTCTTTTATGTTCTTGAAAGAGGGTACTTCTGCACATTTTTTGATCGAAGGCTATCTGTTTTTTTGTTCATTGGCACTCTTGATTTTTTACCCTTAGATTTTTTAGTTTTTTTATCTTAATTTTTTAGTTGAAGGGGTGTATTTTTGACATTTTAGTTGTTCCATATGTTTCTTTACTGCAGGACTTTTTGCTATATATATTGTCCATTATATTCTCTGTAGGTACCTAACACAAAAAGTTGAAATAAACCTGGTGGTACTACTTGCAACCTGTGATTTCATAATCCTTTACCTGTTCCGCTAATAATTACAACTTAAAAAAAATTATTCATTCCTTTTTGTATATTCCTTTGTTTTGCCAATTTTGTTAATATATTTTTTGTTTTTCTTATTTGATTTGTATCTTCGCCGACAACATACGACTTAGTTAAGTGTTTATATTTTATAATTCGGTGTTCTGCATATTATGTTACAGGAATTCTCATGGTTTTTTGTGAATATTGAATCGTTTTACACGGGCTCAAACCTTCTGGTATGGTGTCTAACCTCCCCATTTATTTTCTTTCATATTGTCCTTTGTATGTTTTGAATCGTTGTATGTGGTTATTTTATATCATGTTCAATAAGATTTATTTCTGTTCGTTTAAATTTTTATACCACAGATCTATTTTTGTGGATGATATATTTTGTTTAATATTTTGTTTAATCTCAAAGAACCTTAGACATTAATTTAAACATATAAAAAATACAAACGGTTATCTTCTTATTTAAACATTTAACTTATTATTTTTTATACATCTTAAGATTATTTACTCTATATTTTTCCTTAATTAATGACCACTTATTATGAATATTATATTCGATTAAGATTAATATTAACAATCCAAAACGATATTTAAATATCTTTCCATATTTATGTATATTTTATTTTTAGAAATGTACATATTTTCAATAATTTTTAAAATATAACTGATTTCAGTCATCATTATATAACCAAATATAACTAAAAGTATATTAGGAAAATATTTACAAAAGATTAGAATAATTTTTTTAAATAAATATATTCATTCAAATCATGCTTAAAATAAGTTATATTAGCTAAAGTAATTATTATAAGAGAATCAATGATATTCTTGCAAATCATTCTTAGAATATGAAATATACTTGCAAATCATTCGTAAATTAGTTTATAATTTCTTAACTAATCTTTAAAATTCAAATCGTATGACATATATAAACTAAATTTATTAGAATCATTGGATACTTTTAGTAGAGGATTCGTGTCAGCTTTTTATAGTAAATTATTGGCTAAATTAACCGTAGACTATACTAAAGTATATTACTTCCCTAAATTAGTAAACATTTTTCTTATATATGTACTAATACTACATCATCAAATTCTATATCATTGCTAACCATTTTTCAATAGGACACTTCGATTTATCTCCTAAGTACTATTACGGCATCAAACATTGTTCAAACTTCCCGGTAATATTAATATTTAATACGTTTTATTATAATTTCATACTTATCATGCATTTACATTATTCTTAATAAGCAGGTCAGTATCGGCAACTGAGGTTACTTTGTTGAAGGATTTGGATATAGAACCGGGTGATTACACTATCAAGGTTCGCATAATTCGACTTTGGAAAATGCCAAAGTATAACAACACATCAGATTGGTACTCTATTGAGTTTATAATTGTGGACGAGGAGGTTAGATCAACTTATAATTTTATACTTTGTTCATATGACATTTTAAAAAACATACCTTTACTTGCAGTCTATATTTATATATAAATATTTTATCTTCTTTTGTTTAAGGGTACAACAATGCAAGGTAACATTTTGAAGAAGTGGTTTCCTAAGTTCGTCATTTTATGTTTACTTCTTTCTCAATTTGAATAATTTATCAATTTAATTCAGGTTGTTATTTAATTCGCAAACCTAGAATTGCTCTAAATGAAACCAAGTACCGTTACGTTGAAAATAGAAATAAAATTGGAATCCAGCCAGACACTGAAGTGAAAATCTGTCATGACTTCTCTGGCTCGGAATACGGTTTCTCTTTTACATCATTTGAGCAGATTGTTGAAAAGACCTTGTCAGACGAACAACCACTAGGTAAAAACGATTAACATTGTATCATATATTTTAATTAAAATTATAATTTATATTTTTTGATAAGTTTTCTTAAATAATTTTTATACAATAAAATGTAGATGTCATCAGTTTTGTTGTTGAGGTTGGAGAACTTAAAAGTTATACAACCAAGAAGGAGAAGCTGAGCAAAAAAATTAACATCACAATTCAAGATCTACAGTTTGCATTTTATTAAAAAAATATGATTATTCTCAAATTTATAACATTTAATTACCTTGTGTTATTGATTTTTTATGTTAAATTTTTTCTTTAACAGGATGAGAAAGATTTATCTTTCACTATGAGATAAATGAAAAATTGCTTTCAATTTTCCCGGGTGAAGAAATAGAATATCTTAGTTCTGATTTTATATGTCAAACAAAAATGATGAATTCTAATTTAGATGAAAGTTTATATTCTCCAGATATACTCAATGGTATAAAACTTGGCAGATTGCTTTCAAGGTCACGAGTTACGAGAAGAGATGAATTAAAAATGGTTATATTAGACGAGAATGGTGAGACTACAAATAAAACGTCAAATGTTGTGTATAAGGAGGTTTTTACAGATTTGTAAAAATTTTATATTTCGTCCAATATAATAAAGTTTTTTACGTATCACGTTATAAGCAATTATATTTTATTACCCGTTATGTTCTTTTTACATTGTTGTCTTATATTATCTTGCATAAAAAACTTTTTATTATATTAACATGCATAAATCACTTATTATTATTTACATGAAATGTAAGTTTTTCCAACCCGTGTAACACACGGGTGGTTAGGCTAGTATTAAATATACAGGGGTTAAGCTATACACACCCCAATCTACCACTTGTCATTACGGTTGTAAACGAACCAAATGAACACGAACGGGGTTTTGTTTGTGTTCGTTCAATAAGAAAATAACCTATTCATGACTGTTTACGAACGATTATCGAACAAGATTTATTGTTCATGAACTGCTCACAAACATAAATGAACGAAAACGAAAACAAGTGAACTCAAACAAAAATCCATGGATATTAATGAACACAAATGAAATATCCTAAAACAAATAAATACAAACTATCATATATTGATCAAAAGCATAATGTAATATCTATTGAATATAAATAAGTACTTAATATAATTATCTCAAATATAACTGTAAGGTCATATTAGAAAGGATGCAACCAAAACAACTAAAGAGCTTCCAGCATGAATGCACTTTTGTTACAAAGTAGAAGTTACTTCAGAAGTTTTACATTTCATAGGAAAATTATTCGAAGTGTAAAATCTTCCGAAGCCAAAGATGAAGTCTTCCGAAGCCAATGAAGTGAATTTCTTCCGAAGACATAGAAGATATGTTTTCTCTGATCAACTTTTGCATAAAGCTGACCACTTTCCGCTGCAACTATGACGACTCATCAACTTGTATAAGTTGGTGAAAATGTCTATGATTTTGCAACTGTAGAATAAAGTTGAGAGTCTGTAACTTTCTACTTTATACTTTTTATCATTTTGTAATATATTAGGATGTGAGTTATGACACGTCATAGTCACAAGTTAAAAAAGGCAATCTGTTTTTTGATTGTACATTGATCTTGTTATCTAGATTAATGTTTCCAGCTGGCTTTCAAAGTATAACCGGTTGTAGGAGGTAATATAAAGTATTTCATGTTCTTATATTAACTTTGATGCTTGGTAACACTTGTAAAAAAACTTGAGAGTAATATACAACAATCTTGAAAATCATATTTATCTGTTTTTGTTCTTTTGTTCTATCTCATTACTTACTTGTGTTCTTAATATCCTCTACATAAACTCGGTTAAGTGCTCTAACACTATTCTCATTGTGAAACTGATTGTATTGACCACCCTTAACCGGTCATGCAATAACCTTTAAATAAATGAACACAAACGAATGTTAACAAACACATTATCGAACGTTCACGAACATAAATTAACAAATGCAGTCTCTGTTCATGTTTTTTCGTTTAACTAAACGAACAAAATTTTCTTGTTCGCGTTCGTTCATTTATTAAATGAACTTCCCGCCAAACAGTTCACGAATTGTTCGTTGAACGTTCGCTTCATTTATAGCCCTACTTTCATACTCCCCTAAAAAACAATTTTAAAATTTGTCATATTTTATCCCAAAAAAAATTTACTTTTAGAATAAAGTTTTTCTTTTTTTCTAAATAATTTTCAAAGCACTTTTTATATAACGACGTTATATAAGCATATTTTAAAAAAAAAATTCTATAAAAAATTTATATAACAAATTTTGATATAAAAAACTCCTAAAAATATCTTTTAGAATTGAAAATAAAACTAAAAGAACCTAATTAAACCGATTAAACGATTCATTCGGTTCGATTATCCAATTAAACCTGTTAAACTGTTTATTATTCGGTTTATACGGATAACCGAACCGAATAAGCAAGATTTTGGGTAATAACCATTAACTGAAGTGAAAACCAAAATTACATTTTGATTGGAATTTTAAGGTTACGGATACGATTCGGTTTTCGGTTAATTTTCTGTTTGTCGTTTTTTGAACATTCGTAACCACTACAAATAAATATAAAAATAATAAAATATAAAGACTAAAAGTAATAGTAAATAGATAAAACTTAAAAAAACTAGTTTAACATATTAAAGGATGATATGATAAATAAAAAAAACATAAAAGCAAAAATTAATTATTTTTACAAGTTAAGGAAATGATATAATAAGTAAAATAGCTTAAAAGAGGTATATATAGCATAACACAATATACATTTTCCATAAATGATCATATGTTCATAATCTATCATCTTTTTCAAGACCATTAAAAACAATTTAGGGTTTTAAACAAAGATGTAAGTTCAAGCTAGAAGATCTATGTTCGATGCATGTTTTTATTTTCGTTAATCGCTCCTCCAACCATTGAAGATTCCAAAGCTTATAGAGAACTTGCGGCGGATGCTTAGAACTAATACATATTTACCGCACCAATTGGCTTCTTACTACAGATTTAATATCTTGAACCATACATCGCAAACACTTAGGTGTAGTTTGTTTTTTCAGATGTAAAATGTCTGCAGTTTACGGATTACATATGCAGACATTTGTATAAGATGTTGACCAAACCTCTGTAGCCTCTAAGAAGAATAGTATCTATTTTTAACGCTTGTGTACTGCTAAAATAAAATGGTAGTGTACGGACAATGGTGGTGGTGGTGGTGGTGGTGGTGGAAGACGACAATGGTGGTGGTGGATTGTGGTGGTCGTGATGGTAGACGGTGGTTGGTGGTGGAGGTGGACGGTGGTGGTGGACTGTGGTGGTGGTGGTGGACAGTGGGTGGTGGCGTTTAACACTCTGCAGACTTTAGAAGTGCCTGAGCCAAATCTGCACCAAGAAGAGCTTACGTACATGTTTTTTAATGAATGTATTCGAAAAAACAAATAGTCTGCAAATGACAATGTCTGCGCATCATCAGTACGGCGCAGACAGAAGAGCTTGAGCATACCTTTATTAAAAAAACACCACCTTAATATATTACTAACCAAACACATTAAAGAGTTTATGCACAAGAACAATAATTAATTGCATAAATACTTGATTTAGGATGAATATGAATGATTAAATGACCATAATTAAATTAATGTTGTAGTTACGTGAGATATTTTAGTGTAATCGGAATAAATAGGTAGTCAATGTAGTATAACATTTATCAAGCTAATTTGAAGGTGGGATTACACGTTAGTTTACATTTATTGTGATTATTGTTATTAGAATATCATTGGTTCTTGAAACCCTAAGTAATAAGGGTTCACACAACATAAATATATTGTTCTAAACAACGATAATTTTAGTAAAATATTAAGTGATTAATGATTTTATGAGTCAAACTTCAATATACGTTCTAGGCTATTAGAACAACACTTACCTTGGTAAAAATCCTCATATTGGTAAAAATCCAATTTAGGTTGAAACCAACTATTTTCACAAGTTTAAAAACATTATTTAATCTTTAGAAACACTTTACATAGTGCTATTAAACACGTATGATGTGCTGTACACACTGATTCTCAAAATTTCATTTAGGTCGTTTTTGACGTTCTCATCGAGTCCACCAACATCGTGATTACTTGGTTAAAATTTTCAGATTAAACACTTCCAAAATAAATCACATTTGTGGCATTTTTAAGCTATAAATAAGCTCCAAAGGTATGTACCAACGTAATTACAAAGAAGGTTAAAATGTATGCACAAACGTAACACAAATATTCCTTGTTAAGAATGGGATGTTAACTTTTCTATTAGTTTTTTAAAATACCTAAACTACCCTTATAATAAAAAGTAAAGCATAAATATAACTTAATACTTATATATTAAAATTACCCCAATACTTTTCCTCTCCTCCCGGCAGGACTGGAACTGAGAGTGTTCAAATATGATTAGGCCCTGGACGAGTTATAAAAAATGAGTCATATAAATATAGTGTCAATAACCAGTATGTTAAAAATTTATAATACGATAATAATTGTTTTACCAATAAATAAAAGTATTGTAACAAAATAATCTAATTTACTTACTTATCCGAATCGTAAGACTCCCTTAGCGTTTTTTAGTTGAGTTTAGATTAGATCGACTAAACTAATTAAAATGTTAACGGATCCTAAGTTTCAATTGATCAAGATAATTAAATTGCAATTGGGTTTGTTAATAATCTATAGTTGTTTATATATATATATATATATATATATATAATATATATATATATATATATATAGGGAAGGGATCAAATGAGAACTCCCTTTTTTGTGAGAACTCTAGGAACCAATGTGAACCACTAGTTTTCAATGGCAAATTTGTAATTAACAACAACATAATCAAAAAAATCATAAAATAAAAAATAATAAAAAAATAAAAAAAGTAAAAACACAGAAGTGTTTCTCTCGTTTCCCTCTACCATTAAAAAAAATAAAAAAAATTTTAAAAAATAAAAAAATCTCGTTTTTTTTTACGAACGTCATTTTACATATATGTAATTCTTGGAATTACACATGTGTAAAACAGAATTTACACATATGTAATGACTAATTTACACATGTGTAAATAACGGGTGGACGAATTTTTTTGAAAAAATATATCAATATGGTAGGCGTTGGAAAGATAAAAAAATAACAAAATTAATGGTGAAATTTTATGAAAAAATAATATCATGAAAAAAAGTTATGAACGTTTTAAAAAAAAGGTGGAAGTGGCATGTGACTTGCATGTGACTAAAATGTGTGGTTGATATTGGTTCCTAGAGTTCTCACTAAAAAGGGTAGTTCTCAAGATAACCCTACCCTATATATATATATATATATATAGGGGAGGGATCAAATGAGAACTAGCTTTTTTTGTGAGAACTCTAGGAACCAATCTCAACCACTAGTTCTTAATGGCAAAATTGTAATTAATAAAAACATATTTAAAAAATTTATAAATAAAAAAATAACATAAAAAAAAAAAAATAAAAATACAAAAATATTCCCCTACTTTCCCTCTTTCATAAAAAAAATAAAAAAAAATTATAAAAAATAAAAAAAATTTCCGTTTTTTAATGAAATTCGTTTTACACATGTGTAATATCGGATTTACACATGTGTAAATCCAGTACTACACATGTGTATAATTAGATTTACACATATGTAAACAACAGATGTACGATTTTTTTAGAAAAGTATATCAATATGGTAGGCGTTGGAAAGATAAAAAAATACTGAATTTTATGGTGAATTTTTTTTGAAAAAATGATGTCGTGAAAAAAAGTTATAAACGTTTTAAAAAAAAGGGGGAAATGACATGTGATTTGCATGTGATACAAAATGAGTGGCTGAAAATGGTTCCTAGAGTTCTCACAAAAAATTGTGGTTCTCATTTGAACCCTCCCCTATATATATATATATATATATATATATATATAGATATATATATATATACATATATATATATATATATATATATATATATATATATATATATATATATATATATACATACATACATACATATATAATATAATTTTTTTTTTAAAATCTTGAGCCTTGAGATTGGACTTTGGACGGTCGTCCATCCTGCCCACCCTTAGGGCTTCCTATGCCCCCCGGTACCTATTTTCCTCCACACCACTACGGGACCCTCACCACCCCACCCCTTCAACTAAAAAGCCACCGGTCACCACCACCCCCAACAACAAAAAGCCACCGATCACCCCCCCCCCCCCCCCCCCCGCCCCCAACGAAAAGCCACCGGTCACCACCTAGAGGTGTACAAACCGGTTCGTGGGGTCAAACCGGTTCGAGTTCAAAACCGAACGGGTTTTTTGGTCATGGAGTCAAACTGGTTTTTGTTCAAACTGGTTCGGGTTACAAAACCTCACCGGATACTCAAACCTGTCAAACCGATTCGGACTGGTTTGAAACCGATTTTTTTAATAAACTGGTTTTAGAACCGGTTTAACCGGTTTTTAACTATTGAAACCGGTTTATAAACCGGTTTTAAGGATGTGGTTACCAAACCGGCATACAAACAGGCGGTTCGGGTCGGTTTGGGACCGGTTTGGGCCAAACCGGTTTTTCTTTGAAACCGGTTCCGGTTTTTTTGGCCGAACCGGTTCCCAAACCGGTTTTTTTTGCCCATGACTATCACCACCCCATCTCCCCTCAACAAAAAGCCCCGGTCACCACCACCATCATCCTCTAGAAATTTGCCGGTCACCGCCACCCTCCTTCACCAAAAAGCCACTCCAGTCATTTCACCGTCAACTGAAACGATCGAATCAGCCTCGTGCCCCCCTCACGGGGTCGATATAATTGGCCTGCACTACCATCGACTGAATAGGTCTCCGACACAGTCGATTGAATTGGCCTGCACCACCGTTGATTGAATTAGCCTCCCCTCTTATCAATTGAATCAACTTGCACCATCAAATTATCTTTGCTTTGTAGAAATAACTGTTAGCTCATTCTAAACCGATGTTGAAACGTCGTTGGCGGTAAATTGGGCTCGTCCACAAAATAATCTTTCTCTAGACTATCGTAGCAACTGAACGATCATAATTAATTGGGTTCTCGATTCGAATGTGTTATGTTTTGCCAACAATGTAACATCTCATTCGAGAGCGAACAAGATGATGATGCCTTTTTTTAATCATAGGAATGGTGTGTGGTGTGAAAGTGATAACATTGTAGAAATAGCATGGTGTGAAATTGTATAATATGTATGTATGTATTTATAGATTAGAAAAACTAGTTTTTTTATGGAACTAGTTGCAACGCCAACAGCTTTATAGCCATTTTAATCCCATCTCACACCTAGATAAATCTCGTCGATTGGCTCACGCCCTCTCTCATACCATTAATAGCCATGAAGCACTACCAGGTCGGATTTTACGTCGATATACCTCTTGTTATAATTTCTGTTGTTTTACTAAGAATTTTTGTATCATATTCTTTATGACCCTTGGAGCCTAAACTTAAAATTAACGTTTACATGTCTTGCTTACTAGAGTGTCGATGCCTTCAATTTCATTTAAGCTCTTTAGTTATGTCGACATAACATAACCTAGGGGTGTTCATCGGTTCGGTTATCAGTTTATTCAGTTTTGAAATTTTTTCAGGCATAACCGAAAACCGAACCGAACCAAATTGGGAATATGGATAACCGAACTGAATTCAACCGAATTCATTTCGGTTCGGTTTCGGTTAAACACCGAAAAAACCGTATTCAACCGAAAAACCAAATTCCCCATTTTTTTTTATATTTTTACGACGTTGTTAACTTTAGATCGCTTGTACTAGAATCACTCTTCATATATATTTTATCAAATATTATATATCAAATAATTACACTCTTGAATGTTAACAAACTCGTTTTCAAAAAATATAAATAGCTGACTTTGACTCTTTAAAAAATAAGATTTGACACTCAATTTTAGTAATTAGAGTTGAGCTAGCATATAAATTCTTAGTTATTTGGTTTAAATAAAGCACCTTGAAAATTTAAACCTTAAGAAGTTGGGCTAAACTTACAATTATAAAAAAATAAGAAAGTATACATATTGAATTCGGTTAAATCGGTTAAACCGAACAAACCGAATTCAAAATTTACTCCGAACCAAAAACCGAACTGAAAACCGAATTCCCAATTCGGTTTCAGCTACAAACCGAACCGAAAACCAAATTCATAATTCGGTTCGGTTTTTTCGGGTTACGAATATAGATCGGTTTTCGGTTTTTTTCAGTTTTTGGTTTTTTTTTCACACCCCTAACATAACCAACTTATGTTTGCACTACAACGTAAAGTTAGATAATATTATAGTCAAACAAATTGTATTAATGATTCGAAAATCCAAATATAAGCCTAACAAAATGATAAACAATAATAATATTAACGTGAAATAACATAGAAACAATGGTATATTCTTCTTACTTACTTTTTTTTTTTTTTTCAAAATTTAGTTCCACTTTCAGCCATGCTCTCTTGCTTGAGGAAGCTCTGCTGCTTCGAAATGAAACTCTCAACGGCAACCTGAAACTCTTCGTTACTCATCTTCTCCACCGTCTCCGGCGACATCGCCGTCGACCTCCCGTCGTCGGCATCCACCACCAACCTCCTCCTCCCCACCGCCACCGTCGCCGACCGCTGCAACTTCCGGTGACCTTTAACCGACATCTCCCGCTTCAACTTCTCCGATTGAGTCCTCCGAAACCTCTCTATCTCCTCCACCGCCTGCTTTATCGCCACTTCCATCGCACTCTCCGACGCCGTTTTAGCTTCACGACTTTCGCCGTTAGGTTTTTCCTCTCCGGCCGTTACCTCCGTCACGTCCGGTGACGGCGTTGCGGATTCTCCGATCGAAGCGTCTCTGTTTCCTTCATCGTTACGACGTGAGAGCACATAGCACACTACGATAATCGCGTTTCCGACGAGAAAAACGGTGTGTTGATTCAACGAATTTGACGAAAACGTCAACAGGTTATCTCCGGTGATGTTCAGTACGGAAATCAGGCGAGATGACGACCACGAAATCAACGCTCCGGCGATGAATAACTCGATCAATTGAAACAGATTGACAGAATTCAGAATCAGATTGTACCTGTGAAGCACATTCACCTTCTTCTCCTCAATGCTATAATCGGAATCACACGAATTCATTTCTTCATTCAAATAACCAAAAACTGATCGATTTCAGAGCGATTTTGAAGATCAAGCAACAAAAACTGGTGGAGTTTGTTGGTTTTTATGTGGAATCAGATGATGTACAAACATGGAGGATAGTGTGAACCGTACACCTTCAAGTGTGTGCTGTTAGTGGTGGTGATAGTGGTGGTTATAGTGGTGGTTGTTGTGGTGGTGTTGAAAGTTTCCAGAGGGCGTACGAATTTATGAAGGTATGCAGATGTAGATCCTCTGTATGATAATGTGTGTCACTGCAACAAATAGTTTTGAATATTTCAAAACGAATACATATGATTTCATTTTTGGATTAGTGATGTAGAAAATATATATTTTTTTGTTTTATGTTGGTTGATTATGGTATGTGTTTTTTAGATGATGAAAATGATTTTGAAATAGTAGTTTGATATTGATTAGTTGTGATATAGGAGATGGTATGATTATGACTCTTTAAAATATTGAAGTGTTTAAAGATTCTGATTCTTTATAATATTAAAAAAGTATGAAATCAAGACTCATATGAATATTCTTTCTGGTCCTGTAGAATGATTTAGAATGTATGTTTAGGCTGTTGAAAAGAAGAATAAAGTGGTCACGAGTTTAAAAAGTTACAGGTTTAGTCCTAAGCTTATCCACCGCAGACGGTGGCGTCCGCATCTTCTACAACGACTCCGGCGTCGAATTCGGTCACGCTGCCGCGACTCAATTCAAAATTGATGAGATTTAGCTCCCGAATCGCAATGTTCACCCTTGTTTCAAGATGTTCTTTGCGTTTGATAAGACAGTGAGCTTCGCTAGACACCACCAGCCCATCACTGTCATGCAGGTGACGAAGATCGGTGGTGGGGATTTCATTGGGTGTACTGTTAATCATGCGGTGGTCGATGGGACATCGTTTGAATTGTAATCATTACTCATACGTAATTTAAAACATATCTTAGAATATCGTTCTATAATTAATCAATATCATTTTATTTAAGGGAGAATTACCGTGTAATAATGTTTTATTAAAACTAACCCGTGTGATACACGGGTTGATCGTCCTTGACGTTTGCTCAGGTTTCATGTTTTGTCCCTAGGATTGAAAAATTACAGGTTTAGTCTTAAGGTTTGAAAAAAAATAACATGTTTCGTCCGTTGGTCAAACAACCATTAATTTATTCCGTTAAGTAACTATGAAATTACCCTTCTTCTTCTTCATTATCAACTTTTAAATCTTTTATTTTTAAAATTTTTAATTATTTTTTCTTAAAGAAATCAAATATTTTGTTTTGAAGCAAACTATAATATAAAAATATCATTTTTTAAAAAAATTTCTTATTATAACTCTCAAATTTAATTATTTTGTTTATAAAATTTTACTTTTTAACAACACCAATTTTAAAATATTTTGTATCTTTAAAACATTTTGATGTTTTAAAAAACTATCTTGTTTTATAAAAATTCTTTCTTAGAAAAATATTAGTAAAAGATCTCTTTCTTAGTTTATTAAAAAGTATTTTTATCTAAAAATAATTAAATAATATCGTTACTAGTTAATATAATTATTTAATAGAAGAGAAAAATGAAACAATTTTGATGAGAATAAATATGATGCTTACACATGTTCTTCTTAATTAATTTTTTATTATAATAGAAAGATTTTTAAAATAATAATAAGGTAATTTGAACATGTTGGAGTCAACATCGGCCCGCCATGTTTCTGGCATATTTGATAAGATCATATTTAAACAAATGGCTATATTGTTCATGATACTCAACATCTATGCAAGTATTCTCATGTTTTATAATTTATACCGTGATTTTATTTTTTATTTTTTTATAATCTAACTTGTAATATCTAGTCCATTATGAAGATGCTACTTTAATAAGAAAAGGAGCTCTATACCCATGTTGAATTTGATATTTGTCAAAAATTTTATATCGAAATTTTGACGAAAAAACATTAACAAAACGAAGTACTCAAATTTAAAAACAAACTTAGTTGTTTAAAGTTATTAGAAAAAACATCAAAATTTTATTATACTAATTACTAATAATAAAAATATATTCGAACACAAATGAGGCCCGTGTTTGAAACCATGCATGATACCAAAACCACAAATGTCGTGCCCTGTCGATTCAAGTGAGGTGGTTCTCCACTTATACTACAATGCAACATAATACATGCAGTCACACGTCTTACATCCATTCCCACCTCCTAAAAGCATTCACATCTCATTCTTTAAAATTATGTGAGTAAGAGTTCTTAAATTATGTGGAATGGATTAAGTGATTTTTAGTGAATGATAGAGAAAATATTACTGTTCATCTTTAAATTTAAAGATTTATTTTTTAACCTTTATAATTTTTTAATATTTTTTAAAGTGGTTGTGGGTGAAGGAGAGAGAGCAAAGGTAATGAAAAAGGTATAAAAATATATTACCTAATTGAAATGAGAGAGAAAAAGTAATGATTTTTGATGTAATTATAAGAATAAAAATAAGAAATTAGATATGAGTGCTCTAAGTGAGGTTTGGTGGGATTTTATGGCGCTACTAGATATTGATATTTAATATATAATGATAAAAAATGTGAATCCAAATCAATGATATCACATGAATCCATGTAAATGTATTACATCAATTACATTAAGTTTTCTTAATCTGTTCCTCCTTAATTGATTGATCTTCATCGATTATAACTAATTTTGTAAACGTAATAGTAATTATAAATGTATTAGAAAAAATGTTGGATCCAAAGTGAGAGCATTCTCCTCTTACTTTCCCAATAATCGCATGGAACCCTGCGTACCACCATGTGTCTCTTTGCACCTCGGCTCTATCACCCCAAATCACCATTTCACAATTTACTAATGTTTCATTTTTGCCCCTCTCGTTTTTTATTTATTATTGTTGCTAGTAGATTAAAACATTTTTACACTTTTATACCTTCTTTTAGGTTGTTTTATGGTGAAGTCATAAGGGTAGAAGGGACATAATCTTTTGAACTCTTTACTATACTAACCACCATCCATTAATATAATGCCACCCTTTAAACTCAAAATTACCCTAATGGTTGTAGCACCATCTTTCTTATCCTAATCTGCCATAGGTCCCATACTCAAAGCCGCTTCACATGTGGCGGTCTTCCTGTGCTACCCGATTGAACCCAAGTTCAAACCGCATTATGCCCTGAGCACCCTAAATATGTGTTTTTGAAACTCACGAATGTAAAAGCCACAAACACTTGTTTTTTTTTCGAAAACAACTTTTATGAATCTATTGAATACACCAAGTTGATTATTACTAGTTTAATTATCACTATAAGATCAAATGTATTATAAAATAATAAAGTAACAATATTATTTACTAAGATCAATAAAATCTATTTTAACTTTAAAAAGTTATAGACTTTATAATGGCAATGGCGTTCTAAAATGATTTTTAAAAACGTTTTTAGGTTTTTAAAGAAAGTGATCTATTAAAATATATATATATATATATATATATATATATATATATATATATATATATATATATATATATATATATATATATATATATATATATATATATATATATATTGAAAAACATGTTTTGTTTTTATTTTTGAAACTCTTTTACTTTTTTTTTTTACAAGAATGATAGGTTAATGACCCGTTAAAAGAGGGCATCACAAGTAACGCAAGGATGAGAATACTTTTATATTTTAAGGGTGAATATGTCAAATTTTAAAGTGATTTTTTTAAAAAGCAACATAACAAGTACAAGAGTAGAGTATGTATAGCCTATCTCAAAATAATATAGTCCACAAAACAATTCCATTAAGTTCGAAAAATTGGGTATTGTACTTGAATCAAAGTAGAATGGGCCCCTTTTACTTTGTTGATATTCCTTCACAATTTTAGTAATACAAGGCAACTAGGCCTATAACTATGGACATAAAGTGGAATGCTTCTTGAACCAATATATTTTCTGAAAATCCATGCTAATATGTGTAATAATAAAGTTTTTAAAGCAACCTTGTCTTTTTAAAAGCTACTACTAGTTTAAACTATGATCATGGACTCGTTCTTGTAACGTGTTTGGACAAATATAAACTTTCTAAAATCGAACTCATCAATCCATAAATCTATAGACATGTTTGGTTCGCATAATTTGATGAAGTTGAAATTAATTTAGTTGAAAATTATTTGACAGTAACATGATGAAACAAGAACATATTCCCTTACTCGTTGGAATTTATTATCCTTCACATCTTTGATGGAAACCTTATCATTAAATTGGAATTTAATCAATTACCAACAAAACTTTGAAATTTCATTTTTAATTTTTCCTCTAAAAATCGATTACTTGAATAGTAGAATCACCATCTGGAAATCAATAAATGCCAAAATACCTCAAAATCTTTCTAGCTTATGAGTAAATAGATACTTTCTTCATATGATATTCACAACCCCAAACTCCAACAAAATACATGTTCTTACACATAGGATCATCAATGAGGACTGTAACGCTGAACGACTTCAATGCTACAATCACTTAATCAATCGTAACATTTAACCTTTAGGACAATCGATTTAATGACCGGAACATTGTTATGCATGTGACTAAGACTATAAATGTGGACATAAAAGTGGAAAATAAAAACATGTAAACGTGGTTCGGCACATATGCAATGGATGTTGAACAAATATACTCTTTTAATTCATGCTAACATATGTAATAATGTTAGTCATTTCACACTTATAAACACACAATAGTGCAACCAACCTAGTTTTCTTAAAAGCTATAACTAGTTGAAGCAAGCATGATAATGTGTTCGATTCATTGTAACATGTTAGAACAAGGATCAAGTGTCCAAGAAATTAAACTTTTTTTTATTTTTAAAGTTTTCGGTCATGTTTGGTTTGTAAATTTGATGGGATTGAAATTAATTCTGCTGAAAATTATATCTGATTGAAATAGGATGAAAGGACATATTTCTTTGTTCATTGGAACTTAACATGTTTTCATATCTTTCATGGAATCTTCAATTTTCAATTAAATTTAAACAATTACCAAAAGGACATATGAGATTTTATTATTAACTTCTTCTCTATATCGAATACTTAAATTGGAATTGTAGAAACACCATATCAACAAAGGTAGAATACCTCAAAATCTTTTTAACTCCTAAGTCAAAATAACCTCTCTTCATCTAGTATTCAAAACCCTAAATTCTAACAAATAGATGTTCTTGTCGATATGATCGTCAATAGAGAGGGTAAAAATAAGCGACTTCACAAATCAATCAGCACCATTGTAGATCAAGATAATTTTATAGCACCTGCAAATTTATTTTGAAGGTTTAATAAAAAAAGTATAAGACTTTATACGTGAAAACCATGATCTTTTAAATTTTTTGTTATATTATTTTTATAACATTTATCATGCCTATGTGTTCGATCCATCACATTCAAGACTCAATCCATACTACTCATCTTGCTTATATGCATCACTTGAAAGTATATGTATATCACAAAATAGCTTTTGCTAAGTGAGTGTATATTTACAACATGCATATCACGTAACACCATAATGGCACACCCTCAAGCAACACATAGTTTTAAGCATTGGGCCAAGAAACTCTCATATGAGCCCAACACTTACACCCGACTGTAAAACTCACATGCGGCCTAGATTTAATTAGAAAACTCTCATCTAATTCCAACACCTAACTGATCACGAATATCACATGCAATTACTCTCATCTAAGTTCAATACTTCACATGGATATAATCATTCAGTTACTTCTAAACATACGGTTCATAATCATATGTATTCACATTTTCTCATGATTTATAATTTCATATTTCATGCTTGTATTTCACATATACTTTCACGGGTATGTATCACTCACCTAAAAGGTATGTTCACTTATCTCATCCTCTAGCCTTCTTTTTTTTAGGATTATGTATCCTATTAATATTATCATACCCTATATTAGTCGAGTATTAGTATTGGTTCTTGAACTCATACCCATAAGCATCACCCTATTTTATTCATGCGTGTCTAACCCTTATCCTTTAGGGTATCTCACCCGTACCTTGCCGGTATCTCACCAGCATATTCTCTTAGTTTATTACTGTATCTTTCAGGTAAGTAATTTGTATACCTTCCAGATGATTAATCCGTACCCTCTGGTTTTATGCCCAACCTCCAATCCTATTCTAATAGAGAACCCTTACCTGTCCACCCACCGGTCTTCTACTAGACACACACTCTGATTTAACAAAACAAACTTGGGTCAGTTTCAACACTCAATGGAGTGTTTAAAACACGTATCGTGTACTGGATGAACTCTTTAAATGAGCTCTTCTATTTATAGGCTTCACCTAGCATTATTACACATCATAAGACCAAGAGGTTATGATCTGTAACCCTTGTTTTCAGCCTATTCTCAACCGCCACAATATTACGAACCATATGGTCTAGTTACGGTTCGTAACCTCTATCCACATCACCCCCACGTGCCAAACACAAATTTCAACTTGCTCACCACGTTACAGACTGTAAGGCTCCCAGTGTTACGATCGGTAACCTTCACCTTTCATAATTATAATTTTCTTAGGGTGTTATGAAAAAAATATGATTGTCAACTTTAAACTCTTTCATCTTTTTAGAATCTTTTAAAAGTTTTATGGTTTACCTTTACTCTCACACCCAAAATTAATATTGATCCAACAAAGGCTGTGATTTTTACAAAGAGATCTTGCCTCTGAATTAATCTCCCACGCTAATGCTTTAATTTGGACTATCTTTGAAACAACATAAATACAACAACGCTAATCTACTCTCGGTTGTCTAACACGGAATATATTTGTCTTGATCATGAGCATTAGGAAGGATGGATCTAATGGTATTAAAAGTTATGATTATAATGTCATTAAAACTACTCTTATCGATTACAATATGTTTAATACGAGTTGTCCGTTCGTCTTTTACACATTTAATTCTTTTAACAAATTGACTTTAAGTTTTTAATTTAGATCGCTTCAATTTTCGAAAATGCTTAAAAAATTTGCAGTCAATGAGACAGATATCCAAACCGATAAACAACTGTAGATCTACAAATTATAATATCATATACCGATATTAGTATTGATTCTATGTTTTTAAAAGATGATTCTAAACAGGGTCGGTTTAACATTTCTGGAGGCTTAAAGCGAAATATAATTTTGATGCCCTCACTTATATGTTATTCCTAAAGACCTTTGCCTCAAACCGACGACATAAACAAATTTGTTTAGAGTGTGACAGAAAACAACTTAATTAACTTAAACATCATCAACTAAAAAAAGCATATTAAGTAACAACTGATTAAAGTAAAGAGAAAAATCAATTGCAAATGTAGATTAAAATCAAAACAGACTACAATATATTACATAAGCAAAGAATAATGATAGATTAAAGCAATTGAGCATGAATCAAGATCAAACAATAATAATTAGTAGAGCAGATGATTAATTGCAAAAAAGAATTAAGAATTGATGAACTTAAAAAAACCGTCAACATTGAACACTCAATGAACTTTTGGTGAACAAGTTTCGTAAGTCAACCTCGATAAACCAAGTTTTGTAAGTTGACCTCAATAAACCTTCAATAATTTTATTTAACTATTATCATTCTTATTTATCTTTAAAAACATATGTTTTTATTTTGAAATATTAGGACCCTTAAATTTTTTGGAGTCTAAAACAGTTGCTTTAGTTGTTTATATTGTAGAGACGCCCTGAATTTCTAAATCACATACGGTAAGAAGCGAGAAATCATAAATGTAACTTAAAAAGGTGGGGACTGAATGCATACCAACCACATAACAAAGGGGCCACATTGGTAACTCACTGTAGTTAATCTAGACATGAACTGCGTATAGTTCACGTGTAAGAGTTATTCAATAAATCTTACACCTTTCACCGGAGTCTTTCTCGCTCTCACTCTTACTCATTCAAACCCTCTGCTCACCTTTTCACATTTTCTTTATTATCAATCAATTCTTCTTTCTTCATTCCTTTAATCACATTCAACCCTTTTTTTATTGCATCAAAAGCTCACTGAAATTAGAATCTTGAACCTTATTCTCTCTTTCTCATAAACCTCTGCAAAAAAACAGAGCTTTTTGTCATTTTGTGTGCTCATTTCTACACAAAATGATGATATAATTTGATCATTCTCTATCAGAAACACACATTCTGATGTGGGTTTTCACACATTAGTTATATGAACACAAATACATGAAATTATTTGGTTAATGTGGAGGATTTGATTATGATTTTTGTCAAATGTCATACCTTAAGTCTTTAGTGACCTTTTTGAACATTGGGTTTTAGCTTTTAGCGACAAAAAGATGGATTCTTGCTGTGCTACTTTCAATTCTCACATGCATGTTCAAAAAAGACTCAATTTTGTCGAAAATGGGATTTGGGGGAAGAAAATCAATCATCTTTCATCGCATTTCTGCAAGATTTCAAGAACAGAAGGGAAAAAGTTCAAGAAATTGGGAGTGATTGGGGCTGTTCTTAGAACACCAGTTGAGGAGGAGATTTTGGTAAGAATGTGCAATTGAACAGATTAAAGATTTGGGTTTGATCTTGATTTGTTGAATTTTTGATGTTTTGATCAGACATTTGAGACCCAATTTCTGGAAGAGCGGAAAGTAGACCCGAAAACAGTGGCTTCCATTATCTTGGGTGGAGGTGCAGGGACCCGACTGTTTCCTCTTACTAGCAAAAGAGCTAAACCAGCTGTAAGTCAAAATTTTCCAAATATAGTGTTTGGATCATCATTAGAACACATTATTAATAACTAGTGCTGACAGTTATTGATACGATTTTTAAACAAACATGTCGTGTTTGGGTCGATTCGCTTGATGTGTTTGAATGAATCTGGTTAATGCTATGAGATGGATGAGATTTACTGGATTTGGTTATGGTTATGAGTATGGTAATGTGTTCACATGAACCTATATACTTGTTTAATAAAATCGTGTCAACCCGTTTACAATCAAAAAGGAAAAACATATATTTTATAAGGTATTGTTTATGACCCGATTAACCAATTTATTATAATTTGCCAACCGTTAGGACCCGATATTACAACTTGATTACAACCTTTCAACCTGGTTGATACTCCTAAGTTAATTGTTAGTTTTGTAATTTATAGATATAATAATCAGATTTGAAGATATTGGTGGCAATTAGATTAATGAAATCTAACTAATGTCAAATTACCTGCCTATTTCTTGCCTTAATCAGTTAACTATGAAATCAACTTGTTCTGATTCTTCAAGAAAAGATAATTCAATTCAATTTCAAATGATTTTAACAAGTTTTGTGATGATTTATTATATGTGGATGCAGGTTCCAA
This sequence comes from Flaveria ramosissima, assembly GCA_025215565.1. Taxonomy (NCBI): domain Eukaryota; kingdom Viridiplantae; phylum Streptophyta; class Magnoliopsida; order Asterales; family Asteraceae; genus Flaveria; species Flaveria ramosissima. Next base: position 34,077,256 of record CM046044.1, on the reverse strand, counting down.
TAGGTGGATGTTACAGACTAATTGATGTTCCAATGAGTAATTGCATTAATAGTGGGATAAGGAAGATCTTCATCTTGACGCAGTTCAATTCATTTTCGCTCAATCGTCACCTTGCTAAAACATATAACTTTGGAAATGGCATGAATTTTGGGGATGGATTTGTGGAGGTATTACATATATTAAAGTCTTTCTGTATGTCTTTTGTAATGTTGAATCATCAAACACTTGAAACTTGCTTTTTGTTGAAAATTTTCCAATAATCTTGAGCCACCATTAGTTGGTTTAAATAAATTGATGAGGGTAGTTAGGAAAAATGAGATCATGCTAGATTTAGTTCCCATTTCTGGAATTTCGACAATGTTTTTCTGAACCCATGGATTTATATATCAGCCAACTGTTGTGATACGGAGCTGATCCAACAGTTGGCGCACTTGAATATATAGAAAGGCAAAGGGGTCGAAAAGGGTCAACTTAAAAGATACATAACTTTTGATCTGTCTAGAGTTACGTGCCCATAACCTATAGACGAAAACGTCTAAATGGGCCGGACAATGTGACAAACCCCTCATAGGGGTTGATTTTACCGTTGCCGGTTTCCCCCCAAATTTGGCTATTTAAATTTATTATGTTTTCATTGTAAAGCATGTGAATATTTGAATTTATTAATTCAGGCACTTGTTTATGCATTTAGTTTCAATCATAGGCTGTCAGTTTTGACATTTTTAGATTTTCAGGCATGTTGTAAATTTGTAATAGCTCAAGGCATAAAGAACTTTATCAAAATTTTCTCTATCATGTTTTATTTGTTGGTCATCAATAAATATTGAAAATTGTGTGACATTCAGGTTTTGGCTGCCACTCAAACACCAGGAGAAACAGGAAAGAGGTGGTTTCAAGGAACCGCAGATGCAGTTCGCCAATTTATATGGTTGTTTGAGGTAATCACTTGTTATCTTTTTGTCGTGCGTTTTTAATTCTACATTTGTAGTTAACTTTTCTGTTAATGTGGTTCTATACATGTTATGTAGGATGCCAAGAACAAGAATATTGAAAACATATTAATATTATCAGGAGACCATTTATACCGAATGGACTATATGGACTTTGTTCAGAAACATGTTGACACGAATGCTGATATTACAGTTTCTTGCATTCCCATGGATGATAGGTATGTGAATCAATAGATTAGTCGATTAAGGTTGTGTTTTATCTCAAATAGATTATAATCATAAGGTTTTTGTAATCATAATTAACTCTTTATTTTTAAACTATATATCCAAGTTTTGTAATAAAAGTGTATTCAGGTCAACTTGTTCTGACCCGTTTTGACCCACTACCCAACCAACACGACCCGCTCATCTTGTCATCAACAAAATTAGCACATGTTATTGTCATTAGGCTAACTTCTCTGAATTTTCTTTGTAGCCGAGCATCTGACTACGGGCTAATGAAGATTGATGAAACAGGACGAATAGTCCATTTTGCTGAGAAGCCAAAGGGCAGCTTGCTAAAATCGATGGTGAATACTCGTAAAACTGATCTCAAAAATCTAAATTACAACGATTTAAAGAGACCCATTTAGTAAATTGAAATTAGGATACATGTGATGTTTCTAAATCATCCTTACTATCTTCATGTATAAGATTGTTCAGATATTTGACCTTAGATCATGAAAAAAAATGCGCATTTTGACTTTTTCATTGTTAATGCTTCATTTTCAGCAAGTTGACACCACTCTTCTTGGGTTATCTGATCTTGAAGCCTTGAAAAACCCGTACATTGCATCGATGGGCGTTTATGTATTCAGAACCGACGTTTTGCTAGAACTTTTAAAATGGAAGTACCCTTCATACAACGACTTCGGCTCCGAAATCATTCCTTATGCTGTTGCAGAATACAATGTCCAAGTGAGACTTTAACCTTCTACTTTTGACTATTATTTCCAACCACTTTTAGTCAATAGTTACCGCAAGATTATTGGGATCTTTGTTGTGTTATTAGGCGTATCTGTTCAATGATTACTGGGAGGACATCGGTACCATAAAGTCTTTCTTTGACGCCAACTTAGCGCTTACTGAACAGGTCAGTCGAACTGTATCCAACTGTGGTTTTGAAATCGTTGCTTTTGGAAATGACATATTTAGCCTTGTCGTATGAACAGCCTCCTAAGTTCGACTTCAGCGATCCAAAGACTCCGTTCTTCACATCTCCAAGATTCTTGCCTCCTACGAAAGTCGAAAGATGCCGGGTATGCTGCTGGTAATTCGGGCGGGTCGGGTAACAGGTCAAAATTATTTTGTTGACCTAAAACACTTTTTCCTAAAAAAATAAACCTGTTATAAACAATTATTTGTTAAACATGATTACAAAATTTATGTTATTTGAGTTATCCTTTTTCTAAATATAGTTAAGCATTTTTCTATTTCTTGACCCATTTGCCTTTAAGATATATTTTTGTTTATCTGTTTGACCCGTTAGATATAAAACATAACCATAATCAACTCATATGTAAGTAAACGGGTCGAAATGCCCGCCTCCTCTTGTAAGCTTGTATCTTTAACTTCTAAATCTCAAAATTCCATGCCAATTTAATTAATTAAAATTTTTCAGATTATCGATGCAATAATCTCCCACGGCTGCTTCTTGCGAGAGTGTAGTGTCGAACACTCGGTGGTCGGCATACGCTCTCGTCTCGACCAAGGCGTCGAGCTAAAGGTGACATCATTACCCTTCTCACGATAAATTAAATACTTACCCTTTTCGACATCGCTAAATGACCTTTTTACCCACCCATATCAGGATACTATGATGATGGGTGCAGACTACTACCAAACAGACTCAGAAATCGCGGCTCATATAGCAACCGGTAGAGTCCCCATCGGTGTTGGACCGAACACCAAAATAACGTAAGCATGCCTTCCCTCTTTTTACCGGGGATATCTTTACCATTGTAATCATATCTTTTTGTGTCGGTTCAGGAATTGCATAATCGATAAGAATGCAAGGATCGGGAGAGATGTGGTAATCAAAAACAAAGATAACGTGGAAGAAGCCGACCGATCGGATGAAGGGTTTTATATAAGATCAGGGATAACAGTCATAATGAAGAACGCAACGATAAAAGATGGAACTGTTGTGTAATAACATGCATTTTGTTTTCGATGGTTAGATATCTCCATTGTCATAAGTGTATTGCAGCATGAAACTTGTTGGTTAATAAAGATAATGTAGATTACTCAGTCTTTTGTTTTGTAATAAAAAATAAATCATGTAATGTTTATTTGTTTTGTTATATATTAGAAATAAATAATTATTTGTAGAATATTAGTTGAGAATCTTAAATTATTATTCCTATTTCCTAGTGTAGTTTTTTTTTTTTCGTTGCACGGCAACACCCGTACTATAGTGCTCAAAGATGTGTATGGACCCTTATGCACAACTTATCGCCGCATAGAGGTACACATCTAAACTAGATCAAGATACTCTAACAAAAATTAAACTGATTCCAACCTAATCTGTTTCAATCTGATTTGGTTTTTTTATATTTATAATAAACCGGTTTCTAATCCTTTAGTGTTTGGTCCGATCAGGATTTGACTTTCTTTGCCTCAATCTGAACCAGTTTTAAAACCGACCAAATTTGGCCCAAACTCCGGTTTTGTACACGTATATCGCAACATGAGCTGCAAGTATCAAGTCCTGTTAAAATGCATCAATTCAAATATCAAATACTGAGTTAATCAATCTAAATTTTAATGTTTTGTTTTAAAGCTATAAAAATAAAGTGGCCAGCTACAAAATTTATTTGGGCTTTTGCATAAATTAAATGGGCTGCAGTGTAAATGCAGTGGGCTATTACGGAACTGATCTGCTGTTAATTTGAAGCAGGCTTTACGCGTATAAAATTAAGCCTGTAAACGAGCCGAACAAACACGAACATCAGCATGGCGTGTTCATTCAATTAATTTTAACCGAACACGAACACGAACACGAACATGAACACATAATCAAACATAATTTTTTTTCATGTTCGTTCATTAAGAAAATGAAAATGTTCATGTTCATTCGTCTAAAAGCTAAACGAATAATTCACGAACGTAAACGAACACTAACGAACAAAAATAATGAACATAATTGACAAAAATAAACGAATACAAACAAACAAGTCTAGCATCATAATTCATCAAAAAAACACATGTAGATTAATGGTTTAAATACACATGATTCATAAAAAAAATTATATAAAAAATCCATAATGATTCATTAAGAAATCATCCATAATGACTCATCCAAAAAATCATAAAAAATATGTGTACATGAAAATTTATTTCAATACATAAATAAACAAACGTAAGCAAACGAACGTAAACAAACGTAAATAAACTAACATATATGAACGAACGTTCACGAATGTAAATGAAAAAACAAAGTATGTGTTCATATTCGTCGGTTTAACTAAACAAACAAAATTTTTTGTTTGTGTTCGTTCATTCAATTAAATAAACGAACATAAACGAACTTCCCGTCAAACAGTTCATGAACATTCGGTTCATTTACATGCCTATATAAAAACAAACATGTGGTTCTTCACGTGTTCATGTTTCCATGAATATTAACAATATTACATCACCACCTTAACCTCTTACTACCCACACCACCAACCATTTTAGAACATATTCCCATAAAAGGTGATCATCCATCAAATAAAGCCAGCTTAAAAGGTACAAAAAATGTTCTTATATACAAGCGTTTTAGTATTGCAGATAAGTTATCGAAAATCAAACATACAATTAGTTAAAGCTGATTCAAAGTTTTTCTCGTAGTTCTTTTTGTTTTCCCTCATACAGTGTTAATATATATGGTTTTACGAAACTCTCGTTTTGCCTTTGGGGCTTTGTTTCTTTTATCAAGGTTACCTAGTGAAGTTTTTCATATGATGAATACTAATGTGTAAATCAATGAGATACAACCTTATAAATTTGAACACCCAACTACAACACACAAGTTATTTTATATTTATCGGACATTACGTTTTGTTGAAGAATTAAACACCCTCTTTATTATATGATTGGTTTGTATTTGATTATTTATGCGTGCATATATTGTATATGATGGTTCTATTGATAATGACTTTTGTCTCTCTTCATCTCACCTTTGTTAATATATTGTAATCACCCTTTGAAGTAACGATCAATCTAGTCTTTACCATCTTACAGTTAGTCTCATCGATTTTGTCTCGGGTGGTTTTGGATTTGGGTGTTCTTCAATTGGTATAATGATAGTGCTGGTAGGTTATAAAGAGACAGAGAGAGGAGCAGGAACGTAACCCTAACTAGGCAGCATCCACCAATGATCTGTGAGGTACCTATGATATGTAAATATTGAGAGGTCATGTGTTCAAGTCTCACTCTGAGCAAAATGTTTATAGTTGAGCCAGGAGATTTTCTCAGTAATGAATTTCCTACTGAGGGGGTTGAAGGTGTGGTCCCGGCTGGGAAACGAATAGATACACCCAATTAAGATAACACCTATTCTTCAAAGCAGGGTCGCACATTTGCCGTTAAAAAAATACGCACCACCCAACACCATAGCACACAGTCTTACATTGATGCATGAATAGACCCCCACATATGTAATAATCACCTTTGAGGTTATGTTTCTATTAAATATTATAAATTTATCTTGTATATCTTTCACACGTCACATATAGGGGCATCTTGTATAATTTTCATTGACCTTAGAATATACATTTTATATATTATATCATATTTCTATTGCTAATTAATGACCTGTCTAACAACCCATTGTACTTCAACATTTTAAAGCCTTAAAAGTTTATTTCGATATTACATAATTGTTATTGAATGCATACACCTAACATGTGATTTCAATTATTTTGTCTTCACCAACCAGCCATTTGAACAAGTGATTAAATTTTCATACTGAAACATGTATTTTGAATTTGCTATGAAATATGAAAATAAATTGCTTTTAATAGCTAAAAGAAGACATTTTATATAATTGAATACATTGTTTAGTGTCAAAGTCTTGGTACAATGACTTCTCACATACAAGAACTTGTTCAAGTCATGAGAAATCATATACCAGACCGCACTAAACTCTTTTTTTTTTCCGTTTAATAAATATCACAGCATCAATAAAGAAAGTACAGTTTTTGAATAAATATTCAGCTACCTCCAACCCTACCACCACGATCACCACCACCGCCGCCATGAGGCTGCTATCTCTCCTCAGAGTTAAATCTGTTCCAAGCCGCCTGCGCCCATACACACATATAATACAGAAGAAATTTTATATCGCGAATTGCTAGACTAAAAAGAGCAATCTCCTAGAATATACTAAATATTGAGGTGGTAAATTTGACTTAGTAACTAAAGGATGTGATTTGATTCTGGTAATTAGGTTAAGTTTGATCTCAAACGAGTCAATGGGTCAAATCAATAAAAGATTAAGCTAAGAAGGAGATGGGTCAAACGGGTTGAAAGTTGACAAGTCTATTTCTAATCACACACTGAAGAGGGTCCATTTCAACCCGAACCTATTTCGAACTGTTCCTCAATCCACGTGTACCACTTAGATCATTTTCTTCAGAAAATTAAAATATTATTGTAATTGTATTGTTTTGAGCATCATAGATTACACATTATTATAAAATTGCTAGTGGGTCAACTTTACCCATTTCAACCCACACCAAATATTTTGAGGTTTCAACCTGAACCTGTTTTGAAATGTTCCCAATCCGCCAAACCGCCCATCTTGCCACCTCTTAGGCTCATACACATGCAGCAATTGTACATTATAATGACAAGAGGGGACCAGAAGATTAATTGCATACCTTCAAAAGATCGAAAACCTTTTCACATATATACTTTTGCTGAATGGTTGCTCCCCGTTGCTGCAGCTTGTCAGGATGAACACAAAGAGTAGCTTTTCTATATGCTTTCTTTACAGCACTAGTGGTTACGATCTCTGTCAATGAAACTGGTTGCCAACCACTTTCAGGTCCAAGAATCTGCAAGTCAAAGAATTTAGTTAAAAATCACAGGCTGAGATGTTCAAGGTAGCAACAAGGTAGCAATTTTGACCCGTTTACCCAAAAAACAATTCATATGAGTTATGTTTTATTTCTCAACGGGTCAGACGAATTAACAATGACTCAACTATAAAAGATATGGTAACTGAAATTCAAATGCATATCTCCAAAATCACTTCATTTAGAAGGTTAGAATACTATGGTAATAATACAGTTTCTTAAATTATCATTTACACATCATTATTTATAAAGATCTACAACAATGGGTTTAAAGGTAGGTTTGACCAATCCGGCCTGTTTTGACCAATTACCCAACAAGCCTAACTTTTCATTTTGCCACCTCTAAAGACAAGATTGACATAAAAAAGCACAAGTTTTGGGTTTAAGTAGAAAATTTTACTTACATATTGAAGCGTTGAAAGCAACGCTCGCAAGTTCCCTTCTTTCCCGTTAGACCACCTTTTGATATCAGCATCAAGATTTTCTGCTAACCGCTGAAATAAGATTGAATACAAAACATAAGAATCAAAAACTGGTAATAAATTCTATTTAACTAAGAATCGTTACATTTCTCTCAGCTTGTTCCTTCTGTGCAAGTCGATCTCGCTTCTCTTTTTCTGCAAGCGCTTTAGCCTAAAAATAACACCACCAAAATTAATTAGTAATTATTTTTGGACATATTTCTAAACTAGTTATTCTAGAATGAAGAAAAAGCTGCACATACCGCCCTTTCCATGATCCTGTTATGCTTTTCTAATTTTGCTTTTGTTCTCAAAGCTGACTCAGAACGGTTCAAATCCTGCAAGAACAAATGACAATATAAACAACAAGAATATAAAGGCAAATACTTTAGTAGAAAGAAACTAATTAAATTTGTTTTACTACTTACAGAAACAGTCTTCTGAGACATTGCCTTCTCTAAAGCGCGTTGTCGGGCCTCTGAAGTGGCTCTTTCCACTGCAGCCCGTTCTGCTCTAAGCTTAGACTGTGCAGAAGTTCTTTCAGAAGATGATTTATTCGTGGCAGAAGCTTTAGAAACCTTTTCATGGGCCTCAGCCATCATTCTTTGTCTAACTTCTTCTGTAGCTTTTTCAACAGCAGCACGTTCACGCTCAGCTCTCTCACGGGCTTCTGCAAAGGCCCGTTCACGAGCTTCACGGATCGCTCTCTCAACAGCTAATCTATTTTTCTCCCACTCCCTTTCTTTAGCAGCTGCTTCTTCATCAATCTTTCTAAAACGCTCTTTTCCTGACACCTTGCTCGGCCCGGGTTCCTCAATTTCATCTTGCTTTTGTCTAGATACAGATTCTTGCGAATCTTTGATTTCATTTGCACTTTTAGTGTCGGGTATTTCCTTATGGGGTGGTTGGATATTAACTTCTTCTCCAATTTTCTTCGCACCATCTGTATTAACTGAAGATGAATCAGACTGTACATCATTCTCTGAACCAAGATCTGCCTGATTGTCAATAATATTATTTTCATCAGATATTACTTCATGTTCATCCTCGTTCTCATCAGCAGCCGTTTGATCCATAGAAGCTTTTTCACAGGAATCTGCTTCTTCTGCTTGGGATTCACAGGAAACTTCTGCAACATCATCAACCACTTGAGTTGTTTCAGCATTGATATCATTCATTTCAACAACGTTGCTTGCAACATGAATACGATCTATATCATCAGTTTCTTCCATAACATTATCATCACCTGATGATTTCTCATCAGATTCTTGATCACGAGATTCATCCAAACTTTCCCCTTTTCTTTCAACTGCGTGACTGTCTTCCTGTTTTATCTCACTATCATCATGCAGATTTACTTCACTTTCTTCTAACGTATTACCAGAAGTTTCTGTCTGATTACTTTCTTCAAAGCTATCATCAGAACTCTGCACACTATCTTTTGCAACTCTCTCACAAAAATCATCAAACGTTTCAGTAGTTTCTTCATCCTTGTGGATTTCAGAGTTTTGGTCTTGTTTGGATTCATTCTCACTTCTAACCGATTCAGAAGCCTCTTCAATCTCCTCATGTTTCTCACTTTCTGCATTCTCAATGTCTTCATGTTCAAAAACATTCTCTTGTTTCTCGTTGTCTAGCAAGTCCTGTGACCCATCTAATCTATTTTCATTATCACTTTGATTAAAATCTTGTGATACTTCCTTCTCATCTTTCTCCTCTTGAGACACATTTAAGTTATTTGATTCCTCAACCAATTCATGGGCATTACTTAATCTTACCTCATCATGAAGCTCTTCTGATTCTTGTTCATTCACAACACTCTGGTGCTCCAAGACGTCGTTGGTGGCTTTGCTTACCTTGATTCTGGCTTCATATTCATCTCGAAATCTGTTTTCTGCTTGATATGAATGCACAAAGTCTGAACTCTGATTCTTGCTTGTTTCTGTGTCAACTGCTTCAGAAGACAAAGTTGCATATTCATCTTTTCCAGCCGAATCAAGACGTTTGATCTCTGTTGCACTGGTTACTTGTGTAGCATTATTGTCTCCAAATTTGTTATCTTTAGTTGATTCTGATATTTTCTCATGTATTTCATCTATAAACTTCTTTGCGACGAAAAGTTTCTCACCATCCATGAAATTTGGAAAAACAACTGCACCACCACGTTTACTATTCCTACCTGCATCCTGAAAAACTTGTGATGAATCTTCATCTCTGCTTTTCTCTTCTTCACCTGCAGTTACATACTCCACACTACCTTCATCTTTCAAGCTATTCTTGAATTTTTTACTTGAAAAGCTTCGAAGACCCTTCTTCTTTCTGCCAACCGATTCTTTAGCAATCCGTATACTTTCTTGAGCTTTTTCTATGGCTTTTTTCAAAGCTTCTGAAGAAGCAGAAGCAGCTGAATTCACATCAAGTTCATCGTTAAAATCAGTTTTACACGACTCTGAGTTTATCGATTTCCTTGGATTATTATTATTATGATTAACTACATTCGTCGGTGAAGAAGAAACTGTGGATGCATTTTTCTTGAAATCAACATCAAATGTTCTTGACTTAGCATTCGTAGGTGAAGATGAAACTGTGGATGCACTTTTCTTGAAATCAACATCAAATGTTCTTGATTTCACATTCGTCGGTGAAGATGAAACTGTGGATACATTTTTCTCGAAATCAACATCAAACGTTCTTGATTTAGCATTCACCGGTGAAGAAGAAACTGTGGATGCAGTTTTCTTGAAATCAACATCAAATGTTCTTGATTTAGCATTTGTCGGTGAAGATGAAACTGTGGATGCACTTTTCTTGAAATCAACATCAAATGTTCTTGATTTAGTTGATGTTGTATCTTCAGCAATCGATTCAACAGGATTACTTTGCTTTTTAACCACATTTCCTGGAGGTTGTTTTCGCGAAACATCTACACTAACATTAACTACATTAACTGTCGACGGTTTCTGCTTTGCAGCTTCCATAATTGGTTCATCAATGAAACAAGTGAATCCAGTCACAGCAGGTAACTGTGTAACATGTTTTGCCCCATCTAACCCATCTTTAAATTTCAGATTGATCTTGTTATATGACATGTTGAACTGCTTTAATGCATCAGGAGATTGTTGAGATAGATTATCTGCATCTTGTGAAGTTGGTGCTGTTGATGAAGGTACCCTAAAAACACCATTAATGGAGTAAAAAGATCAGAACTTTCCATCAATATACCGCGTACAAAACCGGAAACTAACACAGAAAATTATCATATCAACTGGGCAAACATTACACACCCAAGCAAAAAGGAAAGATTAATCAAGAATTAGTCCCTCAAGAACAATTAATATCCTAGATAACATGATCAAGAATTCAAGCACACAATATATATAATATTAATTTTGAATCTTTTGCACCTAACTTTTAACTCTTACCAATCATCTGATATAGTGATGTAACCATAAAATTGTCTTCAATCAACTCAATTAGGTAATATAATTAAGCAAAACATCAATTCAACTTGACAGAAGCTTAAATTACAAACAATTTGACATTATTAATCAACAATAATATTGCCAAAACTGCCGTTCACATATAGCAAACAAGAACAAGAACAATATCAAGCGCATACTCTGTTTCAATCGAACAACAAGAACGACAAATTCAACAAAACCCTTTAAAAATAATCAAAACCCACCTCAATTTGTCGCGAGCAAACACCTCTTCGTAAGAAACAGCGACATCTTCGTCACGAAACCCGCCAAAAATCTTGGAGTAATCGGGCTTCAAACCCCGAAAATCGAAGCTCAAAGCATCAGAAGGTTCTCTGAAGGTTGAAAGATCAAGTATTGGAATTGAAGAAGCTTGTGAGCTGCTAAAGATTTCACGGTAGTCTTGAACATCAACCGGTGGAGCTCCGGCGAACTTACGACGGTGGCCGGAGAAGACGCCGTCGTAGGGGGCTTTGCTAGAGAAAGTAGTGGCATTGGAAAGTTTTCTGGAGTGAAAGGGACGTGAGAGAGAGTCCATTAACGAGAAGTGAAGGTGTGTGGGTGTTAATTGTTTGTTTTTACGAGTGTTTTATTGTGTAATTTTTGGAGTTTGTGAAGGTTTTGTGGTGAGTTGCAGAGGAAATGCTGCAGGGACAAGACAATTCGGAGGGAGAAGGAAGACAGAGGGGTATGATTGGAATAATATATTTTTTATTAGTTTTTTATTCATTTTTAACTTAAAGTGGGTTATTATTTGTTAATTCTAAATTAATCATTATGAAATAATTTCAAAGTTTTTTTAAACTAAACTTACACATGTGTCTAAGGGACTGTTTTACAGTCTCTTAATCAGCATCTTAATGGTTCATATGTATAAATGGTTTATATGTATGAATGATTCAGCATTTAATGGTTTAGACTGTTTGTTTCGCGAGCAAATGTCTGAATGGTTCAGACATTTGCCTCAGAATGGTTAAACAGTATACTAATACTGAATGGTTAAAATGTATAATGTTGAATGGTTAAGACTTCTTACCTGAATTGATCAGACATTTTCATTTGAATAGTTAAACAATATACTAGTTGTTAATGGTTCAGACCTTTTAACTGAGACGGATTAACATACGAGCCCTTATTCTAGGAGATGTCTGCATATTGCATCAGTGTTACATACTCGCGTAATAAAAATGATTGAATGAGTTAGTATCTTGTTAGTGATCGATTATCCATTATAAAATATCTAATGATTATAAGTTTGAGTTACATCTTCTAGATTACTACTTATATTGTTATTCATTTAAAATCAATCACCCACCTTGTGTGTTATTGATATTGGTAATATGTCACGCATCTAGAATGGGTTTGAAGTTTATATTTAAGGGTAAAAGAAATTTCGATTGAAAAGGTCCATTCAAACAAATTGATACTATATTAGCGCAAACATCAAGAAAGAATATCCAAACACTCTTTAACTTTATCGTATAATAAATAAATAAATATACTATATTATCATTATTATAAACTTTCTTCGTCTAGAAAAACTAAAATCTCCAAGTTGTGTCGGTGTGATTCATTTAGGGGATTAGGTTGTTTATGTACGAAAGCACTTTATTTAGGAAACTTAAGGTTGGATTTTATATTTTAATTTAATTTTATTTACTAAACTGAGAATCTATATTTCAATTTTATATTTTAAATACTTTCTAGAAAAGGACATTAGAAACCACGTTGTTTGGATCCGTCCCCTACACATAAATATCGAAACCGCGTTGTTTGAAATTATAATGCTAAAGTAAAATTTTTACTTATTTTTGCATAAAAGATGAAAATCATAATTATTCAAATTTACCACCTAGAAGTTATTTTCTGTTTTTAATATTCATGTTTTCTGTTTTATTCAATTCCATCTTTAACCTTTTTATTAGTAATCGCTATTGTCAACAGAACTAAGGTGATTTTTGTTTTTCTGCAGCAAAATTTCTGCTATTTGCGGAATAATCTGCGTGAGAAGATGTGGGCCAAACCTTTACAGTTTACAACAAAAAGAGTGTCTGTTTTTTAACGTCTGCAGACTGCTAAAATCAACTGGTGGTGGTATACGGCGGTGTTGGACGGTGATGGTGATGGTAGATGGTGGGTGGTGGTGGACGGCGGACGGTGGTGGCGGACGACGGTGGTGGTGGACGGTGGGTGGTGGTGGGTGATGATGTTTAATCCTCTGCAGACTTTAGAGACTTTAGAAGTTGTTGTGCCAAGTCTGCACCATGCAGACCTCGCGCAGATATTTTTTAATGAACAGTCTTCCAAAAAACAAAAACTCTGCAGATCTCAACGTTTGCGCGACGGAGACAAAAGAGATCAGAAAGAACTTTTATAAAAAACAAACACCCTCTAAGTTTTGAACACCATTTAAATTAAAAGAAATTCAAAACACATCACTTTAATCACATTGTTTCCTTAGAATGTTTATTTCATCATTATCCTCCAAAATGCCACCATTAGTATAGGAGTCGGCGCCTACACGACTACGTCTGGGCACCCATGTTTGGGCCACTAAAAAGGGACACATGTCCAACTTAGGCAGTAACTTCTTTACAATTTCTAACGCCTCTGTTGAACAGAGGCAAGCAAGTCTGTCTCGGTCGTTGCCGGTTCTATTTGTATTTAGTGTGAGCAGCGACGGCACCTGTGTTGAGCTGACATGACGCTCGTGTTGGACACATGTCAGAATTCTAGAGGGATAAAATGTATAGGTGTCCAATTATATTCGTACAGGTGTCAACGGGACATTTTATAAGAAGCTAGGGTCAAATAACATTGAGGAAACAAGTTTGTAATACGAATATTTTATGGATTTTCCATTAATAAATTTATTCTGCATGTTTAATAAATAGTTCAATAAATAAAACTGCTAATTAAAATAATATAGAAACAATAATAGAGACAAAGAAGAAGGAGGTCGGCAACGCGTTTAGTAGTACATCGTTCGTGGTTGTTGGGAAACATTAACGTTGGAGAAATATAAGTACACAAATTTAACATTTCAATATATATTTTCTTAAAGATGTTAAAAACTAGCTAGAAAAAAAAACCTTACATTCCAATTCTAGAAAGTAAAAAATAATAAATAATAAAATACTTTATTTAAGATATAATATTGCATAACCGGAGAATAGCTCCATTAAAACTTTATATTATCATCTTGTCTTAAAAATGTCCTCTTTATAAATATGTTTTTTAGATTTATTTTAACTCGAGCAAGTTATAATTTTTTTTTTGTTTAGTTTTTCTAAGGAAAAAAATATACAGACTTAAAAGTAAAAGTCGTCTCTTTTGATGGAAAAATATTAATTTGGAATTATTGGAGAATAATTGTCCGATTTATTTTTAGCGGACCCCTAGCATCTTTTGACTAAACGGCTATATCATTTGCACCGGATGCTTAACGCTTAATTCGATTTTTTAATGGTGAAAACTTTAACTTATTAATTTTAAATTTTCTTAACAGCAATTTTTCATTTATAAATATTTTAATCATCTACTTGTGAAGGTTTTGAATTTTTTATAGTTTTAACTATGATCAAATTGTAACGTAGAATTTTAGTAAATGATGTATTAGAGTTATCATCGATGTAACGACTTTTAATGATCATCGAAATCAGAGAAGTCTGGTTAGTATTCTTCGTGTTCTTGTGGTCTAAGACATTGTTTATTTAATAATCTTAATATGTTTCCGCTACTTGAAATTGCCAATTTTACTTTGTTTGAATAGACTGAATTTGATACTAGCACGAGTTCATCGTTTGATTGAAAAATTATTCTGAATTTTGATGAAATGATCTTCATAATTTTACATTGTTGAAGTAAAATCAAGGGATGAAACTTTACTCAAATGCCTATTAATACATAGAAGATAAAATTAACAGAACATTTACTCAAAGCATCTAATCTTTAAAATAGAGATGAATATTATTCTATTTGATTTCTAGCCTAAAACACAACCTAATATAATTAGTCAATTCGGTCTTTGCTACCCTTAGAAATTAATTGAGTTTTGGTTATAATTGTTACGATTTCTAAATTTCCGATGTTATAATGTTTGATTCATTGATTCCATGGTTTTTTGGTTTTTAAAATGGTTTTTCATTCTCTTTAGATTTAATCCTTTTAACCGTCAAAGCAATTTTAATCTAAAATTTAGTACTAAATACTTTATCAATAGAAGAACATGTTACTAAAGTTTCTGATTCATTGACCTTTTAAAAACATGAATGGTCCATCATGATGCATGGTGATACGTGAGGCTCTACTTTTTATCATGTTGGGTTGTCATATTTAAAAACATGAATGGTCCATCATTGAGTAGAATCGCGCAATGTCTTATTTTCATCTTTTTTACGCTCCATGGCATGTTAACACAACAGTTTTAAATTTCTTACCATAACAAATAATCATTTTCGTCTTGGTATTATGAGCAATGCTTAGCAAAAAGGGCATTCTTCTTCACATTAATATTTTCTTTCATTTGTATTTTTTCGTTTTTACATCAATCCGCCACGGGTGGTACATTCATGTAAGCGTGCAAACTCATTTCTATACAACATATAATCAATTAGACATGCATGCATCTACTCTTTGATTTCTGATCTTGCTCTACACATTAGTTATTCATGGATATAACGAAATAGGTAACTCCTTATGTTCGAGAAACATTTTATGCAACATCCCTGTTAGGTTTTTAAAACTGTAGTCACGCGGACCATTGTTTGTTTTAAAGTTAAGTAATTTCAATGATTTAGTAAATTTAATATATTCAATTTACAATGGCTTTTCTATGTAGACAAATAGTTGTTGATAATCTTCAAATTTTCATATTCCTTTTCAACAATACTATCCTCAATCTAAACCATGTAATATATATTCTAATTATCACAACCATCATTTCAACGTTCTCATCTTTATTACATTTAGAAATAACAGTAAACAATGTTAAAGTAACTAAAATAATTAAATTAGTTCACTATATCAAGATCAATAAGTATAATGTTTCATAAACCTGTGACACGCTAGATGTACTTTAATTTATTACATCAATCCTAGTAAACATATGAAACCTCTTACACTCTATATACAATGACAAGAAATGTGACTTTTTCTATTTCTCTCCCGATTCTC
Organism: Flaveria ramosissima; assembly: GCA_025215565.1. NCBI lineage: Eukaryota > Viridiplantae > Streptophyta > Magnoliopsida > Asterales > Asteraceae > Flaveria > Flaveria ramosissima. Next base: position 34,061,087 of record CM046044.1, on the reverse strand, counting down.
CTCTTGACCTTTAACAAAATCATTCAAATGGTTTAAATATTTATTGTAGCTTACTAGTTTGTGGCAGTGGCGGAACTAGAAATTATTTCCTATGGGGTCACTATTTTTGTTGATAGGATCTGTAGCGAAACAACATAAGATTTTTCGGGTCGTCTGATCGAGTTGGGTCGGGTCGGGTCAAAAATCAGAATAGATATTATTAAATTGCATTGGAAAGTTAAAGAATAAGAATACATATATCATAGAAAATTAAAAACTGATGTACTCAAGTACCTTGAGCAAAAAACTTAAGTATGATCAAGTTGTGATTCATCAAAATTGCATATGTTTGCCTCCCATTTTAAACCTAATATGTTTCCGCAATGTCTGCAAAATGGTTCATAAACCATATTGGAAACTTTATAAATAAAATATTTTGAAGCTTGTTAACTCACCATCTGCAGTTCCACATTCTTCAAGTTACCAACAACCCATTGCTTCAATGTGTTCTTGACTTCCCCTTCTCAATTTTCATAAAAGTTTCACTACATTTAGGATAGTAAACTTAACTTTTCATAATTTTCTTAGCTTGATGTGTGCTTGACAATTCATTTCATCATCCATTGAAAGTTGACTTTCAAGGGGCACCTAGACCTCCATTAAATTAGAAAGAGCTGCAGGCACTTTACAATAAGGTACAAAGCTAGGCAAATCAGCAGCACAAAAAGAATCACAACCCTCCAATATGTAATGTTACAATTTACAATGTATTTACACACCAATGTATCAAATTAACAAGTCTGCACCCGAGGATGTATGGTTAAGAAACATTCATAATTAGCATTGGGGTTTAGGCAAATTGATGAATTCAAGTAAAAACCATGAACAATTTTGTAACTTCATTGATAATTGATCATATTTATTAAACTCGACAACCAACCTACAAAATCAAAAACTAAACTTTAAAATAAAAAACTAACCTTTAAAATCGAGAAAAAGCGAAGTAGCAGTGAAGGGGGGTAGAGTTTTCTTGCTTTGTCTTTGTTTTTAGGATGAAATCAGAGAAGAAACGAAGTAGCAAACTGCAATAGTGATGGCGAAGGGTTATGGGTTGATTTAGGGTAAAAATGTATCAAGGTAAAGTGGTAATTACACATTTAAGAGGATTTTAAAAAACAAGAGTGGCAGGAGTCAAACCTATGACCTGTTTCTAACATAAACACACGCATAAGACTTACCAGTGAACCAACGCAGTAGTATTGAATCTGATCCAAACTTAATAATACTTATGGGTTCACTTACATAAAAACTATAGGTTCACTCAAAGTTTCAGTATTATACGATACACTTCTAGTTCCAAAATCAATGGGGTCACTTGACCCCGTACCTTGAAGCGTAGTTCCGCCCCTGGCTTGTGGTATCTTGTGTTACATGTCAAATAAGTAGAGGGGGGCATTTTGTACATGTAGCATAGTATGAGGGTTATCAATGCAAGTGGGAGTAATTATGTACTTAAACAATATGGAGAAGAAAGCGTAAAGATTAACTATTGATTTTGAGAGTTATCTCCTTTTACTTTGTGTTTTCTTAGATTACCAATTGTATTCAAAACATCTTATAAATCCCAGGTTTGTGAACCCTAAATATAAACCATTTTAATAAACACATGCATGCATGAATTTCATAAAAAGGGTGTGGTTGTAGGTGGTCAATACTAACCTGCTTTTTGAATAATACTTTGTCTCATATGTGAATCTGTATCAACAGTTTTGGTGTTTAAGAAAAAAACTAACATCAACTCCTAAAGTACGTACATAAAAGTCAAGTCATATATAGAAGTATAGTAAGGAAACATGTCCATTGAAATTTTACTTAAACGCACGATTTATTAATACTTTGTCACATGTAAGTGAAGACGAATTATTCAAAAAAATATATAGTCTCAAAAGGATACTAACAGAAATTAACCTTTATTAGATTGATTATGGGCATATAAAAAGTAAAAACTAAAGGCTTAGATCATAATAGATAATTTACAAACACAAATAAATGAGAATATTCTTATTATAATAAATAAGTAAATTTGCCACATGTAAACTTTTAGTGATGTATAGTTTTTGTTTCTGGGTTTTCTCTTATGTCAAATGATAATGATTTTTAATAAATTAAATAAATAATTAAATATCTAAAATATAAATGTTTCTATACTAATAATTTATTAAACTTACTAAATCGTAAGGATATTTAAGTTATATATCATATCTTAAAATTAAAATTTTAATTCTTAAGCATTTATTATTTGTTATTTATAATTCTTAAATCTTTATTTATTAAAGGCTGCATACAAATGTGTGTAGAAACCGTTAGTTTACAACAAGTTGAATTTATTCAACCCATGTAATATATGGGTTTCATCTAGTAAAAAAAAGAAATATATTTAAAATTTAAGTGTACTAAGATCGTATGAGAAATAATTGCATAACTTAACTACACTCTTTTTGAGAGATTGATGAGGGAGACTTAATGTTAGAGATAGATCGATAGTGTTAAGTTTTTTTGTGATTTATAACACTGGTTTGTACAAGAAAACATGAAATATAAGTATGCTATAAACATATCATTTACATGAGAAATAGAGCATGATTGTTTATCAAGAAACCAGATTCTATTTTTGGTATCATTGCAACTTGTTTATCTTCTACATTGGAGTTATATTTCTATGTTAGATATAGTATTGTTTTATACCACCCACGAGTTTCCATGAATATATAAAAAGTATTAGAGTGGAATCTACCCCACCATTCATCCAATAAGCCCATATTCTTCTTCCCAAGATTTGTGATATCTAGAGACTACACCACCCAAACTTTTTCTAACACAAACCCAAGACCATGTGATTCTACATACAATCCTTCATTGGATAACAACCCACAATTAATAAAGTTTTCCCAAAGGATTCCAGAACCACATATAACTTTAGCACTTTCTTTGACACTTCACTAAGGATCATAATGCCGACATCGATCTCCAAGAGAATCAAGATAATCTCTCTTCTTAACAAGAAAGATTATTCGATAATTACAAGCTGATGAAACAAGTGTGTTCTGACAGGGTGTTGAATTGTGTAACGGTTGATTTTGACAACTTGTGTATTAGTATTTACCTCGTGAAAAAAATCATCTTGATATGCTGATAAAAAATACGCATGTCGAAACGAGAAATTTGGAATTTTGTTAAATCATTATACTTTATGGATTGTAAGAGGAAACAACAAAGTATAGAAAATCGAAAGCTTGAAGCAGTTTTGACGGCTTGTACGTTCTTGCTGGATGACTTGTACATTATCACGAAAACTCAGTTATAAATAAAATTATCTACGCAACAATACAATTGAAATTTGACAAAACAAGATATTTTAAAAGTTATTAGAAAGAAAACAAAAACTAAAAAGAATTTGAATTTGATATATGTCATAACCTGGTTGGAAAGATAAGAAAAAGACAAAGGGAAAGTATATGGTATAAATGATAAGTTTAATTAAAGCTGGAGGAGCATATTGCAACTTGAATTCTACATTTAAATGGTAGTCAAAATTCATGTTGAAATCACTTGTACTAAGTGCTCATCCACTTGTAACTTTGATGTGACTAGTTGAAACAGTGAATAACGGACCTTCACAAATTACATGTGTGCGTAATATCTTCCAAGTTACAATTTTAACCCTCGAGTTTAGGGCCTCAAAAACTATTAAGAATAAACTAGAAGACACCGAAAACATATTTTAATGTTAGATTGGGTGTAGGACTTTAACAAACAAATGTTTAGTGAATCGCTTGTGAATCGTTCAGCAAAATGTTCATTTATAATGAATGAACATGGACACAAATATTTTTTACATTTAATTAAATAAGCTAATATAAACACATGCCATCTTTGTTCATTTATGTTGGTAAACTTTCGGTTATGTTGGTTCACTATGTTTGTTTATTTTAGCTCGATCATTTACATGCACTTATATCCTTTCATCTATGTTCACTCGTTTATATTCATTAAATACACATATAAATTTATTTATCATTAGAGAAATGTTCAAATACAAAGTTTTCTAAAACTAAAAAGTGTAAAAGTATTAAGATGTTGACATGTGTCCTTTTGATCAAAATTAGTTTGAAGACAAAATTTGGTAATGTCCCATTCCAAAGTTTCACTTTTTTTCTTAAACATTCGTAACTTTTACATACGATATTATTTTTTAAAAGAATTACATAATAAAAACAAGTATTTTTCAATATTTAAAATGAGTATATAGTGTTGATATAAAAATAATATGTTTTAACTCATTGTGTAATTTCGTCAGGTTATTTGTGTAATCTTTTGAATTGATGAAGATTACACAATTATCAGATAAGCAATATATATGTAACTTGAAACATAAAAAGTTTACATTTCTTATTATTATATTATTCGAGAATAATCATTATTATAAAAAATACAATGCACAACACCATAATCAATTAGACAATATTGATAACATAATGATCAACACTAGACTCGATGTTTAGCAATCGACACAATAAGCTGCTTGACGAGGGTTACACAAGATTTGATTAGGATTACATAATGACCTGATTAGGATTACATTATGACCTGATCAGGATTACACAATAAACTAGAAAAAAACATAAAAATAGTTACGTTTAAACATTGTGTTATTTAAAAATCACCATTTTAAAAACACATTGCATAACACAATAGTTAACATTAAACACAATGGGTAATACAATGCCCAACACTATACTTGATAATTAGCAATAAGCATAATGAGCTACTTGACGAGTATTACACAATAACTTGATCATGATACATAATAAACTAGAAAAATATAAAGAATTAAACTTTCATCATTATTTTATTTTAAAATCACCATTTTAAAAAACACAATGGATAACATTAGACATAATATGTAACACAATTACTAGCACTAGACTTAATAATTAGCAATAGACATAATGAGCTTCTTAATGAGAATTACACAATGACCTACTTTGGATTACATAATAAACTGAAAAACATACAAAAGTTACATTTTTAACATTGTGTTATTTGAAAATCATCATTTAAAAAAAACACAATGCATAACAAAATGATCAACAATAGCAATAATGATCTGATTAATATTACACAATAAGCTTCCAAATATTACACAATAGTTGAAATAATATGAAAAAAAAATGTTTTTTTATTTATCAAAATTATAGGCGTTTTAAAGATCAAAAAAGCTGGTTTTTATGGTGTAATTTTTTTATAAAAAAAATAATGTTGCATGTAAAAGTTACAAGTGTTTAAAAAAATATGAAACTTGAAAATGTGGTTAATATTAAAATACCTTTTAACCTATCATTTAAGTTTTAATTAATTACCATTATGCTATCGAATTTTATTAATACTTGGATCTAAGATTTAATGAATAATAATACTTCTCACACTTTTTAGTTTTTTCTTTTATTTTTACAATAACCCCACGCTTATTATTAATATTAATTTAAAATCAATTTGATTGTCTAATTTTAAAACCCTTTACATAGCACAATTACGATAAACCCAATTTTAAGTACTATTATTTTATAATTTGCAGTTTAGTAGTCTATTCTAGCCCATCAATGATAGTCTTGTTTGACCCATCAAAATTGATGTTTGTTTATATTTATGGTCGTTTATATTGTTAATCGTTCATATTAAATCTTAGCTTTAGAAAAAAAAATATGAAGTCTTATTTTTCTTGAACAAACATGAGTTAGAAAATTTTTTGTCTGAGTGTTTGTGCTCGTTTAATTGTTGCATGTAGAACACTCCTCGGGTTTTCATTGTTGTTGTCAAAAAGTCAATAATTTTCATAAATGTAGTATTTTCGTCTTCTTGTAAAACCCAATATTATATACATGATAAGTTTACATAAAAATTATCCAAAAGTGAAAAAAACATAATAAAAAGTCTGGTATCACATGACACTAAAGAATTATGTTTTGGGGTTGCTTCCGTACATAATATCAGTATTCGACCCTTAATATAACATTTTTTTTTATAATTTGGCACAAGAAATAAATCATGGATACGTAGTTATGTGTGTGCCCATAGGTTGTGAAGCTTCAAGCAAATTTATTTTTTATGTGCAGAATTTTGAAATTTAAAGTCAAGAGACAACTTTATACATAAAGTATGTGGATTCTTTTATTTTGTGAAAATTTAAAAAGGAAGAAAACTAATAATTGAGATACGAATGATACAATGATGGCACCATAATAATGATATATAGTGAATTGGCAGAATATTTATTTTCAGGCCCACACACACATAAATATGCATGACATAGATACATACATATCACTACGAAAAAAAAATCTAAATAGTTGGAAAAGTATTTGGACATTGACACCAGAAAATTCCTCATTAAACTTGATATTTTTTCTTTACTTTTGAATATCCGTCACTCTTTTATGACCATAGATCAAATCTATCTAATTTTTATAGTGTAAACTGTAATGGTTGGCTTCACGGTCTAGCTGTACCTTTTTTTTTTGAGTCGATATCGACAATTCAGTTTATAAAACGATAAATGTAATCTGAATTATAAAGCTACGACGCATTCAAACCCAAATAAATGAAATTTTGAATTGAATTGAATAGTACAAGCCTCTACCAAGGATTATTACTCACTTTTGTACTTGTAATTTTCAATTGTTTCCTCAATTATGAAATCCGAACCTGATGTACTAATTTACTAGTCAGTCGACAAGAAATTGTCAACACAACTCATGGGTCTTGTATTTTTGTTTTATTTGAACCGCCATGTTATAATGCTAGTCGTCTATTAGAGCATTCACAATAGGTTTACTATTTTGATGTTAGTGTGTATCTTATATTATGAAGGATGGTTATGAGTGGTTGTGAGTAAATAAGAGAGAAAATTATGGGGATTGTACATTGATTCTTCATATTTGAAGAAACATGATACAATCCATATAAATTTTTTAATATTTTTATAATTGGTTGTGAGTGAAGAATAGATAAAAGATAATGATAAAGATATAAAAAATATAATTTAATTGAAACAAAGAGTAAAAAAATAATGTTTTTAATGTAAATATGAGTATGGAGATGGGAAAGCTAGTGTGAATGCTCTTAGGCAAACCAAAGCGTGGTTGGATCAGATTTGTAAAATCTTTTAGATTTAGTCTTTTATTTTAAAATTTATTTATTAGTTCACTTAGAGCATTCACACTAGGTTTCTTATCTCCATCTTCATTCTATATTTACACTAAAACACTATTTTTTTAATTTATCTTTCAATTAAATAATATTACTTTATATCATTATCATTATCTTTTCTTTCTCCTACACTCACAACCACTTTCAAATATATTAAAAATTTTATAAGGATTGTACCGTGTTTCCTCATATTCTTACAACCACTCACAACCATCTCTCATAATATAGGACACGTACTCACATAAAAATAAAAAATCTACTGTGAATGCTTTTACAGATGCGGCCCTAAGGGGAGGCGGGGTGGGCTAACGTCCAGGGTCTGATCTCCTTAAGGGCCCAATATATATATATATATATATATATATATATATATATATATATATATATATATATATATATATATATATATATATATATATATATATGTATATATATATATATATATATATGTATATATATATATATATGTATATATATGTATGTATGTATATATATATATGTATGTATATATATATATATATGTATATGTATATATATATATATATATATATATATATATATATATATATATATATATAATTTGTATGTATATTAAAAAAACTATAAAAAGTTAACAAACCAATAACGGTTTAAACATCTTAGTCTATTAAACCTTAGAGAGCCTATCAACATTTAAATTAGTTTAGCACATCATCATTTAGCCAATCTAAACCCAAATTATAAAAAGAAAACCAAAAGAAAAAAAAGGAAAATCTAGGGACTCTATATTATAGGGGATCATTTTTTTATTCGCTAAGGGCCCAAAACTTTTCAAGCATTCTCGGGGACGAGTTACATGTGACCGACCAATACTAAAGTAACGTAGCGGAAGCAACTATCATCATTGATATTCAAAACCCAAGTACAAGAGTTTCAATGCTATTTCTTTATTCATCACATATAATATTAGAACTAGAGATCTAAGTCTTCAAGCGCTCAAGATTTCTAACTGTTTCACCTTCTAAAAACATCCTCATACTTTTGGTTGTTAATCTTACACTAACTAACACATATGATGTGCTCTAAAACATTTTGGGTCAACTTACGCTGATGAGTTCATGATTAGGAGTTAAAAACGTTTTATAAACACATTTTCATAAATTTTCACAGACCACTCCTCGAGTAAGGTGAATCAGATGTGCTTTCATAACATTCCTTCGAATATCCTTGAGGCAGTCAAAGTATATCCGTTGACTTGAAACAGTTAAAAACACTAACTATGTTACACGTGACAGTCAAATTAAAAGACCTGGGTGTAGTTTTTTAAAACATTTTAGACTATCTCATCGAGAAAGTCAAGACATACCATGTTTCATCGCAATAGTAATCCCTTCCTGGATAAAACCATATATAAAATAAAGGTTATCTATTACCACCCTAACAACCGTCCTCAAGCTCGCCCTATCGATGACTCACCAACTATCTTTACATGAGACAGTCTATTGTACAAACCTTGTAGCAAGGTTCTTCGAGGCAGTTCTAATGTTCTATTGAGCCATGACCTGCATCAGAACTCCCTAATCGCCGAGCACCACATGAATTGAAAATTATCTCAACCGTATACCCACGACCTCATGGACAGATGCGTAATGGTATTAGTAATGGGTGGGTACCCCCTCTTCATATGTCCTTCCATACTTGGAAATGTAAATAGTGTTATATACACATATATACATTGATAAAATTTCTCGGAACTCTTGGTATCGGCCCGCGACACAAGGTCACACTGGTTTATCAAACCCCACAACCGTTGGGATACATACTAAATAACTTGTTTTTAGCCTTCCACTACTTAAATCAATATTTGACTCCAAATAATATTTAAGTAAGCAACTAGATTACATGGGAGAAAAATATAAAGCATCTTTTAATTAAAGTATAAATCTTATTTGAGAAAACGTTTGAATGAACTTACCTTAACCAACACTTAGCTATCACACGATCATGCACATTTTAGATTAACTTCTTTGACAATAGTGCCTTTATCCTAGGTATTATAGTGTCAGTAAAGGCAGGTTCATACTACACTACCTTAGAGTTTTTGTAACTCAAATGAAAGACCAAATGCCTCTATTCATAGTTGAGATCTGATTGACATTGCAAACCACAACAGAAATAGGTTGCGGGTTGCATCTCCTTGAGGCTACAATAGGGAACAACAGGCAATTTCACAACCATTCTTGGATATTGCCTCCCAATTAGGCATACCCCTCTCATGTATGGAACTTGACGCTCAAGTCTTGTTGCATTTCATTCATGTGGACCGCAACAGAAATGCGATGCGGTCCGCATAACCTACTCTGATAAAATTTTCTTATGTAGCTTTCAATAGCTTTCGGTTGACTTATAATGAGTCCCGTAACTCTATTCCTAGTTCAAGTTATGCTTAACTCCATTTTTAGTTCAAGTTATGCTTATCATCAAGTTTGGTAACTCTATGGTGTCAGACTTTTAGGATGCCACTTTATATTTTATTAATATATTTTACTTAATTTAGTCACACATACATATATTAATTTATATTATTTATAATGTTATTTTAAGTAAATTGATAAAGACTACCTGTTAAGATTGAATTTATTGGAAGTTAATGTTTTTCTAGTAAAAGATTATATTTATAGACTTAATTACACGGGTGGTCCCTGTAGTATGCCCTGATTTCACTTTTGGTCCTTAACTCTTAAAAATTACAAGGTTGGTCCAATACTTTACACAAACGTAACACCATTGGTCCCTTCGTTGGATGTCAGTTATCTTTTTCTGTTAAATATTTAAAAATGGCCATACTACCCCTATTCTAAAAAACATAAGAATTAAAAAAGGCCTAATTCAATTTATTGACCATTGCACTTGTCTTCCTCGTGGTTTTCCAGCCGCCCATCCCAATAACACACCACCACACCCGACTAGCAACCACCTCAACCAACAATCAACCACCTTCGTCCTCCGGCGACCAATAACCCTAGAGAAGCAGTAGGCGCCACCACCATAACCTTACTCGGATTGAATAAAAATATAAACCACTACTACCACCAAACCAAACGCCACCACTAGTTCTATCTTGGGGTTCAATCACAAAAAACGACGACTAGAAACGAGATCTAGTGGTGCGGCGACGTTGGTCCGTGAATCAAATTTGTGAGCGCTTCATCGCCGGCTGAAAATGAGTTGTAGTGGTGTTGTCGGAGGGGGCGCGGTGTAGTGGTAATAGGTGGATTCGGGTGGCGTTGTGTGGTGGTGTAGGTGAACAATAGTGGTAACGACGGTAGTGGTGGTGGCGTTGCAGGTTTCCGACGATGGTCATCGGATTCACATTTATTTTGGCGATGTTGTTTGGGGTGAGTTGACTCGTTTTGAATCGGTGGGGGCTTTGACTTCTTGTTTTTGGTGGTGGTACTGGTTCAAGGGTTTATGAGTTACCGATTAGTTGACTCAAGCTTGGGTCTCCATAAATTTGGTCGACTTATGCGGTTATGTGCAATGGTTGGGCGCCTTACCAAGAAAACCTGAACATCGGTGGGGAGTCGATGGTGTTGGAGTAGTTATTGTAAAAGGAGGAAAGTTTGGTTGCGAGAATTATGGTGATGGCCGGAGAAACACAGGTGGCCGGCGAAGACAAACGGGTGGCCGGAGAAGATGGATCGGAGCTAGTGTTGTACAAACTTTTCTAAAACCGGTTTGGGGTCCAAACCGGAACCGTTTGGTCAACCGTGGTCAAAACCGGTTCGGGTTCTAAACCGGTTTGGGCTTAAAAAAACCCAAACCTATAAAACCGGTTTGGAAACCGGTTTGGGTCGGTTTGAAAACCGGTTTGGGTCGGTTTGAAAACCGGTTCGGGCCCAAACCGGTTCGGTTTTTCTTTCTTTTTTTTCTTTTATAAAGCGTTATAAATTAAAAAAACAAAATTGTAAAAATCAAGTAAACTTATAAGATGAATGTTACATATTAATTGTATAAATTAAATAAACCTATAAGATGCATTTACATATTTTTATTTGTAAAAATTAAAACATATAAAATTAGAAACATTACATAATTGTTTTTAAAAAGAAAGTACACAATTTAAAATAAAAATAAAATATATAATATATAAAACATAGAAACAATTTAAATGACATAAAATTTTAAAAAATTGTTTGAAAACCGGTTTGGCTACCGGTTTGGGAACCGGTTTGAAACCGGACCGGGTTAGAAACCGGTTTGAAATACGCAACCTATAAACCGAACCTAAACCGCCGGGTTGGGTCGGTTTGAAACCGGTTTGGGTGCCAAACGGGTTTCGGGTTTTTTTTCCCGAACCGGTTTTTTTGAACACCTCTAATCGGAGCGATGGTGGTGTTCGGAGAAGAAGAATGGAGTTGATGGTGTTGGGGTGATTATTGTAAAGTGAAATGGGCCCATTAATTTAATATGTTATATTTTGTTATTAAGGGCATTTCAGTCATTTCACATATACTTAACTGAAAAAATTAACGTCCATTCAACTCAGGGACTAAAGACATTACGTTTTTGTAAAGTTTTGAATCAACCTTGTAATTTCTAATAGTTAGGCACCAAAGTGAAATCAGGTCTAACCATAGGACCACCCGTGTAATTAAGTTTAAAAGATTATATCGGAAGTTAATGTTTTTCTAGTAAAAGATTATATTTATATTATGTTTTGGAATATTTCAAGTAATAGTAATCAAGTTTATTTCTTGTTCCATTACAATCACTCATGTTTTTTATAGAATTAAAACTACTCAAGTTTCAATATTGCTTCACGTTTGTAATTTTTTTTATTTTATAAATTTGGTGTTTGTAAAGCGGTGTAATCTAAATGGTGGATATATGAAAGTTTGTCAACACTCACTGGATTATTTTTTCAAGATTAACTTGAAATAGAAGATAATTATGAAGAAAAGAAACACATATTAACATTTACTTTTATGACTGTTTCATCTAAGTCAACTTGATAGAAAAAAAATTTGATTAGTAATCGATGTTAATATAACTTGAATTCAAGTCACTTAAGGAAAAAATATATCATTATACTTTTTAGAGGGTAACTTTATAGAATAATAACAAGTTTTTCAAGTATTGCATTAAAGTTACTTAAAGTTTTTTTTGTCCCCTAAATTCAATTTTCGCTAGATGTACCAATCGTATATAATATGTTTATAGGGAAAATTTATGGTACAAAGCCTATAATTCGTGTGAAAGGTACGAAGTAACAAGTACCATTGATCTAAGAGATAAATGGTTCAGATTTAAAATGTAATAATCATGTAAGGGAGTGTGCCTGGAGAGTTGAATTGGAAAAAAACTTACAATTGTTGATTTTTTTAAATCCCTCCTGTTTTTTTAAACACATATAACTTTTTCATATGTTATTATTTTTTTAAATACACCATAAAAACAAGCATTTTATCCTCTTTAATATGATTATAGTATTTCTATACTTTTTTTAAAAAAAAATATATGCTTTAAAAAAACGTCTATGTGCTGTGCGTATAACTTGCGTAATTATTTACCGCGTAGTTATCAAACTAACTTGCGTAATTGTCATATAACCTGCGTAATTATAAATATAATTTGCGTGATTATGTTTATAAAAACCCTAAATGGCATATCGATGTGATAATATTTTTTAATCACGTTTATAGTACTCATTTTGATCCATTAAAGATGACTCGACACATAAAGATGCTAATTGGAGCCCTTAATTTACCAAGAATTTAACATCTACAATCATCCGTTTAATTCTTTGTTTGTGTTATTTGATTTTTTAATGTAATTTTAATTTTTAGTATATTTAATTCTTAGTTTGTGTAATTGAAAAATGAATTGTTTAATTTTCATTTTTAGTTAAAATGATAGCATACTTAAAGATAATATCATAGAATCATAACTCTAAACTAACGATTGTTGAATAAAATTAGCATCCAAAACTTAAAATATGAAAATAAAAATAATTCAATCGTGTGAAAGACCTAACAAACTTTTCCAACAGATAAATAAAAGAAGTTGATCATAATATTGATCGTAGATTAATAAAACAAATTTAATAAAAAATTGTTTCGGTTGTAAAAATTAAAAGAGACTACATGAAGTTTCTAAAAAAAGTTAAATAGTGTTTACAAAAATGATCAACAATCCTTGGAGGAATAAAAACATAAGTCAATAAAAAATGAATGAGAAAAGAGTAAGTAAAAAAGTAAGTATATAACATAAAACAATTAAAATAGTTTTAAAATGATAAAAGTAATAATTCTAATCAAAGAAATGAAAACAAATAAATTTTATTAAAAAATTTTATCAATATGTAATAGGTTTTTAATATAAACCAAAACTATTTAACACAGTTGAAAATTTTATACCAAAATGGTATTAAAATCTTTATACCATAAGCCAAACTATTTTTAAAATTTTCTTAAACCAAAATGGTAATAAAAAATCGACAGTGAAATAAAACCGATTACTAGTTTAAATTATATAACATGAAAAATATATATTTTTAACCCTCTAATTTGTATTCGTACAATTAGAAAAGTATATAAATAACTTTTAAAAGCAATATATATATATATATATATATATATATATATATATATATATATATATATATATATATATATATATATATATATATATATATATGTATATATATATCTCTATATATATATGTATATATATATATATATATATATATATATATATATATATATATATATATATATATATATATATATAATAAATTAGAAAACAATTAATAAAAGTATATTTTATAAAAAAAATTAAAATTATTAAGTAATAATATTTAAGATTATAAAATAAAAAATGTATTAAAAAAGATAAAGTAAATAAAATAAAAACATAAAAAAAGAGTAGTAAAAAATTACAGATTTCGTCCTTTAAGTAATAAGGGCAAAATGATCATTTACACAAAATTAATAGAAAAAGTTAACTTTTGTTAGTTGAAAGGACATAAAGTGTGATAAGTTTTTTAAATAAAGGACGCTCAGTGTAATTATGAAAGTTTAAGGATAAGATCCATAATTTTAAACATACTTAGAGGATAAAATTTTTAATTTACTCTTACTTTTATAAAATTTAAACATTTGTAATAATATTACATGGATTGGAACACGTATTAAAGTTGCGTGATGTTAGAAAGGCATAAAATTTTGAATGACTTTAATGAAACACTTAAAAAACTTGGTTACTGTTACGTCGTGAAGTTTTCTACATATTTTAAGTGAATAATGCTTTTTTTAATATTCTCAGGATGATCCATGCATGCATTTATAAATCAGAATAAACAATCATGCTTTTCATATTTCATTGTCATAATTGACTTTAATTTAACAAACCATGACTTTCTTACTCTTTCTAAAGCAATTGCATTTGTTTTCTTTCCTTCCTGTCTTTATTCATTCCATTAACATTATCATTCATCCTCTCTATCATAATCATATTATGATACTTTCCCACATAATGGTTCCGGTTAAATTTTAGCTTTAAATAAGTTATTTTCTTGATCTTCAGTTTCATCACCCTCAGCTAGTGGTGACCAACCCAAAATCACAAGGCCATACCCTTTCGATCGCGGATAACCACTCTCATTTGTCAAGTCATAGCCCTTAGTTTAGCTCAAAGCTTTCCTCCTGGTGCATGTTGTTGGTCTCCCTTTGATCACACACTTAAAAAACATATCACTCAGACTAAGACACACATGTAAGTTGTGGGCCACAACCGGTGCATACGACATTTCGAGTGCTCTGTACGTGTACTAAATAACAGACTCCCTCTAAAACATGTAATTACTAAGAGATTGAGCAGGGACTTCACAAAGTTGTTAATTTTCTTATCGGGCCCACTCAATAAGTTTATATTATATATGTCAACCTATGATATCTAAAAGAGGAAAAAAATTTTGGGCCCTCTATAGAACATGGATTTGTATGGTTGCTCACCCCGCACACCCTAAAATACGACCCTTGTGAAGTATTAAAAGCCAAACCAAGTGATCTTCTGAAGTTAAGTGTTCTTCCGAAGCTTAACATAGTTCTTCCAAAGCTTAGTTGATATCTTCCGAAGAATATGTTTGCTTCGGAAGGGATTTATAGTTAGTATAGATATCTTCCGAAGGGAATCTTCCAAAGGGTTTTTTTTGTTTGGAAGAAATAGTATAGGGTCCTAAATGTAATTTCTCAATAGTTGTTGAGTGTGGTAGTTATAGTGTCTTGTGACTACTATAAATAGGGATCTTATGTAATTGGTAAGGATAGCTCTTGAATAACAAAATCACAGAAAACTCTTGTTCACAAATTCTTAATAGTATTCTTTCTTGTATCATCTTTGTATTGTATTGTTCAAATTCCGTGTTCTTATTCTCAATTGGTTTAACAATTGGTATTAGAGCCTGGTTAGAGGCTCGATTGAGAATCAAGATTCGATCAAAGATCGATCGGCGGCAACAATGGTGTCAACAAAGTTCGAGGTTGAGAAATTCGACGGGAAAAACGACTTTGGGTTATGGCGATTGAAAATGAAGGCATTACTCGTTCACCAACGAGTGGTGGATGCCTTGGCCGGAGAATCCAAGTTGCCGAATACAATGTCAGACAAGGAGAAGAAGGAGATGCTAGAACAGGCACACAGTTCAATCATCTTGAACTTGGGGGATCGAGTACTCAGAGAAGTATCGAAGGAGACGTCGGCTGTAGGGGTTTGGTCAAAATTGGAAAGTCTGTACATGACGAAGTCTCTTGCGAACAGATTGTATCTCAAGAAACGTCTGTACACGTTCCAAATGGCGCCTGGGAAGTCAATTAAAGATCATACTGATGAATTCAACAAGTTGGTGTTAGATCTTGAGAACATCGAAGTTGAATTGGATGATGAAGACCAAGCAATCATATTCTTGACATCTCTGCCATCCTCTTATGAGCATTTTTGTGGATACTTTGATGTATGGTAGGGATACTCTTACCATAGAAAAAGTGATGACAGCTCTCAATTCAAAAGAATTGAAGAAGAAAACGGATTATAAGGAAGATGGTGGAGAGGGTTTGGTAGTCAGGGGTAGATCTGAACAAAGGAACTTCAAGCCAAGAAGTGTCTCAAAGTCAAGATCCAAGTTTAAGAGAAGGTGTTATGTGTGTGGGTCAGAAAAGCATTTCATGAAAGATTGTCCTGACTGGAAAAGAAAGAAGGGTGAATCAAGTGGTCAAAAACTCATTCGGGCCACAATGCACAAGATGACTCTTCTGATGGGTATGAAAGTGCAGATGTGTTGGCTGTTACAAGCAGTGGTAAGGAGGATGAGTGGGTGATGGATTCAGGGTGTTCATATCATATGACACCTGTAAAAGAGTTCTTTAAAGATCTGAAGTTTGAAGATCTTGGATCAGTGAAGCTAGGGGATGATAGACCTTGCAAGATTGTGGTCATGGTGTAGTGACTGTGAAGATGAAGAATGGAATGGAAGTAGATCTCCATGATGTAAGGTATATCCCTAATCTTTAAAGGAGTTTATTGTCTTTAGGGTTGTTGGAGAGTTCTGGTTACCATGTTAGTCTTAGAGATGGTAAGGCTAAGGTAATTAAGGGATCAATGGTGGTATTGTCTGGTAGTAGAAGGGAGAATAATATCTACTTACTAGATAATGCTGGTGTAGTAGAGTCCTAGGTGGCAACTGCCTCAAGTGATTGTAGTTCAAAGGCCATGTTGTGGCACAAGAGGCTTGGTCATATCAGTCATCAAGGACTGGTGGAGTTGCAGAAGCAACAAGTAATGGTTGAGCTAAAGAATTGTGATTTTGGTTTTTGTGAAACTTGTATTCTTGAGAAACATAAGAGGGTAAAGTTTATAAGGTCTAAACATATCACAACTAAGGTATTGGATTACATTCATTCTGATTTATGGGGTCCTGCTAAGGTTGATTCTTTGGGTGGTGCTAGATACTTTATGACATTGATTGATGATTTTTCAAGAAGAGTTTGGGTGATTATCTTAAAGAATAAGAGTGATGCCTTTAAGAAATTCAAGGAATGGAAAGTCCTTGTGGAAACTCAAACTGAAAGAAAAGTCAAAAAGCTAAGAACTGATAATGGGTTGGAGTTCTGCAATCATGAGTTCAATCAGTATTGTACAACTCATGATATTGCAAGACATAGAACTGTGCCAGGTAATCCACAACAGAATGGTTTGGCTGAAAGGATAAATAGGACTTTGCTTGAAAAGGTAAAGTGTATGTTGGCTAGTTCAGGGTTACCTAAGATGTTCTCGGCTGAAGCTATGACAACTGCAACTTATTTGGTCAATAGGTCTCCATCAGCAGTATTAGACATGAAGACACCTATGGAGGCATGGTCAGGTAGAAAGAATGACTATGGGGGACTTAAGGTGTTTGGATCTTTGGCTTATGCTCATGTTAGCCAAGGGAAGTTGGAACCTAGGGCCTGCAAGTGTGTATTTCTAGGTTACCCTGAGGGTGTAAAAGGGTATAGGTTATAGAGACTAGATGTGTAACACCCCGAAAAGTCAAAACGAGTTATTAAGGATAACGAGCTTAATTATTGGGTATTTAATAAGGTAAAGAAATGGTCATGGGCTAAATTAGCCTTATTGGATAGTAGCCTAAGGGATTAAAGGCCCATAATCAGCCCTTAACCCATCAAATCAGTCTTCATCTTCCTCATTTGCAACCCTAGCCACCAAATTCATAGAGAGAGAAAGTAGAGAGAGAAAGTGAAGAAAACTCAAGATTTGGAGCTTCAAAGGTTAAGAGATTGAAGATCTGAGTGTTGGAGCATCAAACCATAAGAAGGAGCAACAAATCCAGGTAAGAATCGACCTCTAAAAACTTCTGTAGATCAAACCCGGATTCTAGGGTTTTGGGTTTTAAAAAGTTGCAAAGAATCGCATAAAGGTCAAATTTTTACGTATGAAAACATGTATAAAGCTTAGATTTAGCCTCATGGATGATAAACTAAGGGTTTGGACGTAAAAAGTTGCGATTTTGGGTTAAAAATGGGTTGGTTCGTCATTTCAGCTCGATCTGCGAAACTGTATATGCATCCAGCGAAATTGCATATTCAAGCTGCGAAACTGTGGGTTTTCTGCGAAACTATAGTTTCGTAGGTAATTTCGCAGCCATGGAAATTCCAACGAAAGTTGGGCGAAACTGCCATGCGAAACTGCCAGTGAAACTGTCAGCGAAACTGGCAGCGAAACTGTCAGCGAAACTGGCAGCGAAACTGTCAGCGAAACTGTCAGCGAAACTGCTTTTCTAGCAGCGAATTTAGCAGCGAATTTAGGCAGAAATTAACCCCTCTAAGTGTTAACTTATCTGCAGGCTGTGTAGTGTGATCCTAGCCTAGAAAGCTTAGTTTAGAAGATTACTCATGGTATCCAGGTGAGTTCTAGATCCCCTATTTATAAGTTTTTCCATGTTTTGGGGCTATTATGCATACTAAATATACGTTTTTAAATGACCAAGATTTTAAAAGGTTTTAACAGGAAGATCATTTTTTTTCTTTAAGTAAATGTGCTATAGAAATGTTTAAATATAAAAATTTTCCGTGCTGACCTGGCAGCCCGGCCCCAGCCAGGGGCGTTGCCCCTTGGACCCCACTAGGGGCTGCTGCCCCTAGGACCCCGCTGTCAGGGGCTGCCACCCTCGAACCCCCGCTGTCCCGCGGTGGGTCGGTTATGTTTTATGATGACTAATACTTGGTATGTTGTGTACTTATTAAGTTAAGTATTATATATTAAAGTGGAAGATGATATTAATGAAAAGTGAAACTTAATGAATGATACCCCCGGGCCCATTTAATAATGAAAAGTCTTGCAAGCACTATGATAGACTTCACTTATGTGAGTCTGATGTATGATGATGGATCTGTATTCATGAGCGGCTATGTGCCTTGCAGTGTGGATCAACTGTCGGGGGTTAGCTACCGTTTTCATGTGTACCGACAGGGATTGACATTCGTTGTCAATCAACATGGAGCTCTTGCTTTGTGCAATCTCGTTTATGATGAAAGTGAAAGATAATGAAAGAATGAAAGATAATGAACATGCTTATTATGATGCAAGAAATGTTATGTATTATGATGTATGCATGGTCATTATATGAAGGATAAAGTTTATATTTTCTTATATTATTTAAAACTAGAACTCACTCAGCGAAGCTGACTTTTATGCATAATAGTTGGCAGGTAAATGTTGATGTTGAGGATGGCACAAGGTGGGAAGCTACTTGGATGGCATTTCTGTTTATAAAATCTTTTATTGTAATTTAAGAACAAGTACTATGTTTTATTTACAATTGAAGGACAAATGTATGAGTACAATATGGTTTCCAAGTTTTAAATGAATGTCTATCTAATTCCGCTGCAATGTTTTGGTTATTAAAAATGATTTTATGCTATGATTAACCAACTGTGAGGTTTACCGGGAACGGGGCCTTACAAGATGGTGGCGGACCTAGGGTGATAGTGAGCAGAGATGTGATTTTCCAAGAGGATGTTTTGTATAAAGACATTAAGGGGAAAAGGGGTTCAGAAGTTGATGAGCAGAGTGGGGTTCAGATTGAGGTGGAGCAGCAAGGTGTGAATGATAAAGGTGTTGATCATGGCAGTTCTGATAGCCAGGGAGATGGTATGGATGATTACCAGTTGGCTAGGGATAGGCAGATGAGACAAGTGGTACCTCCACTCAGGTATAGAAAGGGGATTGATTTGTCAGCATTAGCCTTTGTTGCTGCGGAAGAAGAAAGCATCTATGAACCATTGTCATACTCTGAGGCAATATTTGTGAAAGAAAACTGAAAATGATGTAAGGCCATGGAGGAAGAGATGGAATCTCTTTATAAGAATGGCACATGGGAGCTGGTTGATAAACCTGAGGGTCACAAGCCTGTGTCATGTAAGTGGCTATTCAAATTGAAAGATAGGTTATCTGAAGGTGAACCTCCTAGGTACAAGGCTAGATTAGTAGCTAAGGGGTTTACACAGAAGTCAGGGGTGGATTATAATGAGATATTCTCACCAATGGTGAAACATTCATCTATCAGGGTTATATTGTCATTGACTAATTCTACGGATATGGAGTTACATCAGTTGGATGTGAAAACTGCATTTTTACATGGGAAGTTAGATGAAACCATCTATATGAAGCAGCCAGAGGGGTTTGAGGTTAAGGGGCAGGAAGGTAAAGTATATCTACTTAAGAAGTCTTTGTATGGGCTAAAGCAATCTCCTAGACAGTGGTATAAAAGGTTTGATGAACATATGGTGACTAATGGGTTTAACAGGAGCAACTATGATAGTTGTGTCTACTTTAAGGAATACAATATGAATAAATTTGTGTATTTGTTGCTGTATGTTGATGACATGTTGGTGGCTTGTCCTGATCTAGAAGAAGTTGAAGCTACTAAGAAGACATTGATGTCAGGGTTTGAGATGAAAGATCTAGGTGAAGTCAAGAAGATATTGGGCATGGAGATCAAGAGAGATAGGGAACACAGGATGTTAAAGTTATCTCAAAGATCTTACTTGGAGAAGGTACTAAGTAGCTATAGGATGGATGATGCTAAACCAAAAAACTGTTCCTATAGGTGCTCATATTAAACTGTCAAGCTCTGACTGTCCTAAGTCAGAGGCTGAAGTTAGATATATGGAGAAAGTACCTTATGCCAATGTTGTTGGGAGCTTGATGTACTTGATGGTATGTACAAGGCCGGATATTGGGTATGCTGTGAGTTTAGTCAGCATGTATTTGTCAAATCCGGGTAAAGCTTATTGGGTTGCTGTGAAATGGATCTTAAGGTATCTATGGTTTAGTGTTTTGGGTGTCATGGACATGGGAAGAATGACAGGATTATTGGTTATGTTGATTCAGATTTTGCCAAGGACCTGGATAGAGGTAGATCTATTACAGGGTATGCTTTTCAAGTGCTGGGCAACTTGGTTAGTTGGAAAGCTCAGTTGTAGCATGTAGTGGCATTATCTACAACAGAGGCTGAGTACATAGCATTGACTAAGGGAGTCAAGGAAGCTATGTGGTTGCATTGTTTTGTTTCTGAGTTGGGGATCAAAGTTGCAGACTTAGTGGTGTATTATGATAACCAGGGTGCAGTCCAATTATCAAAGAATAGCATGTTTCATGAGAGAACAAAGCACATTAATGTGAAGGTGCACTTCATAAGGGATGTGGTGAATGCTGGGAAGGTGAAAGTGGAAAGTGTGTCTAATTTGGAGAATCCAGCGGATGTGTTTACAAAGTCTCTACCTGGTATGATGTTTAAGTTTTGCTTGGATGCATTGGGAGTTGGTTAAAATCTTGTTTTGGATTTTAAGGTGGAGATTGTGAAGTATTAAAAGCCAAAACAAGTGATCTTCCGAAGTTAAGTGTTCTTCCGAAGCTTAACATAGTTCTTCCGAAGCTTTCCAAAGGGTTTTCTTCGTTCGGAAGAAATAGTATAGGGTCCTAAATGTAATTTCTTAATAGTTGTTGAGTGTGGTAGTTATAGTTAGTTAGTCTTATGACTACTATAAATAGGGATCTTATGTAATTGGTAAGGATAGCTCTTGAATAACAAAATCACATAAAACTCTTGTTCACGAATTCTTAATAGTATTCTTTCTTTTATCATCTTTGTATTGTATTGTTCAAATTCCGTGTTCTTATTCTCAATTGGTTTAACAACCCTAACCACAACTCGCTCACACCTATTCTGAAATCGTTCTTGAGTCTTTGTGATCCAATGTTGAAAGTAGCCATGTTATTGAGAATACATACTTTTTGTCCTAGTGCGTTTTGGTAGGTGAAAAGATCTAGATGGCTATATAGAATTTTACAATTATGTGTAGGTTTTATATTTCACAGTTTTTAAATTGTCCGGATATTTTTGTGAATCATGTTGAAATCATTTCTAGATTAAAATATCCGGTAATACTCGTGAAAATTCAATTGGGTAATTCATAGAAAAAACAAGAACAAATATGCAAAATCTGTTATAAAAACAACCATAATTCTCATATGGAAATGAGTCTAAGATATTTCTTATATTGTAGACGAACTATCACAACATTTTAGTTATCGGTTGACAACGATAATAATAACTAACGGTTGGACACTTACATCAGCATAGAATCCGTCAAAAGGAACTCCATCAATAATAATTTAGTTATTGCTTATTGTCAAGTTGTTGATGCTGAGGTATACTAGCTGGTGACACCTTGTTGCCACCCTATGGCTAGCAAACAAATGCAAGATTTTATTATGGGCCTAGTAGCCCCAACTCAATTACAAATGGGCTTCTTTATAAATCAATTAAATGGGTCAAGCACCCAAGATTTATCAAGGCACCCAAGAGTCCAAGACCAAGCCCAATTCCACTATCACAAAATCCGAAAGCCCAAAACCCATTCTATTAACTTACGCAAACACAAACTGGGGATTTGGATGTGGAGTGAAAGAACAAATTAACCATTCTAACTCCAAAATTGCATATTGGTCATTGTTTGCTATATATTTAAAATCACTATCATAAAAAAACATAGGTTTTAAGTTTGTAAGTGTTGTTTGATAATTGCTATTTTATGGTAAGTATGTTGTACGGGTTTTTGTTTGATTTCTTCATTCTTGGTGTTGGATCTTTCGGGAAATTGATCACTTTGTGAATTATTTCTACTTGTAAAGTGTTTATTGATTAATGGCATTGTTTAGAAATATAATGAAGATGTATTCTTGTTTAAAAATTTGTAGGATCATTGTTATTATACTATCTTTTTGTTGAAAAATAACTTTTTTTTGGTGAAATTTCTATATTTGCTGGTTTTCCCTAATGGAAAATTGGTGAAAAAGATAGACCACCATCTATTTAGGATTTAATTTCTACAAAAATGAGGGAATTTTCCTTTTTCTTTGGATTTAGTTTTTTGTGATTATATTTATTGGATTGCATAATGAATCAGCAAAGGATATTCAAGTGTTATGTTCTTATTAGTGACTTTTATAAACTACTTTTTGTTTAGGATTTAGGCTAATTTATACCAAGATAAATGTCTTAGAACTTTTGGTCACATGAAATAGTTTTGTTGACTTTGAGTAAGCACAAAATCATGTTGATCCAGAAACTAGATAGCAGGTTTCGTAAATTTGATGAAATTCGTATCTTGTGTTTAATTATCGTGAGATATATGTGCTCAAGGATAAGTAATCAAGCTAATTACTAGTGAAATTGGCATAATGTGTGAATAAGCAACCAATTTTACATGTTGTAAATGTAATACTTGATATTTATTAGTAAGGTAGCAAAGGAAATAAGAACAAAATGTAACTTTTATGGGTTAGATTAATCGTAAGGAGGTTAAAGTAGGATAGACGGTTTTGTTAGTTAAGTAAATAGGTATGAATTGTTTTGACATAACTCATTTTCTCTATCCATTTTGTTTGACTTTACTCAATTTTGCTCCCTCTCATTAAAGTTTCTAGATAATGTCACGGGATAGCAATACCGCTAATCAATTGCTGCTGATCATGGTTACCAAAGTAGCAACTTACTCGATTCATACCGAAGAACAATTACATGTAACTTTTATCAGAGTAGCAACTTACTCAATTAATATTTAAAGACAACTTCCAATAACTTTCCAACTATGTACTAGACTACTAGATATATTTTCTATCGTTGATGTATTTCTCTTATGAATTAGCATTAAAGAATAAAGAACGAGATTGACAGTTTGACACCAAGTCTTTTAAAAGCTTGCTCAGAAATTTACTCTAAACTGGTTAACAAATAACACCAACAAATGGTGAAATGGTAAATTATTTAAGGTAAATATTTGTCTAACACGATTAAAAATTACCCCTTTAAAGGGTCAAGTGTGTGGAACATTTTAGTCATAACTAAATGGCCATCCACTAGCAGCGTGCACAAAACCAAAGAAACTCTAAGTCATCCGGACTTCGTATATAGAGACACGATTCTCGACATCCTGCTTCTAAAGAGGCGATTCGATAGACGATTAGTTATCAGTCTAGTTTGACACCTTGTTCTCAACTGAACTAGTAGACAGACGTTTCTGGGCATTTCTGCAAAGAGTTAGATCCACCTAATTTCAGCTATTCCTTTGACAGTCAGTGAAAGTTTCATGCAAAGACAGATGATCCAATCTTGTATTCAACTATCCGGACTATTCAAAAAGAATAGACTGGATTAGTGAGATCCCTTTTCATCCGAACTCCATCTTGTTAAACCTAGTAAATGCTGCATAAGATAAGAGAGTGGGAGGCCACCCCCGGCTATCCGGAAGTGCACATCCATTTATGAACATATACAAAGGGCTAAAAAAGAAGTCCATGGAGAACTACCAAATCTAATGACTTTGATTTGTTTGTACCATTCTGTCATCGATCACTACTCGGTTGGTTGGTGAGTCACAAAAAAAACATCGAGAAAGGGAAAGCATATATGTTTTATGAATTGATCAGCGGTTTCATTTATGCTATGCCATGCATCGTGTTCGTCTGTGTTTATTGAGCTTTTAGTGCCATACGCTTCGCTTCGCATTATAAAAGCGAGAGAGAGCGCCTTGTCTTGAGAGTGAGAAGAAAGGGCAAGCGATAGAAAGGATAGTCCCTCGCGCGTTCGCTAGAACTACTAGAAAATGGTGAGATCATTTGATAGCCAGAATTTGAGTCTTTACATAACTAGTATTAATACTCCGCGCGACGCGACGAGGGTAACAATTTTTTGTCTTATTTATAGTGCTAAATGTGTATGCAACGAAGTGTTAAAACTTCTAACGTTAAAATAAGAGGAAAACGGGTTTGAACTCCAAACAAATATTTAAAAAAAAAAAGAAAAATGGATTAGAAAATTAAACCTGAATAAATAAAAAAAATTCAACAAAACATTAAACAAATAAAATAAGAAAAATGATAAAAACAAAACATTCAGCAATTAAAAACAAAAATATGAAAAAGAGAACTAAAAAAGTTGGGAAAAAATATAAAGTAACAAAAGGATGAATATCAGAATAAAAACCGGATCAAACTCGGGTTAATGGGTAAAAGCCGAAAGCATACTGGGTTGACAACCCTTTTTGATTCTTAAATAACCTCATACTTTTTAAAACAATAATATAACCAGAAAAAACAAAAAAAAAAGAAAAGAAGAAAAACAAACTTATGATCAAATCAATGAGAAACTAGTATTTTCTTTAACAATAGGTTAATGGTTAGTTTTTAATATTACGAAGTTAGTAATTATTCATCACTAACTTGTCGCCAAAGAAAAATAAACTTATGGTCCAATGTGAAACTATTACATATGAGAAACTTATGTGTTAGTACTAGTCTCCAAAGCTTAAATGTAATAGTTTAAGAATTTTAAAGAGAAACCAGTACTATGAGAGACTAACAAGTAGAGGCTATTGTTATTTATGTAGCCTATATATTGTACCCATAATAACTTTTGCATTTCCCTTTTTGCCTAGACATGAACTCTTCTAGCAAAAGTTGTATATGCAATTTATGTGAAGGTTTATAATGTTCAGTACACAATTTAGATCTGAAAAATCAAGTTTGATGGTTTGCTTAATTAGTCAAATCTTTTTTTTCATTTCTAGGATATATAGTTCTCATATGTATTATATTTATTAATAATCTTCATCACTTTTAAATATATTAACACGAATTAACGATTGTGAAACTTTTTTTATGGTTGAAAAACCAGTTCAACTTGCCCAAACCGTCAAGCTAACACCGTTTTGACCACGCTAACCGGCCAAAGCAAACTACACAGTTCAGTTTACGGTTTTTCAATGTCGTGGTTACCTACAAAATTTTGTTATATACTTAGCCCGAACACCCTACTTTAACCCTTGCCATTGAGTCCTGCTCACAAGCGGCAAAGGCATATGCCACATACCTAGAATGCAAGTTCAACAACTTTAAAAGCTCATGTCATAATGATCTGGTAAAAAATGCAGTTTTTGCAATTAGAGCGACGTTACAAGGTGAAACTCGCTAATGTAGATCCTGATCATAAAGAAATAAAAGACTGAAATTTCGGATCTTTGTCAGTCTTGAAATCCATGCCAAAAATCACACACCAAGAATGTCTAACTTAACAACTTAAGACTCGATTCAAGAAATAACTAGATCGTGTACAATGGCAGGCGCAGGAAGACCGTTGCTTTTCAGTTGCTTATACATCCACTGCCAATTTTCTGCCGACACCTCACCACCAAGTGACCGAATCACAGATCCACCACTGCAAGAACCAACAATGCAACACTCTTCAAGCGACATTCCTTTTACCAGACCGTATAAAAACCCTCCTGCAAAAAGGTCACCTGCCCCCGTGGCGTCAATGGCCTTCGTTTGCCTTACAGCTGGAACTCTAACCACCTAGATTATTCAAACATTTACTTTGTAAGAAAAAAATTTATAGAAAGAAAAAATAGATCTTGAAAATCTAAATTCAGTGGCTGACTGACCTCTTTCTTATGTCTTGCAATACATCCGTTTGCGCCTAATGTCACCACCGCCCATTGGCAGTATTTGCCCAACACATCAAGTGCAGCTTCAGGTCGAACAACTTGCTCCTCACTAAAATGATAAATAACATGGCAAAACAGGCCATTGTTAGTTATTGTGAATGCTAATAAGTCAGGTTGGTTATAGAAGATAATAATAATTCAAATCTGAAAAACTCAATAAAAGGTTGTATGCATTGAAAGACTTTCAACCCGTTTCCTTTCTAGCTAGATTTTTTTATTTGACCGGTTTGAGATAAAATCTCACCTTAAAAGTTCAGCTGCTTCATCTTCATTGGCAAAGCAAAGATCTATGTTACCCGATTCCAGAAGTTGTAAAAGAGGCGCTTTAAATTTTCGAACCATCTGCCATTGTAATTCAGTGTTAAATATTACATTTGCATAATGCCTATATTTTTGTTACTATATTAAAATAAATGCAAATTAGTAGAGAATAAAGAATTACCTCAAAACTTGCCAAATCTAGAGAGATAAGAACACCTTCTTGTTTGGCCATTTTGATAGCAGCATTAATGACTTCTAAATTGTATATGCTATATCTCATCACCAACCACTGTCCCCAAAATTAGCAAATATCATAAAGAGTACAAATAACGAAGAATAATATGAAGGCACCAAGCATAAATTTTTTTTCTTCAAATCTTGACAATAATTCTAAGATCAATTTGGCTAGTTAAAAGATCTACTCTTTATCACCTTAGAGCCTTTAAAATCTTCCCTCTTTAGTTCACCAGCCTGAAAATAAAAACCACGTCAAAAATATATGTAAGCTTATCTTGTCGGGAAACGTAAGAAGATTCCATACATGTGACAAAATAGTTAGATTGAGTAACGGGTCAAGTCGGGTTACAGTCAAGTGAGCACTTATTTACTATGATTAAGACGGCTCGGGTCAGGTTGGGCCGGCCTATAGATACTTTTGTCTTTTCTATCATTTAGTTACACAGTCAATTAATTTGTAAAACATGATTACAAAAACATTATAAAATTGAAAACCATAACATACTCTTTTTTACCGTTTAGAAGGTTTTACATGTTTATGCATTTTGGGAAACTTTCTACTCGGTTGTCTGGCTCAACATGTCTGATCACTTTCCGTTTTAGCTAATTTTTCTAATTATACCCAGTTGACCCATAGCAGATGATATACGGCCAAATCGACCCATTTACTAAATCGGGTCAGATTGCCACCTCTAAAAGTGTATAGGGCTATAAATGATGAAGTATGAAACAAGGGTAAACCTGTATTTTAGCAGCAGTAGCAAGGCAAGGTCTCATAGTACGATTACCTAACGGATCAACCAAGCATACGCACTGTCCACATCATTAGCTAACAGAATTTCAGCACCCTATTTATATTTCAAAACCATTAAAAGGAATTGTTGTTTTTGTGAAGCTCACCTGGCCAGTATGTTCATCTTTCACCCTCAATCTTGATATATTAACACCACAAAAGCTCATGTTTTTCAAGAACAGAGCGCCTTGTTCATCATCTCCACATGCCCCAATTACTCCACAAGAGATCCCAAAACCTGCTGCAAGCCCTCTAATGGTGTTGGTTACACTCCCACCAGCTATAGTTTTTATGGGAGAGAGATCATTTGGTGAAGATAATATATGGGTATCAACCTCCTTTAGTATATGTTTCAACTCATCGGCTGCAACCTATTAAAAGAGAGGGTCTTATTTTTTGCAAAAGAGAACATTTTTAACATGTAAGCTAACTAACAACAGAACTTGTAAGAAGATGCAGAATTATTATCATAGAAGAACACAAAAAGGCGAATTCACCATTTATCAAAGTTATAAAAAAATGATTGAAGAATGTGATAAGAAATAGTCCAATCCCACATCTCTACTTGAAGTCTGCACACATTCATGTAATTCTGTTCATGTTGATTCCAAAAGCTAAGGTGGTGTGTATGTGTGTGTCGATGTGCATTTTTAAAACTGATTATTAGTTATAATCAAATAACAGTTCATTGAACAGCAGAATAGGTAGGTATTTATACAATTATCTCAATAATTAACTAACAACCAATTCCATGTTTTTATCAGAATTTGATAACTATGACCTCATATGGCTTAATCATAATTGACCACTGTGTACCGACAATGATGAAAGTATCTATACTTTTATAAATTCCCTCAAAGATGAAAGTATCTTACCGTAAGACAACCGTTACTTTTTCATAATCTTTTCAAGATTATGGTGAAGTGGCATATCTTTGTCTAGTGACAAAAGATGAATGACTTCATAATGCTTCTACTGTTGAAAATACCGAATTATGAGCAAATTTGCTTAAACCATATCATAATGCCCAAATGGCCAAATCTCATCTAAAATTTCAGAAACTAGTAGTGATGTTTAAACGAATCTCACAGGAATATGGTGATCATAAAACATCATAAACCCCTCCAAATTCAACTATAGCTTCTATAGCATTTTATGATCTTGAAAACCAACCCATAATTGTACGAATCACATACTACAATTCCAAAACCCATGACATTGAAGGCTTCAAAGTACTGTTCAATCTACCAACACACCGAATTTACGCCTTCAATTCTTCACGAATTCCCCCATTCAAGAACATAAAAACAAGAAATAAACTTTACCCAATAAAGATTGAGATTTAAGCAATCCATTACATGGGTTTAATTGAACTACACACAACTTAAAACAACCCAATTACAGATTGAATAATTGACAATCTGAAGCAACAAATTAAGGATAATTGAGGGGAAGATATGTACGGGAAAAGAACCACCAGGTTCACCGGGGATTGATGAGAGGATGGATGAATCAACCCTTGCTATGTGGTCGACTAAAGCTGCCGGAAGAAGGCCGAGGATCACCGGAGCAGAGTGAGAATCGGCGGAGACATGGTGGTTCTGAGTGGGTTTTGGGAGAAATTCGGCACCCATAATTGGGGCTTGGGGTTTTGTGGTGTTTAGAGGAAGAATGCTCTGTTATCTCTCTTCCTCGTCTTGTTTGATGTTTTCTTCGCCTTTATATAATAGTTATTTGATCATAGGATTCGATGTATTTATTGAATTGTTTATAATCTTGGGATGATGAATGAATATATGATATTTATTTATGATATTGAGACTACAAAGGGTTTTATGATGTTAATTTTGTATTGCAATATATTTATTTGTAACTTTGTTGTTACAACAAAATCAAAGTAAATTATCGTTCATAGGTCAAGCTGAATCTAAATAAGCGTATAGAAGAAGCTCCAACAACTCTATTTGATGCTTAAGTAGGTGATTTATACAACATAAGTTATATGTAAGCACATATATAACATAGATAATCACATAGATAGAGAATAAAAGAAACGAGTTGTGTAGAAGAAGTTGTCGTGGTTTAGCTAAGGAAAAAGCTGCCTTCAAGCATGTGTAAAAGGAAGATGCTGCTCTTGACACCAAGGAAGAAGGAGAAACTAACTATGAAGAGGGAGAGGAAGGGAGAGGGAGACGGAGATGGAGACAGATAGGGAGATAAGACGACAAGTGATGCCATGCAAGGTTGCTTAT
The DNA here is from genome assembly GCA_025215565.1 of Flaveria ramosissima. Taxonomy (NCBI): domain Eukaryota; kingdom Viridiplantae; phylum Streptophyta; class Magnoliopsida; order Asterales; family Asteraceae; genus Flaveria; species Flaveria ramosissima. The sequence goes on along the minus strand of CM046044.1, from coordinate 34,030,695 downwards.
GGTACTTCTTCTCGGCCATAAATCTATTTACATCATTAGCCCAGTCAAGTGCGAGCATGATCATGAGCATGATTGTGTCTGGCTTAATCTTTATCTTTCTTGGGCCGGATTCCCTAACTACGTTCTTTCTAAAATAGATAGGTTTCATGACATTCAGCCTTTGAGATTATACGATTAGCAATTTAGTATTTTGATTCGTAGAATTAGGTTGGAAATAGGATTTGAGATTCAACGAAGTGATGAAGACAAAAGGCCAATTAGGGCAACATAGGAGGATAGGGAGAGGGATCAAACGTTGATGAAGCAAAAAGCCGACGTTGTGTTGGCATGTTTGTGCTCGTTGATTATAATCAAAACTGATAATCCTCTTTGTTCTTTTTGAGGTTGTGGTATGTTGTAACTTATTTGATGAGCTTAAAATAGATTGGTACAATGGTTCAATAGGTTGTATAATCAAACCGGTAGGTTTCATTATATGGTCACATGAATACTTCAAGTTTCGACAGACGTGCACATTTTATTCCCCACTCAAGCCAAAAAGTTAGTACATATTTTCATTATTTAATTTTCATAAAATAAAAATAGAACAATACATTTTTTTGGGACTTAAGATTTGTTTTCAAAGCTTCTAGTCAAATTGGACTATAAATTCATTACAAGCAATTAAAAATAATTATCCAATTTTTAATTGCTTGTAATGTATTTGTAGTCCAATCTGAGATTGGTAAGTCATTCTATAAGGCCTTGTTTCCGGGCAATCTCACAATTGGACTTGAACAATAGAAACACATGTTTTTAACCAAAATTTCATCAATGATAAGAAATAGAATTTACACATTATCTATCATTCAATCTATTACATCCAATTAGAGTTCTTTAATTAGATATGAGAAAACTATGCTATGATTCAAGTCTTTAACACGATGCCAAGTAGCTCTGGAATTCATGCTAAGCTCACACCTTTATTCTATATGCATACTTGTCAAACTAAATTGCATACAAAAGTCAATGAAGTGTGTGCTACACTTAGGTAAGACTTTTTTAGCTTTTACTATGTTTACTCTTTAGTTGTACTTTAGTTATTTCTTTATCATTATTTTAGCTTTACTTTATTATACGTTTGTACTTCATACAAAACTCCTATAGCTATTGCTCGTGTAATATACGAGATTTTACTATCGCTTGTCATTACACAAGACTCATGTTTGGCTTGCAATGAATGCAAGAATACTCTCGCTTGCCATTATGCCAGACTCTTATGTTGAAGCTTGAAATATGCGATGACCTCTATGCTTGCAAGACTCCTCTAGCATTTCCAAAGTTGTGCTTTAACGGGGGTAACTGTTCTTGAATTTATTATTCAAGTTTTTTATTATTTCACATGTAAACTTTAGCTTTCTTTATCTGTAATCACCTTTAAATATCCTTTAACTACTTTAATTGTGATTACATTTATCTCTTTAGGTATATACAAGACTTTAGATTAAACACACTAATTCACAATCAAACCTAATAACAAATGCCTTTTATGGTTAACTCCTTGTCATGATGACTAAAGAGGTATGAATATTGAGTTTCGAACATCCAATTTTCTACCCAAAAAATGGACGGGTATGTCATACCAAAAGATCTTTTATCGTACTAGTGTTGGCTTTATCCCCAAAGCTAATGGTTATGTAAGAATGAATGATTTAAGAGGGTCTTTATGTTTATGACAAACGAATTATGGATGTATTTATCATTTAAACCTTACAAGTATGCAGAAAATATTTATTTTGAATTAGGGGTGTGCATGGGTCGGTTTGGTTTGGTTTTAACCTAAAACTAAAACAAAAAACCAATATTTCAATTTTAAGCAATTAAACAAAGTAAATGTAATAAAGACGATTAATATAATTTAATTTTTTAATTAATTCTTGATGGAGTTGTTTCAAATTTTCTTTTACCATTGCAAAACACACGTGAATTCACTTGAATTCTCTTAAACAAATAATTTTAAGAAATTCTTTAATATATATTTTACTGTTACTGTTTGGACAGTTGTAACATGAGAAATAAACGAGTTCTCTGTAGACTCGAATTTGTTTAAAGTGATCCTTGTTGAACAAAAATTCTCAACCACCATCGCCCTTACATACAAAACTCTCATTCTTATTCTTATATTTTCACTTTATTTCTTAATGTAAAAATACTTGTAATCTATTGTTTTCTTTTATTTCTGCATTGTATTTCATTTGTTAGAATTAAATATTAAGTTAAAAGAAATAACATAATCGATTAGACAACGAATTAAAATTAGAAGGATTTTTCTTAAACTCTTTCTGGTAAAGAAATTTAACATTTCCTTTAGAAAACATTCTGTAAATAAAGAATTCGATTAAAGTTATAACAATATGCCTTCGGCAATTTAAATTTCTTTATTGAACAACATTATCGATTCACTGAACTTTTTAAAAAATAACAATGATAAGAAAAAATCGTTGACGCGACACCTTTGCTTTTTTTTTAAATGGCCAACGCATACTTTAAGCTCGATCACTTGACCCACGCCTGCGAACATAGACAATGCTGGTGACTTGATCCACCCACCATTTTAGGAGAAACCCATCACTTAAAGACCCACTGTGATAAAATCACTAATTCACTTGAAACATTTTGCAACAAAGGAGCCTTGAACCTATGGCCTCCATTTTGAAAAGTCACAGGATGTCTGCTCCTAAACCAATTGATTTAGAACATATTGGCAAATAGAGAAAACTACATAAATGGTCTTTGTAATTTAACTATATTGTATGTTTAGTTTCCAAACTTTAAAAATTACAAAGTTCGTCTAAATTTTTATGTACTTATTGTATGTTTGGTCACTGACTCATTCAATTTTTAGACTTAATTACACGGGTGGTCCCTTTGGTTAGGTCTGATTTCACTTTTGGTCCCTAACTCTTTGAAATTACAAGGTTGGTCCAATACTTTGCACAAACGTAACAACAATGGTCCCTGAAGCGGATGGACATTAATTATTGTTGTTAAGTGCGTATGAAATAACAAATATACCCTTGCCTACCACACCAAACCCCCCTTCACCCTTTCTTTTTCACCATCTCCATTATTATCTTCTACCACCATCAAATCCTCCACCACCACCACCACCACCTTTAACCACCCCCACCACCAGCACCACCTTCAACCACCACCATTAACGGTAGTGCACCACCATCAAACACCACCACCACCACCTTCAACCACTGTTACCACCAGCACCACCTTCAACCACCGTTACCACCACCACCACTTCAACCACCGTAACCACCACCATCACCTTCAACCACCGTCACCACCACCACCACCTTCAAACACCAACACCACTTTCGACCTTCAACCACAACCAACACCACATTCAACCTTCAACCACCACCAACACCACCTTCAACCACCAATACTAGCACCACCTTCAACCTTCAATCACCACCATCACCAACCACAACCTTTAAAAACCGCAGACCACCATCAACAATCGGACCCATCGTTGTTCTTGGTGGTGGTGGCTAAAGGGTTTTGGCTGGGGTACCAAAGAAAGAGGGTGCTGAAGATGGACGGGACAATGGTGTCATAGTGGTGGTTGGCTTTCTAGTGAGGTGATGGTGAAGATGAAGTGAGGTGGGGTAGATGTGAGTCATCGGCGGTGGAAGGTGAGTCGCCGGCGATGAAAGGAGCGACGGCTGAAATTGATGACCGTTGAAAGAGAAATTGAATATAAGTGTATTTTAGTCGTTAAAGAAAATTTAACAGTCAAATTTAATGTCTATCCATTTCAGGGACAACCGTTGTTACGTTTGTGCAAAGTATTGGACCAACCTTGTAATTTCAAAGAGTTAGGGACAAAAAGTGAAATCAAGCCTAACCACAGGGACCACCCGTGTAATTAAGACCAACTTTTACGCATTTTATAAAGTTTGAACTTACTTGTAAATTTAACTTTAAAAACCAAAAGTGCAACGCTTACATAAAATTTTGGACTAAGTTTATAATTTAAATTTGAGGACCTAACTTGCAATGACTACATAAAAGTTTGGACTCACTTTGCAATTTTCAAAGTTTGGGCATCAAACGTGCAATTTGATCAAACCGCAGGGACCATTTATGCAATTTTCTATAAAAATATAAAAAACTTTGTTATCATAATAATGAAATATTTGGTAAGACGCTCGATTGTTTTTATACGGCCATAGATAATGATGAGATTTATTTATATATTGGGTTTCGGCAGTGGGCTTGTGTAAGCATGTTTAATGCCTTTCGTAAAGGCCAAATGTTAGAGGTTGGTGGAGTAGAATCATGATATATGATATCACATTTAACCATCCAAAAGCACGTGTTGTGGAGCCATTCAAAAACCTTTAAAAATCTACGTATTCATCTCATACGTCGGCAACACCTCAAAAATTTTGACACAAACTTTTACCGAACAACATACTTGATCCCAATGAATTGAACCTTGTAAAACAATATATCCACTTAATCCCACAAGAGCAACAATTCTCAACAACATCATTAAAAGAGATTTTGTTAACCAAAACTGGTGGGGACAGTTATCATAAGTTTCAATGCAAGGGATGGGTGCCAAAAACTTCCTAAACATAATCATGATTTGGAGTTATGAATTTTTATTGGATATTAAACGGTCAGGTCTAAGTGTCACTAAAAGGATAAAAAAAAGTCACACAAATGAACTTTTATCATTCATATAATCTATAGATTGAGACACAGAAGTTACTAAGGGTGTCAACAAGTCAAGTTACTCAAGATCAACTTGTTAAAATGCTCGAGCGGTATCAAGCTTAATTAAACGAGCTCGAGCTGTTGGAGCTCGTTTAATAAACAAGCTGAAGCTTGAGTTTCACCTATTAAACTTGATTAGGCTCACGAGCATGTTATTTATATATTTGTTATTTTATTATTATATACAAATTCATGTTAAAGATAATTAAATAATATATACTATGTGATATATAAAATTAAAATATGTATAAGTCTACGAAGCCATATAAGTATATATATATATATATATATATATATATATATATATATATATATATATATATATATATATGTGTGTGTGTGTGTGTGTGTGTATGTATGTAAAGAGTTTATTATATAAAGTGGCAAAATCATATAAGTCTACGAAGCCATTAGGACGTGACACGTATACTTGAGGGGAGAAGGATAAATAATCGTTTTCATAAGGTACATAATTACTCAAGTTATATAATAATTAGACAAGTCATATTAAGTATTACACAACTATTATAATAATTACCCGCAATAATAATTATTCAAATTTTGACATATATTTACTCAATTATACGATAATTACACAAGTTATATGTATAATTATACAAGTTGTGTTTATAGTTATGTGCAATAATAATTATTCAACTTATAAAAATTATTGATCAAGTTATTATGCAGGTTATGTTCATGATTACATAGCATAATTATCACACAAGTTAATTATACACATACATAAATGTTTTTTAAACCCAAATTTAAAGAAAATATAATAAGACTATACTCAAATTAAAAAAAATAAGATGTTTGATTTTGTACTAAATTTTTTTATAAAAGGTATCGTACAAAAAAGTCATACGTGTGTAGAAAAATAGGGGAATTTAAAAAATCAACAATTATAGGTTATTCCATATCCTCAGGCGTAAGAATTGTTTTTTCATGTGTGATAACTTCAACTATATATTTGAACCGTTGATTCAATAAATCAATGGCTTGCAATCTTTCTACATTTTGTATAATTATTATTTTTATATAATTATGATAAAAACAAAATATTATATATATATATATGTATTATACAGGGGAATGTTACAATATAAAGTAATATTTCTGTGTGAAGTGTACAAAGTAATTATGCAAAAAGAAACATTACTGATGAAATTATAACGCATGTATTAGAATTAATTACATAAATGTGTGATTATTATTTGTTCTTACGTGATAATTTCACTCCCCATATTTTGTACACTTCGCACGCAAAAACCAATTTGTATTGTAAAATTTATTTTATATATATATATATATATATATATATATATATATATATATATATATATATATATATATATATGAGTAATGATCATTTGTTAACTCTTGTTTATTGTATTAACTCGTTAACTCAAACCTATTTATCTTTTTATTTTTGTATAATTTTAATTTATACAGATTACACCATTAATTAGATTATTTTTGTATCTTTAATCTGAGTGTAGTTTTGCTATATATTTTTAATTTTTTAATGTTAGTTGTGGAGCATTAGTTATATCATTGTAACATAATCTTACAACGATGACGTTGCGGCTATGGATCACTAGTTTAGTTTAAGAGGTTAACACAATAAATAAATGTTAACATTTGTTTTTGGTATATGTATATATAGGTTGTGACTGTAACTATAGTTGTAATTGTATTTTGTATAAAACTATTATATATTTAAAAGAAGTTAAGAAGTAAAATAACTGAGCCTAAAACGAGTTTGTAAAATTACTCACAAGTTGAGCAAACTTTTAAATAAGTTTTACGTTTAAGCTACCTTAATTTAACGATTCAAGTTTAAGCTCAACTAATCTTGTTTATATTTATTAAAACAGATGTTTTGAAAAGTATTTATCAAATTGAGTGTTTTGTATTTATTTTTAATATTTAATTACAAAATCTACTCATTAGTTCCTTGCCCTCATGAAAGTTCATCTGTCCACCAACATTTCACACATCATGGTAAATTGTTGAGAATTTTCTAAGTTTTTGTTGTTGTTGTATTGTATTTAAGATATAAGGTTCTATTGCATCTATCGGGTATGTTGTGAATTGTTTTAAGAAAGGTTTCGATATGAAAATGGGATTTTACCTTCTATAATGTCTTTGATTCCAACGAAGAAGATACAAACTAATTGCGTCAAAGGAAAAAATTAAAAAATTGCTCATAATAATCATGTATCAACGATGATATCCATGCATTTAAATTAATTGGAGGTTTTCGGGGCTTCTTGTTCCTTTTAATAGTTATTGTTTGAAGAGAGAATTGAATGTGTTGGACGATAATTTTTTAGGAAATTTTATCAAACAAACATGCAATTATGTACTAATTAGTAATATGTGATGAAGAATGATTCAAACTCGGGTGTTTAGGAACTTTTGAATAATCATGCATGTGGGATATTGCAGTTTTTCTATTCGAATAAGTGCCCAACGAGTTATCTGTTATGTGGATCTATTCTTGTGGGTTGTTGAGTTTTTTACGTTCTAGTTATTCTATTTAAAGCCTTCTTGTTTTACCATGTAATTATATTCTTTATAGTTTAGTGATATTATAGCTCTTATAGCAACAAATCAGTATTAGAGCATGGGTGTCATCATCTGATCCACACCTTGCTTCTCCTCCAATTAAAAAATGACTAGCACCCATGTTCATGGAAACCCTACTGCTTCATACGTACCCATATTCAAAAGAGAAGGTTATGAGCATTGGAGTTTACATATGAAGACCATTCTAAGAGGCAAAGAACTTTGGGATATAGTGTATCTCCGTATAACAGTAGTTAGAGACAAAGTACCAGATTAGCGAGAGGCCAAGAAGAAAGATGCGCAGGCCATGACGCTCATTTAACATGACGTTAATGATAGTCTATTCTCTCGAATTACTGCTGCAGAATCTGCTTAGGACACTTTGGTAGATTCTTCGCCTTGAGTTCCAAGGAGATTAACAAGTTAAATCAGTTAAACTCTAATGACTAAGACGAGCATTCGAGAATTTGACCATGACAAATGAAGAAATTGTTAGTGACTATATATTTTTCTCATCTTTCATGGTCATATTCTCGAATGCTCTTCTTAGTCCTTGGAGTTTGACCGATTGAACTTGTGAATCTCCTTGAAACTCAAGACGCAATATGTCCCAAGTGTCCTTATTAGATTTTTCAGCAGCAATTCGAGAAAATAGACTATCATGAACACCCTGTTGAATGAGCGTCATAGCATGCGCATCTTTCTTCTTTGCCTCTTGTTGATCTAGTGCTCCATCTCCAACTGTTGTTATACCGATATACACTACATCCCAAAATTCTCTGTCTCGTTTCGAAACCATAAGAGTTATATTAGCTGTTGCAGCCCAGATGGGGTGGCTTGTACACCGAATGGATGTTAAATTTGTATTTTTAACCTGAGAGTTAACTATGATTTATTGTGACAATATATCGACTGTTAATTTGTCCATGAATCCTATTATGCATAGCCGGTCCAAGCATATAGAGCTGAAGCGTCACTTTATTCAGAGATGGTTTTACAAGGACAAGTTATTCGATCTAGAGTATTGCAACACACACTGTCAATTGCAAATGTGCTGACTAAAGTTGTGACAAGAGAAAATTTTGTTTACTTCAGACGTGAACTTGGAGTCATAGAGTTTGAATCAAGGGAGGGCTTTTAGGATATGTGGCAGTTTTTCTATTCGAATAAATGCCCAACGGTTCTTCTGTTATGTGGAACTATTCTTGTGGGTTGTTGAGTTTTTTACGTTATAGTTTTTCTATTTAGAGTCTTCTTGGTTTCCCGATGTAATGCATGTACTGAAATTCTTTCTCATTCAAATATAATTAGAAAAAGTTCCAAGTATACTTTCTTCTGTGTATTCATTTCTATTTTGGTGATATCATAACTCTTATACCGAAAATATGGAAATAATCCTCTAGCACACATGAACTCATCGAACAAAAAGTTAATTGAAGAAGAATATAGATAAACATATAGTTGTATAAAAAGTATAATTATTTAGCTAAAGAAAAAAAAATCCATTTTACTAAATATTTTTAAACCATCTGATAAATATTTTTGTCATCAACACATTTTTAATTAAAAAAAACTCAGGCTAAAGGTGTCAATCTAAATGTTCAACGTATCCTTTAAAATTGGTCAAATTGAAAGAAACAGTTTTTTACCTGCTGTGCGTTGCGGCGGCATCATACACGTCGTGATAGAATATAGATTATAATCGACCCGACTCGTTTCGAACTAAATTTATGTCCGTATGCGTTATATTTGACCTGACTCTTTTACAAACAAAATTTATCTTGAAATGTAAATCAACCCAAAATATACATGAAAAAAGCACATGCAACAGCGCCGTATGAAACATGATAAATTATATATTACAATCGCACCCAACTCATTTCTGAACTATATTTACATCGAAACTTATTTATACCGTTGAATAAAATGTATTATATTTGACCCAACTCGTTTCTGAACTAAATTTACGTCAAAACTTATTTATACGTTGAATGAAACATATTATATTTGACCCAACTCGTTTCTGAACTAACTTTACGTCGAAACATATATACCGCCGAATGAAATGTATTATATTTTGCCCGGCATAAATTTACGTTAATACATATTTATACCGTCAAATGAACGTATTATATTTGAATTGACCCGTTGTCCCATACAATAAAAAATTTCTCCAACCAAAACAAATATAGTAAAAGATAAAAAAAACTGTTTATTTAGTTTCTAAATAAAACTAGAAATTTTAAAGACTTAGTGGTCAATGTTGAAGAAACCATAAAGTAGGGCTAAAAACAGAAGAATTAAAAAAGTGTTGTGGCCAAATTTAAAAAACCCAAACTCTCTTATTTATTCATTTGGTCATTTAATATTATGTAATGTAATGTAATTATATATACACTAATTAGCAAGTTTGCTATGCATTATAAGTTGTATTTTATGCTCTATGGGTTGTACTCAATTTGTTTTTATCTTTTTAATCTTTAACTTTTTTATTCTAACCCAATATTTTTATATCTTTTACAATTTAGACTCAATAAATTTTTTATAATTTTTTCGTTTTACGTCTCGGTTTAAATTTTACGAGTTAACACGCCGTAACGTGCGTGTGTGGTTTAACGTTTTTTCGTCTACTTTTCATTCGATTTATTTTTCTGTTTTTATGGTTTTCTTGGTGTTGGTGGTCAATGACGGTGGTGTGCCATTAGTGTTATTTGACACGGTTTTACGACTCCCGTCGTAATGCGGGGGCTTAATACTAGTTAATGCTATTTTTTAGTGTGGAAAACAAGAAATATACTGACAGCTTAAATATAGTGTAACAAAGGAACCATTTCTATTTTGAACAAAGTTTTCATCTTTTTACTTTAGTTTAAAAAAGAAATTCTAAGAATTAGTTGGTTCTATACTAGATTATTTTTAAATGCATTTAATTTTTCATCTAGAATCTCAAAAAGCAGTTAGCCACACTACAATTTAATATTCTGAGTTTTATAAAAGCAAAAAAGAAGTTATAATATCATTTTATAAACTTTCTGTAGTGATATTAATGGCATTATTTGATATAACCCGATTAAATAAATAGCCGTAAAAACTGTAGAGCTAACATGATTATTAAATATGAACATTCAATAATCAATTGTACATTATCGTATTTAGTGGCAAATCTTGAACTAGTTTATAAATAGGCGGTGGTGAAAGTAATTTTATAAGGGGATGCCAACACAGAATATATATAAAAAAATAATACTACTAGGACCAAAATTAACACCACAGAGCCAAAAATAATACTACTGATGAAAAAAAGAGTGGGTAGGGGATAGTTGAGAATAGTTTAAAAAAAGGGTTTCAAATCTAAAAAGTATAAAAGTTTTTTCAATCATTTCTATTAATTACTAGTTGAGATCAAATTGTAGGGAAAAAATATATCAGGCCCCATTTTACGCTTGTTCAGTTTTGTTGATTTTCTAATTCCTTCACTATTTTAAATGTTTATAACTTTTATATGCAATATTATTTATTCATAAAATATACACCGTAAAAACAAGTGTGCTTTATCTCGAAAACAAATGCAGTGTCGTTATATTAAAAAGTAAAAAAAAAAACGTTTTTCAGCTCGTATAATTTTTGCTTGTCATTGTATCTTTACTCTAAGTTATTGTGTCTTCTCGTTCATTATTATGTTTTACTATACATTATTGTGTTTTCAAAAATTATGAATTCTAAAGATCATAAACGTGAAATAACATTGTTGTATAGTTCTAATATGTAAAACATAATGATAAAATAATAACTAACTAATTTAATACATTAAAAATAATAAAAAATAAACATTAAATTATATTAAACGTAAAATACAATAATAAAATTTCTCATTTTATTTTTCTGTTCGTCATTGCGTTTTCCTGAATACTATTAATTTTAAAAAGCACATTGGTAAAATAACATTATTATATACTTATAATTGTAAAACTTAATGATAAATAACAACAAATTTGTAAAATGTACAATAAACAATGATAATATTAACATAGAATCATCCAAAACATAAAATACGATGATAAATACAAGTAATCAATGATGAAAAATATTTGACATAATGACACTACTGTAAGGCCCCGTTCCCGGGACGCCTACAGTTGGTCATTCATCGCACATAAAGCATATAATTGTATGTATAGTTCATGAAACGTTGCAGCGGAAACATTAAACATCATTTTATCATAAAAACTTTTGCAACAAGATACACCGTTGTTCAATTACAAAATATTTGTTCTATTACAATGCAAAAGCATTATGAATATGGATGCCATCCAAAATAAGCTGAGTAGTTGCCCCGTGCCATCCTCAGCAACTTTACCTGCCAACTGGAAACACATAAAAAGTCAGCGTTGCTGAGTGAGTTCTAGTTTTATAATAAAACATACTTTACTTTCTTTTAAAACCATTCGTTACTTTTGCATGCTCACACATCGTACGTAATACGCATAGATAATATCATTATTATCTTCATCATTCATTCTTTCATTCATTCGTTCCATATAACTTTACTTGCGCATCGGACATCATCCGTACCAATACCATGTGCTACACCCCGACCAGTCTTAGCTACCGGGCCGAAGTCAATAAATGAACAGCTAAACGTATGCCACGGTACTAAGGGTAACCGATCAGTCTTAGCTACTGGGCCGAAGTCAATAAATGAACAGCTAAACGTATGCCACAGTACTAGGGGTAAGCGGTAGAGGTTCTACATTAATGGTCAATCACAAAGAAGGACCCGTTATCCGATGCATGCAAGACGTTTCGTTTCTTTCCACTTTACGTTACATAATACTTAATTTCATTCATTCATTCATTATCATAATACATAGAGCCATAGGAAAGATAAGCATACATGCTAAGGAACGTAAACATAAACATAAACATGCAGCATCATCATACATACGCATCAATCATACATCACATCACACACATCATACCTACTATGCATCACACGCACCGCCATGCCTAACATCACACATAACGGCATACATATCATCATCATCATCATCATCATCATCATTAGCTCATCATCATACGTCACCTTATACCGTCCATGCCCATCACATCATCGAGGAATTTCATCTCGACCATCATCTCTCAAAGTCCCTCAAAACTCATATGCGCATAAACCCTATTCGGGCGTATGGACACCCTCCAGTCGCATGGCCTTCAGGGCGACTGAACACTTAGGCGAACGGGCATCCATGCGAATGGACTATGGGCGAATGGACCTCTATGCGTATGGACTCTCAGTCGCATAACTTTCATGCGTATGGCCTTCAGTCGCATGACTTCAGGCGTATGGGCTTCAGTCGCATACCCTTTGTGCGAATGAACCTCAGTCGCATGGTCTTCAGGCGCATGGATTTCAGTCGCATCACCTTTGTGCGAATGAACCTCAGTCGCACAATCTTTCAATCGCATGACTCCCCAGCACATGAACTCCAGTCGCATGACCATCGTGCGTATGGACCTCAGTCGCATGGCAAACGTGCGCATGGACCTCAGTCGCACTCCAATCGGCCGAATGGCCTCCAATCGCCCTCCAGTCGGTCGCCTAGCCCTAGCTGGTGCAGAATGCAGTTCTCTCGACTGCAGCCGCGGGTTTTTGACCTCCAACCCCTTCCAAACCTCTTTTAAGCTCAAATCAACCCTTCTAAAGCTTAGGGAAACATACCATGACCTCATTCAAGCATAACCAAGCAAGAAATCAAGCCTCAAACGCATCATACACATACATACATGCATAAAAACGGGTTTTTACCCAAAAACTTGAAAATAGGTTTTTAGATGTGTTCCAGCCCCAATATCAGTTGAAAACGTGTAAAAGAGGGGTCCTAGAACTCACCTTAACGATCCCGTCGAGTAGAGCTTCGATTTGACACGCTACACGTCGATTTTGGCCGCTCGAACCAACCTGGACCAACACTTCTTCTCTTTTTCTCCTTCTCTTCTCCTCTCCTCTCTTCTTGGCTGAAAAATGAGAAGGGTTGGGGTGTTCCCCCCCCCCCTTTTATACTCCCGTGCATCGAAGTTTCTCTCGTTGGCGGGTTTGGTCCCTCGACTTCGGACTTTATTTCTTTTTCTTCTTTCGTCGGCTTCAAAGGAAATTTCCGGGCGTTACAAGTCCACCCCCCTTAAATGGGTTTCGTCCCCGAAACCTGTTATTCCTTAAACAACCGTGGACAATGCTGGCTCATCTCTTCTCCAGTTTCCCACGTATGCTCAGATCCCTTTCTGCGCTTCCACTGTACGCGCACAAGTAGAACCACTCTATTACTCAGCCTCTTCTCCTTTCGATCGATGATTGCCACTAGTTGCCCCATCTAATTGAACCGTTCATCTACCTCGATATCATCTAGTGGGACGACCATATCTTCGTCCGCCAAACATTTCATCAGATGAGATACGTGGAATATCGGGTGAATCTCACTTAGTTCCTCTAGTAGCTCCAAGCTATAAGCCACCCTTTCCTACTCGAGCTACGACTCAGAAAGGCCCTACGTACCTCGAGCTCAACTTGCCCCGCTTCCTGAACCGAATGATATCTTTCCAAGGTGAGACTCCCAGCATAACTCTATCACCCACCTGGAATTTAATCTGTCAACGTCTCTCATCGGCTTACGACTTCTGCCTATCTTTAGGCTTTCTACCTCGTGAACCTTCGACTGTCGGGTGCAAAGGCTATAACCTTTCCCTCTACCTTAACACACATCCCAACCCCGATTAGGAAGCATCTGAATAAAACGCCAGACCCTCACTCCCATCAGGTAATGACAGAATGGGAGCTTGAATCAGTCTTGCCCTCAATTCATCGAACGCCTTCTCTTGAGCTTGATCCCCATGCAAGTTTCACATCTTTCCGGATCAACTTAGTTAGTGGAGAGGCGATCTTGGAGGAGTCTTGAATGAATCTTCTGTAGTAGCCTGCCAAACCCAAGACACTACGAATCTCGGATGGCGTCTCAGAAAACTTCCATTGCATCACCGCCTCCACCCTTGTCGGTTCCGCCATAATCCCGTCGGGGTTCGCTACCTGACCCAAAACTGAACCTCACGCAACCAGAATGCGCACGTGGAGAACTTTGGCATACATTTTCTTCCCTCTCAGCGTCTCTAACACCTCTCAAACGTGATCGGCATGCTCCTCCCCGCTCTTCGAATAAATCAGGATATCTTCCATAAACCCAATCACTGATTTATCTAACATGAGTCGACACTCTTGATTCATCCAATCCATAAAAGCAGCTGGCGCATTGGTCAAACTAAAAGACATAACGAGAAAATCGTAGTGTCCATAATGCGTGCGAAGAGCTGTTTTAGGAATATCTTGCTCCTTCACCTTCAATTGATGATATCCAGATCGAAGGTCTTTCCTTGGAAACCAACTGGTACTCTAGGGCTGGTCAAACAGATCATCAATTCTCGGTAGGGGTACCGATTCGTTACTGTCAGCCTATTCAGCTCACGGTAGTCTGCGCACATCCTCATACTACCGCCTTCATTCTTCACAGATAAGACCGGAGCATTCCAAGGAGAGATACTCGGTCTAATGAACCCCTTATCAAGCAACTCTTGCAACTGCTCCATCAACTCTTTCATCTCGGTCGGAGCCAACCGATACGGTGCTTTGGCTACAGGTTGGGCACCCGGTATCAGATCAATCTGAAACTCGATCTCTCTGTCAGGTGGCACTCCTGATAAGTCTTCCGGGAACACGTCTGGAAAGTCACACACAACCGGTACATCGGCTAGTTGTGGTGTTGGCGTATCCACATCCTTTACATAGGCCAAGTAGGCACTACATCCACGCCTCATACACTTTCCCGCCACCGCCATCGAGATCACCTTCGGAATCGTAGTAACCCGATCACTATAAACCGTCACCGAATTCCCGTCAGACGTTGTCAATCGTATCATCTTCTTGCGACCCACAATGTTCGCCTCGTATTCCGTCAACAATCCATTCCTAGGTCTACATTGAAACCGCCTAAGGTCATCACGAATGGTCTAACTGAAAATTTATGACCTTCAAATTCCACGTCACGGCCATCTATCGCATCGAAATCCTAGTAGAGTTACCTATGACAGTTTCTACATCGAAGGGCTTATCAATACCTCTACCCCTAATGGGCGACTCAGCACAAAAGGCAGGAGAAATGAAACTCTTACTCGCGCCAAAATCAACTAACAGCGAAATTAGAGTTTGGTTTACTCGAAACGTACCTGACACCGCATCGGGGTCCGTACTAGCCTTCTCCTAAGTCCTCATGGAAGCTCGGCACTTGCCCCCTGCCCTCCAGTTCTGGTCGTCTTCTTGGTTCCCGAACTCTCTGACCTTGGTGCCTTGCAGTCCCTGCTTATGTGACCCCTTCCACGGCAGTTATAACACCGTGCCACCCCACACTCTCTTGCCACATGGCCGACCTTTCCATAACGGAAACATACATTGGTCCCCAATCTACATTCCCCGAGGTGTTTTCGTCCACAGTTACCACAAACCGTCACCCCCATATTGGATGTGACCACACGTCGGTCATCCACCCTCGCAACCTTGTTGTTTGGGGTGAAACTCTCACGCTCAACCCGCTTTCCTTTCAAATTCTTGTCGTCGCTACCCTCCTTGTTTACTTCAATCGCGGTCGTCTCCTTCACCGCCCTAATTACCTCAGTCACCATCAACGGCAGAATCGTCTGCATCGCATGTTGAACTCCCGCAACCACAGCCTCTTTCATTGCGGTCCTCAGGTTAGCACTATCATCACCGCATTCCGGGTGATGAGTTCCAGGCTCTTCGGGTGCCACCTCAGCAGCCCTTGTCATGCTCCTCGTGACACACGATCTAGCACCACGTCCACCACAACCTTCACCTGACACCGCCCTCGACGATCTACCACCGGCCATTCTCTAACTCACACTGAAAGATTCAAACACCAACACGGTCATTCAAGGAAACAACTCAGTTTATGTCAAGTATAGTAAGTCCCTAATTACAGTGGCCAGTTGTGATTAGCCACTTACTTTACTCTTCATACCCCAAGTATTACCTGTCCTGACTAAATCAGTATTTAAATCAACATACAACACATAACCACATACCATGCGCACATAAAACCGGTTAACTTTAAGAAAATACCTGATGGCACGCAGCTACTCAGTTTGGCATCCCATTCCCCTTTCGTCCCATTCTCAGTTTAAGTTAAGGTTTATTTTGAAAATTTACCCATTTCACTTAAACTTTGGCTCTGATACCAACTTGTAAGGCCCCGTTCCCGGGACGCCTACAGTTGGTCATTCATCACACATAAAGCATATAATTGTATGTATAGTTCATGAAACGTTGCAGCGGAAACATTAAACATCATTTTATCATAAAAACTTTTGCAACAAAATACACCGTTGTTCAATTACAAAATATTTGTTCTATTACAATGCAAAAGCATTATGAATATGGATGCCATCCAAAATAAGCTGAGTAGTTGCCCCGTGCCATCCTCAGCAACTTTACCTGCCAACTAGAAACACATAAAAAGTCAGCGTTGCTGAGTGAGTTCTAGTTTTATAATAAAACATACTTTACTTTCTTTTAAAACCATTCGTTACTTTTGCATGCTCACACATCGTACGTAATACGCATAGATAATATCATTATTATCTTCATCATTCATTCTTTCATTCATTCGTTCCATATAACTTTACTTGTGCATCGGACATCATCCGTACCAATACCATGTGCTACACCCCGACCAGTCTTAGCTACCGGGCCGAAGTCAATAAATGAACAACTAAACGTATGCCACGGTACTAAGGGTAACCGATCAGTCTTAGCTACTGGGCCGAAGTCAATAAATGAACAGCTAAACGTATGCCACAGTACTAGGGGTAAGCGGTAGAGGTTCTACATTAATGGTCAATCACAAAGAAGGACCCGTTATCCGATGCATGCAAGACGTTTCGTTTCTTTCCACTTTACGTTACATAATACTTAATTTCATTCATTCATTCATTATCATAATACGTAAAGCCATAGGAAAGATAAGCATACATGCTAAGGAACGTAAACATAAACATAAACATGCAGCATCATCATACATACGCATCAATCATACATCACATCACACACATCATACCTACTATGCATTACACGCACCACCATGCCTAACATCACACATAACGGCATACATATCATCATCATCATCATTAGCTCATCATCATACGTCACCTTATACCGTCCATGCCCATCACATCATCGAGGAATTTCATCTCGACCATCATCTCTCAAAGTCCCTCAAAACTCATATGCGCATAAACCCTATTCGGGCGTATGGACACCCTCCAGTCGCATGGCCTTCAGGGCGACTGAACACTTAGGCGAACGGGCATCCATGCGAATGGACTATGGGCGAATGGACCTCTATGCGTATGGACTCTCAGTCGCATAACTTTCATGCGTATGGCCTTCAGTCGCATGACTTCAGGCGTATGGGCTTCAGTCGCATACCCTTTGTGCGAATGAACCTCAGTCGCATGGCCTTCAGGCGCATGGACTTCAGTCGCATCACCTTTGTGCGAATGAACCTCAGTCGCACAATCTTTCAATCGCATGACTCCCCAGCACATGAACTCCAGTCGCATGACCATCGTGCGTATGGACCTCAGTCGCATGGCAAACGTGCGCATGGACCTCAGTCGCACTCCAATCGGCCGAATGGCCTCCAATCGCCCTCCAGTCGGTCGCCTAGCCCTAGCTGGTGCAGAATGCAGTTCTCTCGACTGCAGCCGCGGGTTTTTCGACCTCCAACCCCTTCCAAACCTCTTTTAAGCTCAAATCAACCCTTCTAAAGCTTAGGGAAACATACCATGACCTCATTCAAGCATAACCAAGCAAGAAATCAAGCCTCAAACGCATCATACACATACATACATGCATAAAAACGGGTTTTTACCCAAAAACTCGAAAATAGGTTTTCAGATGTGTTCCAGCCCCAAAATCAGTTGAAAACGTGTAAAAGAGGGGTCCTAGAACTCACCTTAACGATCCCGTCGAGTAGAGCTTCGATTTGACACGCTACACGTCGATTTTGGCCGCTCGAACCAACCCGGACCAACACTTCTTCTCTTTTTCTCCTTCTCTCTCTCTCTCCTCTCTTCTTGGCTGAAAAATGAGAAGGGTTGGGGTGTTCCCCCCCCCCCCTTTTATACTCCCGTGCATCGAAGTTTCTCTCGTTGGCGGGTTTGGTCCCTCGACTTCGGACTTTATTTCTTTTTCTTCTTTCGTCGGCTTCAAAGGAAATTTCCGGGCGTTACAACTACATATATGACATAATGATCTAACGTATTAAATACTTAGACACAACTAGTGTTAAGCCCTCCGCGTTGCGGCAAGGGCGTAAAACCGTGTCAAGTGGAACCAATTTTACATCACTAACACTGGAAAACTCGTATTAAAAAAAGAAAATAAAATATGTGAAAACTAAGACCAAATGGAAAGTAGACGTATAAACATTAAACGACGCATGTGAAACGTAAACATTAACAACAATAACTAAGTCGATCAAAGACCCGGGCGTTGTGACGGGACTTTTAAACTAAAAAAAACAGGCGTAAAACGTTGAGCCAAACGCACACGCTGCAACGTGTTGGGATTAAGAGTAAGAAGATTAAAAAAAATAAAAGTGGTTACAACCCACTAAAGATTAGATACAACCCATAATACACAAATATGTTGATAATTAGTAATATATATAAAATTAATATGTTAAATATATAATGATTATTAAGGGTACAACCTTTAAAGCCTAAAGTACAAGCACAATGCACTAACCAAGTTAATAATTAGTATTATATTAATTATCAAAATGTATTCCTTTTTAAAAACAATAGAATGACAAAGTCAAAATCCTTATTAGTTTTTTAGATTTAATATTTTTTTACTAAACATTACCCTAAATAATTTTTTTATGGATTGCGATGTAAAATATTGTATAACAAATATGTGAATTCTAGATTATATCTAGTTTATATATAAACTGAAAATTTATATTTAAAAATGTAAATCATAAACCTATAAAATGAATATATGCGTTTAGTATTAGTGTGACTATTCGTGAAAAAAGGGGGTAGTGAAGTGGTGGCTTGTATAAGATGCAAAGCAAGATACCCCATATTTGTCGCTTATAAACCACTTGACATGCACTTTTGCTTTTTAATATTTTAATCAAAACCCGCCGTATGCGTACGTTTAAAAGGAATTATCTCAAAAGTTAATATAAAAGATAATTAGAAATATATTTATATTTTTTGATATGTTATTTTTTTAGAGTGTTAGTATAACCAACTTTAATATTTTTGTTATAAAGTAATTCATATTATTTTTTCTAGCACAAATACACTTAGGTTTTAAATATTGTTTCAATCATGTAATTTTTAATGTAAATATTAAATTTTTTAAAAATTTAATGAAATGAATGAAAGGATATATGAATTTGGTTACTACTTACCGTTTAGCTTTTTAAGTTAACATAAATTGAACAATTATTAATATTGTTTATTATTTAGTATGTTTGTTTCTTTATGGTCATCTCATATATTAGGTTATACTTGAGAAAAAAATATTAGATACTATATCTTTCATTTAGCTTACTTAGTAAAAACTTCACAGAAATAGTAATGAAGATCATTTAACTTTAGTTTGATATTCTAATCTTATGTATTTGACCTGATTAAAAGGTAAATTTGTTGAGATGACTTTTTTATATGTAAATTTAATTAGACAAATCAAAAAGATTAAATTTAAAATTCTAAAAACAAATTAAGAATTATAAGAAGGGTAGAGTTATACTAAAAATAAGATTTAATCTAAAAAGTCTTAGAAGAATTGTGGCCTTAACAAGTGTTTTTCTATTGTATTAAAGAGAAGAACATTTTGATCATTGTACATTATACGTTATTTGTATCAAATATCAGTTAATTGTGTCATATATTTTACATCATTTATTATATGTATTAATCATTGTGTTATACATTTTAAATCATTTTATGTTATTTTTGTTATTATTTATATAATTATATAAACTTGTTATCTATCATTGTGTTTAACAATTAAAAGTACACACTAATAAATTTTCACAAATGTATTTTTTAAAACTTATAGTGTTGAAGATTACATAATGTGTTATTTTTATCATTATTTTTAATAAATTATATACACTTTTTGTTATTTTTCATTGTATTTTACAATTAAAAATACATAATGATGTTATTTTATCAATTTATTTTTCAAATCTTATAGTGTTCAAGATAACACAATAGCGATAAAAAACATAATGACACATTGTGTTATTTTGTCATTGTTTTTACTGTATTAGGTTAATTAGTTGTTAATTTATTATTGTGTTTTAAATATTAAAAGGTACACAATAATTTTATTCCACCGTTATATATATATATATATATATATATATATATATATATATATATATATATATATCTATATATATATATATATATATATCTATATATATATGTATATATATATATATCTATATATATCTATATATATATATATCTATATATATCTATAGATATATGTATATATATATATATCTCTATATATATCTATATAGTATCTATATATCTATATATATGTACGTATATATATCTATATATAGAGATATCTATAGATGAGTATATATAGATATATATAGATATATAGATATATAGAGAGAGAGATAGATATATATATATATATAGAGAGATATCTATATAGATATATATATATATATATATATATATGTATCTATATATATATATCTATCTATATATATATATATATATATATATATATATATATGTATCTATATATATGTATGTATCTATATATATATATATATATATATATATATATATATATATATATATATATATATATATATATATATATATAACGGAGGAATAAAATTATTGTGTACCTTTTAATATTTAAAACACAATAATAAATTAACAACTAATTAACCTAATACAGTAAAAACAATGACAAAATAACACAATGTGTCATTATGTTTTTTATCGCTATTGTGTTATCTTGAACCTAAAACACGTGTAAATATAAATGCACCAATTATTCTAAATTACTCATAACATATCATTGAAAGTTACATTTGTTCAAATATTAGGTAAGATGGTGCAATAGAAGACAAATATACAAAGATTTATGAAAAACATAATCTCAATGAGACAATGACCACCTTGTTTTATTCATTTACACGCCAACCTGAAATCACGGAATCTGCTATACATTTTTCCTCCATATATATACAACCTTTCAATTATTAATACTACTCTTTTATCAATTGTTAAGATGGTACTCTATGAAAGTACTTTTTATCTTTATTAGTAGGATCAGAATGTCCTTTGATCAATTCGTGATACGTGCCTCACTAGTGATCGCTGATTAGAATGAAAATGAAGGATTGTTTGTCTTTGCAATCTTGAGTCTCACAACCAGTTGGCTTGACAAAAAGCTTTAAAGGCATATAAATAATTTTAATGGAGCTAGATTTAAAAAAGTCACAAAACAACGTAATAATAGAGTCTAATAGTATATGATCGTTGAGAAAAAAAGAGAATGCAAGATAAAAGAACGCGTTTTATTAAAATGAATATTGGATACAATGGACATTGTTTATAGGGTGGTCTTAACATTAATACAATGATAATATTGGCAAGATGGAGTTAGAACGGATAGTCATCATAATATAAAGGATTTAAATACTTCCAACTATTGGAAAATTGGCCGCTGCCACCCTCAAGTATCATCTTGGCGAATATAACTCCCAAGTAAACACTTCGGTGTCTGTATCACTTGCCGTTTGTTAGAACCCTAACGACGTTAACTTTCTGATGATGTGGCACACATACGTGTACATGCCTCGCTTGTGTGGCAGCTGACGTGGTTAATGTTGTGTATATATATATCTAACACTTTAGATTTTTTTTCACACATTTACATTTACATCTCCACTCTCCAAGCAAGCCCTAGTTTCACCCATTCGAACTAGAAGAACCCTTCCCGTCAGTTCAAGGCCTAAACTTTGCCATAAGAGTTATTGTTTAGCTTCAATTTTAGTTGTTCTTGTTTTCAGTCCACCATCATACGTTGGAGGTGATTCGAAGCTATTAAAGATTGATGTTAATCACGTTTCTTACTTTGAATTAGTTGATTACGTAATGGAAACTAATTGTTACAAGTCTAAGGATTTCTATATGTATGGTTTGAATGTTGTTACCTGGGAGATGAAACGATTTCTTAGTGATGGTGATGTTTTAGAGATGTGTAACTTTGTTGTTGGTACTGATAAACCGTCCACGTAGGTTTTTGTTCAAAATGGTCCAATTGTAGGCGAGTCCAGTTCACAGCCTATTAAACCCCAAGCCCAGCCCAGTCCACTTCACAACCCAACACATTGAGATATACCAAATTAACTGCTCGTAGGCTTACACCTACCCAAACCCAGCCCACTTCACCACCAGCCCAGACCTCACCAAACAAACTGAGATATACCAAGACAACTGCTCGTAGGCTTACACCTACCAAACCCACAGTCTATAGCAGCCACACTAAGTATACCATAATTTGACTTGAACATAGATGCAAATGAAAAGTTAGCTGAATTGAACAGGGATGGAGAGTGTGAGGTTGTTGATTTGAATTGGGCTGCAGAAGGAGAAGCAAGTGATAACAGTGAAGACAGTGACTGTAAGTGTGAGGTAGAAGTGAAATAATCAACTAGTGATGATGAAGAGGGTTATGAGTCTGAGGAATTAGGTAATGATGAAGAGGGTCATGAATCTGAGGAATTAGGTAATGATGTGACTGCTGAGGGGGTGCATGATGAAGTAATTGGTCAAGAGTCTGATAGAGAAGATGATGAATGGGTTCAATCACAAGAGGCAATTAAGCAAGCTACTGAGGAAGAGAGTGCAACAAAAAAAACTGCTTGAAGATTGTTTAAAGGAAAAAGAGGGTAACTTGTTTGAAAATATTAAAACTGGGACTTCACATATAGAAGGATTTATGAGGATTCAGAAGGTGATGTTGCCACTCCTGGTGAAAGTGAAGATGATGACATTAGAGGAAAAAAATACAAAGACTGTGTACCAGTAGTGAATGAACATACCAGATGGAAGAATTACAATTGGAGAGTTGGAGTAAGGTTTGCTACTTGGGATGCTTTTAAAGCTGCTGTGAAAACATATGTTGTGACCAATGGCAAGAATTTGTACATTGCAAAAAGTGATAAAAACAAACAAGGGCGTGTAGCTGTGAAGTGTGTTAAGGATTGTCCATTCTACTTGTTCTGTTCACACCACTCAGGGAAGGAGTGCTACATGGTTAAAAAACTAAATAACAAGCACAATTGTCAAAGAAGCATGATAAAGAATTGACAACTTACTGCCCCATTTATTGGAAATGAGTTTTTACCAATTTTCAAAGCCAAACCCAACTGGTCTGAAAAAAGATACAATTAGTTGTTAAAGAGAAATATAAGGTCATTATCAGTAGGTGGTTGGCTTATAAGTTACAACAAACTTGGTTCCTATCTACAGGTTTTAAGCCAAGCCAACCCAACATCAACATTTGAGCTTGTCACTGCACCTCCAGGTTTCATTAACTTAGATCCTGAATCTACTTGTGAAGCATTTTTTAGATTATTTGTTTGCTTTGATGGTGTAAAAAGAAGGTTCTTGGCAGGATGTAGGAAAGTCTTATGTTTAGATGGTTGTTTTCTCAAGACTTTCTTAGGTGGTATGTTATTAACTGCTGTTGGTAGGGATGCTAATAAGCAAATGTTTCCATTAGCATGGGCAGTAGTAGATGGGGTGAATAATGATAGTTGGGAGTGGTGTAACATCCCGAAAAGTCAAAACGAGTCATCAGGAATAATGGGCTAAATTAATGGGTATTTAATAAAGTAAAGAAATGACCATGGGCTAAATTAACCTTATTAGGTAGTGCCTAAGGGATTAAAGGCCCATAATCAGCCCTTAAGCCACTTAACCAGCCATCATCTTTCTCATTTGAACCTTAGCCACCCAAATTCGTAGAGAGAGAAAGTAGAGAGAGAAAATGAAGAAAACTCAAGATTTGGAGCTTCAAAGGTTAAGAGATTGAAGATCTAGGTGTTGGAGCATCAACCATAAGAAAGGAGCAACAAATCCAGGTAAGAATCGACCTCTAAACCCTTCTGTAGATCAAACCCGGATTCTAGGGTTTTGGGTTTTGAAAAGTTGCAAAGAATCGCATAAAGGTCACATTTACGTATGAAAACATGTAAAAAGCTTAGATATAGCCTCATGGTTGATAAAATAAGAGATTGGACGTAAAAAGTTGCGATTTTGGGTTAAAAACAGGATGGTTCGTAATTTTTATTCGTTCTGCAAAACTGTCTATGCATCCAGCGAAATTGCTTATTCGCAGGTAATTTCACAGCCATGGAATTCCAAAGAAAGTTAGGCAAAACTGCCATGCGAAGCTGGCAGCGAAACTGCCATGCAGAACTGGCAGCGAAACTGCTTATCTGGCAGCCAAATTAGCAGCGAAATTAGACAGAAACCCCTTTAAGTGTTAACTTATCTACAGGCTATGTGGTGTGATCCTAGCCTGGAAAGCTTAGTCTAGAAGTTACTCATGGTATCCAGGTGAGTTCTAGATCCCCTTATTTATAAGTTTTTCTATGTTTTGGGGTTGTTATGCATACTAAAAATACGTTTTTAGATGACCAAAATTTTAATAGGTTTTAACAGGAAGATCGATTTTTCTATAAGGAAATGTGATATATAAATGTTTAAAAATAAAAATTTTTCGCGCTGACCTGGCAGCACGGCCCCAACCAGAGGCGTTGCCCCTTGGATCCCACTAAGGGCTGCTGCCCCTAGGACTAGGGGTGTTCATTTTCGGATATCCGAAATTCAGATATCCGAAAATTTCGGATAGTGAATTTCACTATCCGAATCCGAATCCGAAATTTCGGATATCCGAATTTCGGATATCCGAAATTTCGGATTCGGATTCGGATATCCGTTCGGATATCCGAAATTAAAAAAAAAAGTTGTATTATTTAATAAATTTTATAAAAAATAATAGATTTTATTAAAATTTACTTCATATATCCGAAGTTTTTATTAAAACATCCAAAATATCTAAAAATATCCGAAAATTTTAATTAATATTTAATATTTTTAATTTTTTATAAAAATATTTTGGATATTTCGGATATCCGAAATATCCGAAAAGTCTCAAAATCACTATCCGAATCCGAATCCGAAATTTCGGATATCCGAAATCCGAAATTTCGGATATCCGAATTTCGGATTTTCGGATATTTCGGATTCGGTTTCGGATTCGGATATTTTTGAACACCCCTACCTAGGACCCCGTTGTCGGGGCTACCGCCCCCGAACCCCCGTTGTTCCGCGGAGGGTCGGTAAGGTTTTTTGATGACTAGTACTTGATATGTTTTGTACTCATAAGCTAAGTATTATATATTAAAATGGAAGATAATATTAATAAAAAGTGAAACTTAATGAATGTTACCTGTGGCCCTTTTGATGAGAAAAGTCTTGCAAGCACTATGATAGATTTCACTTATGTGAGTATGATGTATGATGATGGATCCGTATTCATAAGCGGGCATGTGCCTTTCCGTGTGGATCAACTGTCGGGGGTTAGCTACCGTTTTCATGTGTACCGACAGGGATCGACATTCGTTGTCGATCAACAGGGAGCTCTTGCCTTGTGCAATCTCGTTTATGATGAAGAGAAAGATGATAAAAGAATGAAAGATAATTAACATGCTTACTAAGACGCAAATGTTATGTATTATGATGTATGCATGATCATTATATGAAGGATAAAGTTTATCTTTTTCTTATATTATTTAAAACTAGAACTCGCTCAGCGAAGCTGACTTTTATGCATAATAGTTGGCAGGTAAATGCTGATACTGAGGATGGCACCAGGTTGGGGGCTACTTGGATGGCAATGGATGGCATTCTTGTTTATGAAATCTTTTATTATAATTTAAGAAAAAGTACTATGTTTTATTTACAATTGATGGGAAAATGTATGATTACAATATCAACTGCAAGTTTTAAGTGAATGTTTATTTTATTCCGCTGCATTGTTTTGTTATTAAAATGATTTTATGCTATGATTAACCAATTGTGAGGCTTCCCAAGAATGGGGCCTTACAAGTGGTTTATTGGTGAGTTAAAGAAGTGTTTGGGTGTTAATGATGAAGGTGAAGATTGGACATTCATTTCTGATTAGCAGAAGGCATTCTAATCTTTTTTGGTTTAATCGTTGCTTAAATTAGAATTGTTTCTAATCTTTCAATATTGTAGGGTCTATTGAATGTTGTTGCTTTGATATGGCCTAAGGCAGAGCACAGAAACTGTGCAAGGCATATATATGCAAACTTGCACAAGACATACAAGGATGAAGAACTAAAGGAGTTATTCTAGAAAGCTGCAAGGGCATATAGTGAGGCAGACTACACTCAGGCAATGGAGTTGTGCGATGGAGGGAGAAGGATGGAATTATAGTTGATTTGGTCAGTGAAAGGGGAACGATGGAACTAGGGTTGCTTGATCGATGATGATGGAAAAGGGGGGAAATGGTGAAAGTGGTAATGGAAAGGGGTATTTATATCCAGTTGACATGTGGCAAACATACACATCATTAACCCCGTCAGCTGCCACACAAGCAAGGCATGTACACGTATCTGTGCCACATCATCAGAAGTTAACGTCGTTAGGGTTCTAACAAACGGCGAGTGATACAGACACCGAAGTGTTTACTTGGGAGTTATATTCGCCAAAATGATACTTGGGGGTGGCAGCGGCCAATTCCCAATGGTTAGGAGTATTTAAATCCATTAAGCCTAATATAAACTCACTTTTACTATCCACGTGAAACAAGTATATTATTCATTTAATATGTTTGGTGGTGATACCATGTTAAAAACGTTGCTAGGTAAACCCGATGTGATGAAAATATAGCTAGGGAAAAGAATGCAACACATATTACCTTGGTGTCATCCAAAACTTAAACATTGCTGTAAGTATTTGTCACCGTGTACGCTGCATGAAGTGATTCAACCTTTTCTTTCTTGTAATCGTCTACAATTGGATGCAAGAAGAAAAAATTGGAATTGTAGTATGGAAGAAAAATAAATTAGCCAGTGAGAACCTTAGTCTGATCAGTGATAAAGAAAGAAAGTAGGAAGCGTAGTCTAGTGCTCAGCGTCTATGGTAGAGAGCTAGAAACCGTAGCTCCAATACCATGTAATTAGAAGATAATACTTGACTTTTCTATTCCTTACAATCAAATATATATACATCGTATTGCCAACCGAAAGGAGCTATCTTAGGCAACTACATCTTATAAATTTCAAAATATACCATATCAATATTTTGGTTGATATATATCTTTCAAGTAATGGATGTCAATCTTCTATGAAAGGCTTGGAGTTTGTAGGCAACGATCTTCACTTGATCTTTTATGCATAATTCTTTATGCTGGCCAATGCTTTATTTTTTTCATATAAGACTTCTAGTGTAAGGATTTAATTTTTAATGGTTCAGTTTTTCACCTAATATCCAAAACATTTTGGTTATTAGCAATAGTGAATATCAACCCTAGTTATGCCTTTTGTTAGCTCTTTTGAAAATCAATCAACCTTCAAAAGGATTGTTGTAATTTGCAACATATAGAGTAACTAGCTTATAAACCCGTGTGATAAACGGGTAGTAAATGAAAAGACGTCATTAAAGGTTTTTTTTCCTAACAAACAAAAGTGACTTTTCAAGTTGTAATGAGAACATGAGGTCAATATTTCTTACTAAAAGTGAAATAAGAAAATAATTGTCATAAAATGCTTACAAAAACAACAAACCTCTAAAAAATACAAATTGACAAAGATCTTAGACGACGTTCTTTGTTGTGTTTGTAAGGTTACCATCTTTGTCAAGAATTAATAGTTTCAATCAATCTCTACTTTTACTCTAGATAAAACGACATATAATTGATCGTGAGTGAAGACTCGACTTTTCAAGTATAAACCAACTTTGAGAAGCGATTGACCTTGGCTTTTGTTAATTGTCATATCAAAACACAAAGCCAGTGGGAATTGTCTTATTTTACACTTGAACAAGATTTTTTTTTGCCTGAAGGACTTAAACTGAGTCTTGGAATAATGTACGGTTTCCAATGTTGCTTTCTGAGATGATTTCTATTTTTATAACACGATTGTCTAGAGAGATAATTTGTAATCTTGTTCCATTATATAAACCATTTTTTGGTCATTATTTCTTAACAACATCAAAGGAACATCAAACTTCAAAAACAAATTTATTATTTGGAATACCTGATAATTTAAGTAGTAATTGCTAAAAGGTAAAAAGTTAATTAAGAGGGTGTTCCAGTAACATTTTACAAATCCCAAAATTACTAAACATTTAAGAATACTAATAAATATATATTCAGCTTAGGGGCTGTTTGACAATTTCTGAATGATTAAGTGTTGCACCAATAAAAACGTCTGAACCATTACGTGTTGAACCATTAAGAGTTAGTATATCGCTTAACTATTCAAAGACAAATGTCTGACCAATTCAGATAAGAGGTCTTAACCATTTAGTATTAGACATCTTAACCATTCAGCACTAGTATAATGTTTAACCATTTAGAGGTAAATGTCTGAACCATTCAAACATTTGCTCGCGAAACAAACAGTTTAAACTATTAAGTGATGAATCATTTAGATATCTGAACCATTAAAAGATTAATTTAAATGCTACCAAACAATCCCTTAGTTTATAAATTAATAAGCCATACAAACACCTTGTAAACTTCAAATACTATCTTTCTATACCAATTTAATATGGAATATATTAACATTTCCTCAAATCTACTAGACAATCATATCCTTGCTTTAAAGATTCCACACGCACGAGCCAATAATAGAGATGGTAGTGACCACTGAGTGGTGAGTATAATACACAAATATTAGTTATATACATAGGAGTAGGATAAACATACAATATATAAAATAACTTTATTAACAAGAGAAGTAATATATTCGGTACAAAATAAAGAGTTTGTTAAATGTAACCCCCACACTATTATTACATTGTAGTGAGTAAAATAAAGGAAATACTTGACTAGTCTAATAATAAGGACTCATCTAACGACTAAAATAAAGAGATAATATGATTAACTAATCTGAACGTAATACGTAATGAAAAGGTTAAATAACGAAACGTAACACGTTCAATGAAAAATATAACAAAGGATGAACATGTTAGCACACCCATACATGTGTATAATACATGTATACACATTAGTGTATAATAATAATAATCATCATCATCATAAACCCAATCTAGGGCTATCTCTTGCCGGCCTAATTATTCCATGTCCCTACACACCTGCTGAATGTTGACTTCGAATCCTCATCATGCATATCGAATCTATTTATAAAACCACGCGCAATAGTATATGTAGAAAGTGCATATTTTGATTAATACAAGATCTGAAATTCCTAAAATATCCATCAAAATCATAAGTAATTTAGATGGCCTTTGGTTAATACAAACTGAAAATGCAACAAGTATAAACTACAATAGCAAAGGATGTTTCTTTTATCTCCACAACAATCACACCCTACACCAAAGCTTCTTTAATGCCTATACCGACGAGTCGCTACAGGGTTTCCAAACCTATAGCGACAACAGACATCACCGGCATAGCCTCGTAAGAAAAGGGAATGACACCCTATAGTAACGACATGTCATACGCGAATTGCGATACGTATTTGTATGGATACATGTATTTGTATGTATATGTGTGTAGGGTTAGGATCATTACAGAACCACTTTTTATTTTCAGAATCATAGAACCATAGATTTACAAAAATGTAAATTAAGTCTGATGATACTTGAGTTGTTTTACATATGTGTATATCTGACATGAACAATAAACTATGTAAAACAACTAAATATCACCAGCTTTAACTTACATTTATCATTTATGTAAATCAATGATTCGTAATTTATATTTTTGTAAATCAATGATTCTTTTGGTTATGAAAATAAAAAGTGGTTCTGTAATAATTCTTACCCTATATGTGTATGCATTTATATTTTGTTGCTATAAATATTTATGTATTTGTATGTATGTATTCAAGTAGTATATATGTTGTCGTTACTGTTCTAGATTCTTTTGCAGTGTAGAGTACTAGTCCATTCATTTTGATGTTCTATTTTCCAATAATACTTTTACTTTATCATTACTTTACTTGTTAATATTTTATTTTTTTTCATAATTTTTAAAATATATTTCGAGAAAAGTTCAAATAAAAAACACTTTTAAAAATTAAAAACTGTAAAAAGTAATCTCAATCATTAATTTTTTAATCGATTATTGAGATCAAATTATGAACGACATTATTGATCTCAAGTAACTAATTAAAGGGTATTTTTTGAATAGTCATTTTTGTTGATATTTTTCAACCCCATTTTTTTAATGTACATAACGTTTATGTATGACATTATTATTTTTATAATAATTACACAATAAAATAAGTTTTTTATCTTTAAAACGAGAACAATATTGTTATATAAATGATAATATTTTTTTACGTTTTTAAGCTCATATCTCGTTGTTGTGTTTTTAATGCAGCCCATTGTGTCTTTTTGTTAGTTTTTGTGTTTTTCTGAATACTATTGTTTTTATTTAAAATGATGAATTTTAGAAAGATATAATGATGGAATAATATTGTTGTGTATGTTTAATATGTAAAACACAATAATAATTAACAAATAGTTATTCTAATACATTAAAAACAATGACAAAATAATACAATGTCTCATTGTGTTTTTTGAGCTTCATTGTGTTATCTTGAATACTATAAGTTTTGAAAAATACATTGGTGAAATAACATTATTGTGTACTTTTTATTGTAAAACACAATGATAGATAACAACAAGTTTATATAATCTATAGAAGAACAATGACAAATAACACATTTTGTTATCTTAACACTATGAGTTTTGTAAAATACATTGATTAAAATATATCATTGTGTACCTCTAATTATAAAACATAATGATAGATAACAAGTTTATATAATCTATAGAAACAATGACAAAAATAACACAAAATGATTTAAAACGTAAAACACAATTATAACTACATATAACAAATGATGTGAAATATATGACACAATAAACTAATATTGGACATAATGAACGTGTAAGACCCAATGAACAACGTATTTGACACAATTATCAAAATGTCATCCTTTAAATCAATAGAAAGACACGTGCCAAGTATACAATTCTTCTTAAGCTTTTTAGATTAAATACTCTTTTTACTATAACCCTACCCATATAATTTTATCTAAATTTCAAATATACATTTTAAACATGTGTGCTTTTATTTATGTTTTAGTATAACTTTCTTTTAAAACCAACACGGGTCAAATATAATACATTCTTATTTCTTTTCACAATGTTATGTATTTCTAAATTCTCAACATACCCTTGACGTGATCATTTCTACGTACATTTCGATATAAATTTTATTAAAAAGCAAGCTCACACAACGGGCACCCAAACTCATAGGTCAAATATAATATGTGGTTTTTTCTCTGCATAACTTAATTTTTTTTTCAAATATATTATTACGACACACGTATTTTTACCTATATTTTGATATAATTTTGTTTAAATTAGTTAAATTATAAATATTGCTATATACACATTTAGGAAGGTTGGTGCCTTTTGCCACCGGACATTCCACCCCTCAACCTTCATTTTTGACACTTCGACCTCCTCAACTTTTTAAAAACTCTAAAACATCACTTTAACTTCCTCAATTTTTTTAAAGTTTCAAGCTTAACCCTAGTTTTTTACCTAGAAAAACTAATTTCTTGTGTTCTTATTTTTAAGTACGTACCGGTATAAATTCAAGTTCGTTTCGTTTTAACGTAAATTTAATTCGAAAATGAGTCTAGTAAAAAAATAAAATGTATTCGTGCTTATTGTTAAGTATGTTTTGAGTTGTGTTACATTTTGACATATATTTTGTTTGGAAACAAATCGAGTAAATATAATATTTTTTCATTCGACGGTATAACTTCGAGTTACTACACATTTTGTCATAACTTTAGTTTTAAAACAAATCAGGGTGGTATCACACCATATACGGCGACACACACGCTTATATTTATGTACGTTTTGAGTTGTCTACGTTTCGACATAAATTTTTTTGGAGTTGTGTCAAATATACGTTTTCAATCTACAGTATTAATTCGAATTAATCTATATTTCGACATAAATTTAGTACGGAAACGAGTCTAGTCGATTCTAGTTTATACTTTATCATGCCTCGTAAGCTACCGCCGCAATGTATGACGGGTAAAAAGCTAGATATATATTATAATATGAAAACTTACCGTAACATATACGAATAAACCTAATATCAATAAGCTATTTAATTTATATAACGTATTTATCGACAACATGAGAAATACATTAACTATGTCCTTGTCCTATTTACACCATATGTCATCACAACATACTTGAAATTATTATTTATTAGGCCATGTGGTATACCTTTCACTTAAGGGATCGGGACTGATATGGAAGCATGGGTTGTGAGTATGAATTTTTTTCAGTGATGGCCATCCTCGTATTTACGAGAGTATGAATTTTTTATAATGTCTTTCTTTTAGTGTTTAAATTGATTTATTATCTAACAACTTTTGGTCGTTAATTTTTTAAATATCTAAATATACAGTCTTTTTTTGAATTTTTTTTACGATTCCGATATATATTGAATAAAAACCTAATTGTATTCAGTGATGGCCATAATTTTTTTTCAATGGGTCAGTATTTTTCGATACTTGAATTTCTAAAAAACCGACATCCAAAATTATCGGATCGGGTCAACACATAGTAAAATACGATTAATTAATAAATATATATAGTCACTACAAAATAAACAAGCATTACAATAATAAATATTCAAGAACACCTCAAGTTAG
Source organism: Flaveria ramosissima (assembly GCA_025215565.1). Classification (NCBI taxonomy): domain Eukaryota; kingdom Viridiplantae; phylum Streptophyta; class Magnoliopsida; order Asterales; family Asteraceae; genus Flaveria; species Flaveria ramosissima. Next base: position 33,997,189 of record CM046044.1, on the reverse strand, counting down.
TCACTAAAAATTCCTAGTTTTAACTATTAAAATTCAAGTTCAAGTTAATCATATTTTATCAAGAATCAAGTGTCCTACAACATCAATCTGGGGAAATTGAAATAATGGGCTGATCTAAGTTTTGGTCCACTCTCCGCATGTTGACCATTTATCAGTTGTTTAATGATTACTAGATTCCTCATTTTTGGTCCCATAGCATAATTCACGCGCGTTGCGCGGGGAATTATGCCATGGACGCAAATGTCAAAACGCAAATATAAAAACATATTATGACGACTATCACTCCGACATAGAATTCTAAGGAATTAGGAATGAAATAAAAGAAATGATGTTAACAAAACAGTGAAAAACTCAAAAAGGTTCCTAAACAAAAATGGAAAAAATGTTAAAAATAATCAGGCTAGATCTCAAACCCGCACAATGCAGACTCTATTAGTTAATCAAAGTTGATGCTTCCTTTTATGATCGGTAGTGACCACCATGAGAGGAGATGATAATATGTGGTAAAAACAAAAAAAAATTAACTTAAGTTTAAAAAAGGAAATAAGAAGTCATTAAAAAAAACTAAACTCATGTGATCAAAATATTAAGACCGTAAAGTTTAACGTAAGCAAAAGTTTGTTTTTATATAGATAGATGATATTTGTTCCTTTAGAAAAAATGTTGATCACAACTTTTTTTCTGGCATCAAACTTGTGACATAGAATGCAAGTAATCATGTTGTTGAACAAGATCCATTGGGCTTTAATTGCATTCCAGTACAAGATAATATTATCGGATCCAAGTTTTTATCGGCCTCCACCGCTGACCGACCCACTAATCTCATTTGATGGTGGGTTTAAAACATCCACTGACCCACTAATCTCCTTTAAGGCTTTAACAACAGGTTTAAAAATTTCTGATTTTCAAAGGTGATAAAAAGAAAAGATAAAAATCTTCAGTTTAGAGGCTCGAACCAACGACTTGAGTACCTAAGAAACTTGGGATCAAGGATATAAACCAATGGGAAATTTTAAATTTGTTAAGTTTTTCATATGGGTCAAGCTTCTACAATGGTTACTTAAAAAAATTCGGTAATACACATCTATTTAAAACCCACAATCTACTAGGGGCACTTGACCCATGCCCCTGAATATTAAATTGCCTTCATTGTTATTCAAAATGTTGATACAAACATGTGTTAAGCCACTTATGAGCCTAAAAAAACTTTGTTTTAGGGGTTGTTTGTTTCAACCTCTTAATGGTTTAAATGTCTGAATAATTCAGCACTTAATGGTTCAGACTGTTTGATTCGTAATCAAATGTCTTAATGGTACAGACATTGTCGGGGTTGTAATCCTAACAAAATCATATGCTAAAACAAGCGCAACTCATCACATGCTTTTTAAGAGAATTTATTTTTAATGGCACTAGTTTTGTAATTTAAATTTACATTTTTAGAACTATAATTCATTAAAGTTTCAAAAATTTACAATTTATTTTTAAAAATTTAGAATTTATACTTTGTTTCTAAATTTTTTAAAAGTTAAATTAAATAAATGTTACTTTTTATTAGAAAACCACTCTGACAAAATCATATGCTAAACACATGCCCAACTCATCACAAGCTCATAAGGGGGAGGGAGCGCCCACGCCGTGAGGCACGGCGGGCCGGTGGCCCTCGGCATGGCACCTAAACACCGCTGCCAGTCACTTTTTCACGATGCAAGGCGTTGATACCCGGTGAATACTCGCCGTGGTTTGGCTTCTAAATTACTCCCTCAACGGCTAGTTTTGGTGTGGCAACCCCCTTTCAAATTATGGTGTGGTGTAATATGACATGACAAGATTTGATTGATCGGTTTATGGTGTAGAGAGAGTATGGCACATTGGGTGCCCCTCCACTCTAAAAATTTATTTTAATTACAATAATTTTTTAAAATTTCAAATTTTATAATTTGCTGAAAATTTTTATAATTGACAATACATTTTTAAAATTTTAACATTTATAATATTTTTAAATTTCTAGAAAATTAAACTAAATGAAATTTTAATTTTTGTTACAAACCCATATCGGGTATTACAATTTGTAATATTTTAAAAGTACCATTGGTAATTGTTTGTAAAAGACTCACTATTCAGTCGGTAATATTGTCAAAGGGCAACATTGACGGAAACAACATTGCCCACCGCCTTGTTCCCGATAGAGCATTACCATAGATTCTCGTGGTATGACTTTCACCAACGGATTACTAATAAAATCGTGATGCTCGTTTGTTTAGTAGTGATTAGCTAGACACTTTCCTCACCGTCACAACCACCATTCACAATTAAATTCATAAATCCTAATTCAAACAATCATGACCCCATACCTAAAAGCTGATCAATTCCAAAACAAACGTAGAAAACATAATCTAAGAAACCAAACAAACATCCAAAGGTTAAAAATTACAAACCTTGGACACATGAAGACAAATTCAGCTACACATATTACTAACTGTAAATTACAAAAAATTGTAGATGTATATATAGGACAACAATGCCTAGACACTAAACTAAGGCTTAGCCCCTCAATATATAATATTCATTAAGCTTCAACTTTATCAAGGCGTGAAAGTATATTCGTATTGCTGTTCAATATGATTTCACTTATTCGTATTCTTTGATCTTGAAATTTTATCTAGAGGTTCAGATGATCGACGCAGGGTTCGTCTCGTGAGATCAATTTTAAGACTATTATTTGTTGTCATATCTCATTCATGAATTGTACATCAAACGACCGATATATGGCCCAAACGTGCCATCATCAGATACGAAAAGGCAAAACACTATGGTTTGTGATAGTGTTACTAATGTTGATTTACGGTCTTATTGATTGTCGTGTGACATTATTTTTGTAAGAAGTAGGTTCACTTTTATATTAAAAGATAATAATTCTAACAATACTCTCGTTAACTATGGGAAATATTCTACTACAATACCGTTTACAAATACGACTAGAAAAATAAATATAAACAATATTTATATACCAAACTTGATTCGTCTTTAGTATATACTCCAACGAGTCTTCATATAATATTCTTGACATGAGTTTTCATCGCGTTCAAATCTTCAACTATACCCATTGACTGCAATAATTAACAAACAAAAGATTGACGGTTGTGGCTGAGGAACGTGTTAGACACGGGTCCCTTAAAACAGATTTCGCGTCTCTACTCAAGACAACGTGTCTGTCTCCCATGGTACAACAGTCAAAGCAATATGTACTGCAGGAGAGTACCTCATACCCGAGAGATCACCGGGTAAAATATGTGTTATGATGTTATGTGGAAATAGATTAAAGATGATGGTGTAGGAAGAACAATTTAGAAAGTGCTCCTCTCTAAATTTCTATAAAACTTGTTGACACTAAAGAAAATAATTTTTTTTCTTTTCATCATGAGTTTAGTTATATACTCATGCTAAAAACTTCACATTAATATGAGTTTTATTATTCACAACCAAAACTTCCATTTAATTTATAAAATGTTTTATGAGACTAAATTAAAACTTTCATTTTATTCATGACATGTAATACTAATTTTAATAAAAATTATGATCCATAATAAACATTCATAATATTTATTAAAAGACTTGATCGAAACATAAAACATCCATGTAATCAAATTTCCTATTATAATCACCCAAGTTTCATTTTCATCATTCTGACCACTTAACTTCGAGCATCGATATCTAATTCATCATAGCTTCAGTTTGGACATGGTATAGTTCGTTACAAAACGAGAACTAACACCAATAAATAAATAACTATTTATATAAAAAATACATAAATATAATTATTTTATGTCCAAAATTCCAACAATCCCCCACATGAATGTAGATCGATCAGAACACACAAAATTACCAATGAAAACTCGACAGTTGAGTCTTGTAGGATAGGTAGGTGTTCCCGTTGAACATTCCTTTGTGAAGCATACTTAGCCTTCTAGTGGTGTGTAGACCCGATATCTTTAAACAAACCCTGTTAGTGTAGATGACAATATACATTCACACAAGACTCTCCCTAGTCGGGCACATCCCCCATTGTCGTGTCCGTTATGGTCATGAATCACTATCCTGGTTCTGCAAGAGCTCTAGGATTTGCGCCTCCCCACAAATCCATTCGAAGCGACCCCACTTCTTTTTAACATAGGTGATTTCATGAATCATTAAAAGAATCATGGTTAAATTGATTCCCACAATCATATAACCTGAATATGTTAACCTTCCTTTGGTCACTGGTTCGGGGTACTCCCTTAGAGTGAATGGACTAGGAAGTTCGTGACTCCCTTTTTGTTTTAGGGTACTCCCCTATAGTGACTCCATTGGTCATATGATTAAGTTGTCCTATTGAACCTAGATCTTGGGATCTCCAGTCAGCTAGGTTAGGTTTCCTTCATATTCCCCTTTTCCTATGGGCTTTAGTCCAATTCCTCTCTATCTCATCTCGTTTCAACCCGCAGGTTGTTAGATCCAAAATTATTATCTATCACTTTGTCAAGTTGATATAGATAACTTCAATCGAGATAACTTTTCATGATGTGTTCTTAACTCGTAAGTTAATAATGGCTGTTGTGAAACTTTTAAGTGTATTTGAAGAATACAATTCTTATTTCAAGACAAACACATCTCCTTTATGTATTTGATAGTAGACATCTATCAAGATTCTAAATCTAGCCAATTAGAATCCGAGTCTATCATAGACTTCTTATGACCTTTTTGTACAACACTAGATCATGGGTTTGCAATATCTTTGGATTGACAAAATCCATATTGCTAACATTTTATTTTCAATTGCAAGAGACCCCCATATTTAAGTGTTTTTTTATAACATCCATATGGGGTAATGAAAGTTTCTCCCTTTCTAAATAGGTTTGAGAAAACTTCTCACAAAACCATTTTTACATACCCTAAAGGATTGTTTCTAAAATGGCCTCTCCCCCATATTTTTTGCAATTTGATTTCAAAGTGAGGTTTGCTATCGGACAAACCTAGAAACTGAGTCCTCCTCATTAGACTTTGTATACTAGATAACATTATCTAGTTAGTTAAGTTTTCCAAGGTTATATCAACCTCCTTGAACCGAATGAGTATCCTCTTTCAACTTTATTGTAACACCCGGTTATTTATTTATCTTGAAGCCGACAAATGAAGAAAAAGAAATAAAGTCCAAAGTCGGGGGACCAAACTCGGCATAACACGAGAAAGTTTGGATGAATGGGGAATAAGAGGGGAGGGCATCCCACACTCCCAAAATTCTGCAAAAGAGAGAGGAGAAGAGAGAAAAGGGAGAAAAGAAGAGAAATTGGTTGGTTCGGGTAGATTAAAGCTCGAAAATCGTCGTGTAGCGAGTCCAATCGAAGCTCTTCTCGTTCTGGTCATTTGTATGAGTTCTAGGACCCCTCTTTTACTTGTTTTCAAACGATTTTGGGGCTAGAAGGCATAGAAAACCCATTTTTGTATGTGTGTGTGTTTGGCCCATTTGGGTGTGTTGCGTGTGATGTGTTTAGAGTTTGTTTCCGGGCTTGTGTGTGCTTGTATGGTGTTGTGGTATGCATTCCTAAGGTTTAGGATGGTTGTATTAGGCTTAGAATGGGTTTGGATGAGCTTGGAGGTCTAAAATGGCAGATTGGGTTCGGGATGAACTCCATTCTGTATCAGTTAGGGCTAGGCGACCAACTGGAGGCCATACGACCGACTGAGGTGCGTTTGAGGTTCATTCGCACGATTGAGGGTTCATTCGCACGATTAAGGTTTCATTCGTACGATTGGGAGTCCAGTCGCATGGGGAGTCATACGACTGAGGGTCCAGTCGCATAGGTGCTTAGTCGCATTGGTTCCAATCGCATGGGACTCATTCGCATTGAGTCCATTCGCATGAGGTCAGTCGCATAGGTGCTCATTCGCATTAGTTCCATCCGCATGAGGTCCATACGCACGACTGGGTGTCCATTCGCATAGATGTTCATCCGCATGAGTCCAATCGCATGATGTTCAGTCGCCTGGAGGCCATGCGACTGAAGGGTGTCCATATGCCAAGTAGGGCTGTTGTACCTGGGGAAAAGTGTAGTTTAATTACTAACTTTCGGGGGAAAGTGCAGATGTAAGTTTTGACATGAAAATTCCTGTAAGTTCATGTAAGATGACTGTTGAGGCCTTAGAGGGTATGTTGGGCATAATGATGATGATGTTGCATATTTATGCATGATGTATGTTATGTATGTATGATGTTGCCCTGTATAATGATGATGACTGTATATGTTGATGTTCCTGATTATGATGAATGTTTATCTTTCTTATGGCTTTACGTGTTATGTTAAAGAATGAATTGAAAGTATTATGTAACGTAAAGTGAAAGATGATGAAAGAGAAACATGATGAATGCATGCATTAATAAATGATGAAAGTAAAGAAAGTCTTGCAAGCCTTGTGTGTCGGGACACGCCAATAAAAGGTGTTAGCCCAACAGTGTGTGGGTTCGCTACCCCGGGAGGATGCACATCGGGATCTTTCTTTGTGATTGACCATTTGTATAGAACCATTGCTGCATACCTTAGGTACTGTGACCACGAGGTGCGATGCACCGTTATAGAAGGTCTATGATAGGCCTAGGTCCAGAACCATGAACAGAAAGGTATTGCATATGACAATGGTACACCTAAACTTTACCTTAGGTACTGTGACCACGAGGTGCGGTGCACCGTTATAGAAGGTCTATGATAGGCCTAGGTCCAGTACCATGAACAGAAGGGTAAGGTTTATGGTTTAATGGAAAGGAAAAGTTGTAATGATTAAAGAATGTAAAAGTTAAATAATGAATGAATAATGAAGATAATAATGATATTATCTATGTGTACGTATGATGTGTGATCATGCAAAAGCAACGAACGGTTTTAATGAAAGTAAATTATGTTTTATTATAAAACTATAACTCACTCAGCAACGTTGACTTTTATGTGTTTCCAGTTGGCAGGTGAGCATTGCTGAGGATGGCGCTGCGAGGCTACTCAGCTCTTTTGGATGACATCCATTTATATAGGGCTTTTGTGATGTAATGCAACAATATATTTTGTAACTGGTTAACGATGTATTATTTGGCAAAAGCTTTTATAATAAAATGAGATGTCTATTTTGATAATTCCCCTGCGATGTTTTATGAAAGATAAAAGTAATTATATGTTTTATGTGCGATGAATGACCAACTGTAGACGTCCTGGGAACGGGGCCTTACAAGTTGGTATCAAAGCCAAAGTTTAAGTGAAATGAGTAAATTTTCAAAATAAACCTTAACTTAAACTGAAAATGGGACGGAATGGGAATGGGATGCCAATCTGAGTAGCTGCGTGCTATCAAGTATTTTCTTAATGATAACCGGTATTATGTGCGCATGTTATGTGGTTTATATGTTGTATGTAGATTTAGATACTGATGTAGTCAGGATAGGTAATGCTCGGGGTACGAAGAGTAAGGTAAGTGGCTAATCACAATTGGCCACTGTAATTAGGGACTTACTATACTTGACATAAACTGAGCTGTTCCCTTGAATGACCGTGTTGGTGTTTGAATCTTTCAGTGTGATAGAGAATGGCCGGTAGTAGATCTTCTAAAGCTTCTAGGGGTGGAGGCTGTGGTGGGCCTGATGCTGAACCGCGACCCAAAAGAGGAAGGCCTAGAGTTGAAAAGGCGGTTTCCGAAGAACCTAAGACCCCTCATCTGGAGGCTGGGGATGAGAGTGTCAACTTGAGGGCCTCGGTAAAGGAGGCTGTTGTTGAAGAAGTACATCAGGTCATGCAGACAATCTTACCGTCTGTGGTGACCAAAGTCATCAAGGCTGTAAAGGAAGGAGTAAGAAAGGATAGAAACAGGGCCTCGGGGGGATGAGAACAACCGGAGCCTGAAAAAATTTTCTCTGATAATGAAGACAAGGAAGAGGAAGATGAGCCTGTGCAAGAGGTGGCACGAGGCTGTAACTATGGGGCGTTTGTGAGATGCAAGCCACCTACTTTTGATGGTAACGACACTGCTGCTGTTGCTCACCGGTGGGTGAGGGAAATGGAGGCTGTTCTTGACATCAGCGAGTGCCGGGAGGACCAGAAGGTGAAGTTTTCTACCCACTCGTTTGTGGACTCGGCTCTTTGTTGGTGGGACAACATTGTCCAAGCCGAGGGTAACCGGGTGATAAGAAGAATGAGGTGGTCCGAGCTGAAGAAGGTGGTGATTGAGGAGTTCTGTCCTCACCGGAAGATGGACAAGGTTGAGAGGGAGTTCCTGCAGTTAGAGGCGGGAACCATGACACACCAGCAGTACACCACGAAGATTAACGAGATGGCACGTTTGGTGCCGGATTAGGTGACGCCTCTGTCACGAAAGATTAAGAGGTACATTCAGGGTTTGCCGGTGGATATTCGCAGGCATATGATCGCTGCCCGACCGAGTACGTTTAGGTCGGCAGTGGATTTGGCGGGGAGACTGTATGATGAGAGAACGGTGGTGGTGACTGAAGGTAGCAAGAAAGGTGGTGGTGATAGGAACTGGCATGGGAAGAGGTTTGGTCGGGGTGATGCCTCGACGGGCAACAAGAAGGCACGGGTGGACGACCGCCGTGTGGTCGCATCGGGTGCTGGTATGAGGAAGTGCGGTAAGTGTGGGAGAGAGCATAGTGGGGAATATAGGCTGGGCCTGAATGTGTGCTTCAAATGTGGGAAGGCGGGGCATATAGCCAAGCACTGTCGTACGGCCCGGTGCTTTAACTGTGGCATGGAAGGCCACGTGAGTAGGGATTGTAAGAAGCTGAGGGCTGAGAGTTCCGGGGTGAAGAAGACGGGGAATGAAGGATCGAGGGCGAGTGCCAGGGCATTCACCATGACACAGGAGGAGGCTAGGACGGACCCTGACGTTGTGTCCGGTACGTTTCTAGTGAACCAAACTTTAGCTTCTGTGTTATTTGATTCTGGTGCTAGTAAAAGTTTTATTTCTGCTGTTTTCTGTGCTAAGCTGCCTGTTAGTAGTAGACGTGTAGATGCGCCCTTTGATGTAGAAACTGCCATAGGTAAGTCCACCCCGATTTTTGTGATGATAGAGGGTTGTGACGTGGAGCTAGAAGGTCATAAATTTCCCGTTAGACCGTTCGTGATGACCTTAGGTGGGTTTGATTTGTTTCTTGGGATGGATTGGTTAGCGGACTACGAGGCTAACATTATGTGTCGCAAGAAGATGATTCGGTTGACAGCGTCTGACGGGAGTTCGGTGACGGTTTGTGGTGATCGGGTCACGACGATTCCGAAAGTAATTTTGATGGCGGTGGCGGGAAAGTGTATGAGGCGTGGATGTAGTGCCTACTTGGTGGATACGGTAACACCATAACTAGCCGATGTACCGGTTGTGTGTGACTTTCCAGACGTGTTCCCAGAAGACTTATCAGGAGTGCCACCTGACCGAGAGATCGAGTTCCAGAATGATCTGATACCGGGTGCCCAACCTGTTGCCAAGGCACCGTATCGGCTGGCTCCGACAGAGATGAAAGAGTTGATGGAGCAGTTGCAAGAGCTGCTTGATAAGGGGTTCATTAGACCGAGTATCTCTCCTTAGGGTGCTCCGGTTTTGTTTGTAAAGATGAAAGACGGTAGTATGAGGATGTGTATTGACTACCATGAGCTGAATAAGCTGACGATAAAGAACCGATACCCCTTACCAAGAATCGATGATTTGTTTGATCAGCTTTAAGGTGCCAATTGGTTTTCAAGAATAGATCTTTAATCGGGCTACCATCAGTTGAAGGTGAAAGAGCAGGATATCCCTAAAACAGCTTTCCGCACGCGATATGGTCACTACGAGTTCCTTGTCATGTCTTTTGGTTTTACCAATGCGCTAGATGCTTTTATGGATCTAATGAATCGAGTGTGTCGGCCGATGTTGGATAAATCAGTGATCGTGTTTATTGATGACATCCTGATTTATTCGAAGAGCAAGATAGAGCATGCCGGTCACATTCGGGAGGTTCTAGAGACGTTGAGAAGGGAGAAGTTGTACGCCAAGTTCTCCAAGTGTGCATTCTGGTTGCGCGAGGTTCAATTCTTGGGTCAAGTGGTGAATCCTGATGGGATTATGGTGGACCCGGCAAAGGTGGAGGAGGTTATGCAATGGAAGTCACCAAAGACGCCATCTGAGATTCGTAGCTTCTTGGGTTTGGCGGGCTACTATAGAAGATTCATCCAAGACTTTTCTAAGATCGCTTCTCCATTAACTAAGTTGACCCGAAAAGATATGAAGTTTGTATGGGGTCAGGCTCAAGAGAAGGCGTTCGAGGAATTGAAGGCGAGGTTGACTCAAGCTCCAGTTCTGTCATTACCCGATGGAAGTGAAGATCTGGTGGTTTATTCTGATGCTTCCTACTCGGGGTTGGGGTGCGTGTTAATGCAGAGAGGAAAGGTCATAGCCTATGCATCCTGACAGTTGAAGGTTCATGAGGTCAATTATCCTACTCATGACTTGGAGCTAGCAGCTGTGGTCTTTGCGTTAAAGATTTGGAGGCACTATCTTTACGGGACGAAGTGCACCATCTTCACTGACCACAAGATCTTGAAGTATTTCTTCGAGCAGAAGGACCTGAATATGAGGCAGAGACGATGGTTGGAGCTTATAAAGGATTACGATTGCGAGATCCATTACCATCCAGGCAAAGCCAACGTGGTGGCGGATGCCCTTAACCGAAAGGAGAGACCCGAGCCGATTCGGGTGAAAGCATACCAGTTGATCATGACCTCGGATGTGATGAAGCAAGTCAAAGAGTTTCAAGATGAGGCATTGAAAGAAGATCATCTTAACTCTGAAAGAATGAGAGGTCTGATCGCGGAGTTGGGTGAAAACACACTTGGTGTTAGAACCCGATTTGGACGAATGTGGATTCCTCGCTTTGGGGATCTACGGGTGAAGATTATGGATGAAGCTCACAAGACTTGATACTCTATTCATCCTGGTGCTACGAAAATGTACCACGGCATGAAGAAAGATTATTTGTGGCCGGGTATGAAGCGTGACGTAGTGGAGTATGTGAGTAAGTGCCTTACTTGCCTGCAAGTGAAGGCCGAGCATCAGAAGCCGTATAGGAAGATTCAACCTTTGGATATACCGGAATGGAAGTGGGAGCATATCACCATGGATTTTATTACGAAGCTGCCGCGTACCCCGAAGGGGTATGATGCCATATGGATGATAGTTGATCGTCTGACGAAGAGTGCTCACTTTCTACCGATCCACGAGACGTATTCATCTGAGAGGTTGGCTGATCTGTTTATCAGGGAAATTGTAACTCGTCATGGTGTGCCGGTGTCTATTGTGTCGGATCGTCACACCCGGTTTACATCTAAATTTTGGAAGAAGTTTCACGACGCTATGGGGACGAGGTTACATATTAGCACTGCTTATCATCCTCAGACTGGTGGTCAGTCAGAAAGGACTATTCAGACCTTTGAGGACATGCTTCGGGCGTGTGTTATTGATTTTGGAGGAAGTTGGGATGACCACTTTCCATTAGCTGAATTCTCGTACAACAACAGTTATCATGCCAGCATTGATATGCCCCCATATGAGATGCTATACGGTAGGAGATGCAGAACACCCGTTTGTTGGGGTGATATTGGTCAGAAGGAGTTAGGGAGCGTCAAGGTGATCGAGGCTACGACTGAGAAGCTTGAAAAGATCAAAGCCTTCATGAAGGCAGCCAAAGATAGACAGAAGTCGTATGCTGATAAACGACGCAGACGGATTGAGTTCGAGGTGGGTGACCGGGTTATGTTGAAGGTCTCACCTTGGAAGGGCATCATTCGTTTCCGAAAGCGGGGCAAATTGAGCCCAAGGTACATAGGCCTTTTCCGAATCATTGCTCGAGTAGGAGAGGTGGCCTATAGACTTGAGTTACCGGATGAGTTAAGTGGAATTCACCCGACATTCCATGTATCTCATCTAAGGAAGTGCTTTACAGACGTAGATATGATTGTTCCACTGGAAGATATCGAAGTAGACGAACGGCTCAATTATGTGGAGCAACCAGTGGCAATCATCGATCAAAAAGAGAAGATGCTAAGGAATAAAACGGTTCCTCTTGTGTGTGTACAGTGGAAGCACAGGAAAGGATCCGAGTCGACGTGGGAGACTGAAGAAGAGATGAGGCAACATTATCCACATTTGTTCGAGGAATAACAGGTTTCGGGGACGAAACCTATTTAAGGGGGGTGGACTTGTAACACCCGGTTAAATCGTCATGTAGCGAGTCCAATCGAAGCTCTTCTCGTTGTGCTTGTTTGTGTGAGTTCTAGGACCCCTTTTTACTTGTTTTCAAACGATTTTGGGACTGGAAGCCATAGAAAACCTGTTTTTGTATGGGTATGTGTTTGAACCATTTGGGTGTGTTGCGTGTGATGCGTTTAGAGTTTGTTTCCGGGCTTGTGTGTGCTTATATGGTGTTGTGGTATGCATTCCTAAGGTTTAGGATGGTTGATTTAGGCTTAGAATGGGTTTGGATGAGCTTGGAGGTCGAAAATGGCAGATTGGGTTCGGGATGAACTCCATTCTGCATCAGCTAGGGCTAGGCGACCGACTAGAGGCCATACGACCGACTGAGGTGCGTTTGAGGTTCATTTGCACGATTGAGGTTCATTCGCATGATTGAGGTTTCATTCGCACGATTAATGTTTCATTCGTACGATTGGGAGTCTAGTCGCATGGGGAGTCATACGACTGAGGGTCCAGTCGCATAGGTGCTTAGTCGCATTGGTTCCAATCGCATGGGACTCATTCGCATTGAGTCCATTCGCATGAGGTCAGTCGCATAGGTGCTCATTTGCATTAGTTCCATCCGCATGAGGTCCATACGCATAACTGGGTGTCCATTCGCATAGATGTTCATCCGCATGAGTCCAATCGCATGATGTTCAGTCGCCTGGAGGCCATGCGACTGAAGGGTGTCCATACGCCCAAGTAGGTGTTACACCCCGCTAAAAGCGGAAACACGGGGATGTAACGAGACGGGATCGTCATAACACATGGTAAACAATAGAGATGCAATATAATAAATGATGATAAGACGTGTCATGACGACACCCGACACAAAGGAGACTTGTGTCGTGTTTAGTCAATATTCACGACAACATAGCCATAAGCATATCATGATAAATGATTCACATAATCAAATGAAGATAACAATTGTAATGTAATTCCCACAACCTGGGAACAAGTATTAAAAGATTAATATAGTTTAATCAGACTACAACAATGATTCAAAATGATTGCTTGTCAAATATGTTTAGTCTCAAAAATGCATCCTAGGGTCTCCTCTAAGGCAGCACACCTAGATCTTCTGTTAGCATTGTCACTTGAAAAGATATGCTCAAAATGGTCAATAAAATTGTTGGTGAGCTTGCAGGTTTAAATAGTAAATAGTAATTGATGTTGTATAGTAAATGCTGTGGAATACCGTGAATACAGTTATAAGTAAGTATAATCACATGACAATGAGCTTTGCAACCAAACCTAATGACGTACACACAGATCTTGTCGGAATATATTCACCCAAGGGCCCGTTCCTAGCCACTGATGGTACTAACTAGTATACCAACAAACAAGGGTGGGGTGTCAATCCAGTAGTACTACCAATACCTATCCGTCGGTTCCCACACTGGAATTAAATAGTTGCAAAGAAAGTATCACACAGCGAACTCAAGCATGTATCAGATAAGTACTCACAAAACAGTAACACGTTGATTCCAAGTATGCAAATTTTATGTAAGTTGTACAACATTGAAAATGGGTGAGCATACTTTTCCCCCAAGTTTGTAAATGATTGAAATGTTGTATAAGCATAAAAAGGGGCCACGAAACTCACTTGTTAGGTGGTAAGTATGAATGATCAAAGTTTCCAAATGTTGTATGCAGTAAACGGTCAAACACCTATTGACAGTTATTGTTAAGCACTAATGATATGAATAAAGTAAATAGTCACGTTCGGTCGGTTTGGGTTGTATCACTTGGGTCACGTGTAACACACACAAACAGACACACGTATTAGATCTTATGTAGATCCAAGTACTAGATACCGTCGCCATTGCTGATGATATTTGTGTAAAAGTTTCATTGTTATTAAAGGAGTATTTGGTAAATATCATTAGTTACAAATCGGTTGTTGATAATTGTAAAATGTTAAGTTGATTTGATTTGGAATAGCATTAGTAAATTTGATAGTGTCGACTTTAACATTGTCATTAGCAATGGCAACCGTGTCGATGTCCCCTTAACTTCACACGACGTACGCACACCACACACAAGAAGGAATTCATACACAGCAACTTCAGTCGCACGACAGGACCAGACGCACGACTCAACACTCCATCCGCACGAATCAACCCTCATTCGTACGAATCAGCTTCCTTCATACGATTGAACCTTCAATCGTGCGACTCAGCATTCAGTCGTACCACACAGCACCCAATCGCACGATTCAACATCCATACGCACGAATCAACCTTCATTTGTACGAATCAGTTTCATTCGTACGATTGAACCTTCATTCGTACGACTGGCATTCAGTCGTGCGATACACGCACAATCGCACACATTCATTCGGTCGCATGACTCAATCGCACACATTCATTCGCTCGCATGACTCAATCGCACACATACACACAGTCGCACGCCTCAGTCGCACGACACACCCAGTCGCACAACTCAGTCGCACGATAGACACAGACGCATGACTCAGTCACACGACTCACCCAGTCGCACGGCTCAGTCGCATGGTCGACCCAGTCGCCTGAACAGTAGGTTCACGACTGCAGAAGTGCAGAGCAGCCTTCGGCTGCTCTGTGCACGAGCTTCACACCATAAGGACTTCCAGAAACACATTTCAAACACACCCAAACAAGAAGAACACGCAGAAAGACGTCACACGCACCCACACGACCTCATGTGCTCGGGTTGGTCCCGAACACCCGAAACCCTAAATGGACAGCCGTAAACAAGCAAGAAAAGGGACGACCAAGGTCGTCTACCTGCAAGAAAGGAGTAGTCTCAGCTGTAGCCGAGGTCTTGCCGGTGAAAACGCGAAGAAACGGGGCGGTTTTGGTGCAAGGAGGAGGAGAAAGTGAAAGGAGAAGAAGATGAAGAAAAAATGAAGATGGAATGGAGGCTAGGGCTGGAAATGGGGTTTATATACCCAGCCCTAGTTTGGCAAAATGTCACATTTGGTCCCTGCACTTAGCCCCCGAGTTTCCCAAATTTGTTTCGGTTGAAAACGACTTTAATAGGTTAGTTATATTAATGATAAAAATGTATTTAATGATATTTGTAACTTAAAAATGGTTTTATTAGTGACAATAATATTATATAAAAATGGTATATTTAGTGATAACGATGACGAAAATTGTAAAAGTTTTAAAGATAGCATACGTTTACGATGGGATCACAAGAATAAAGGCGATAAAGCAAGTATAATATCCACACGAATAGTTTATAAAGATGAGGAATGAACGAGCGAAGAAAAGTTAACGAAATCCATGTTAATTGACGGACCTTATGGTGACGGATGTCACAGTATCCCCCAGTTGAGAGAATTTCGTCCCGAAATTCAGCTGGAGTTAGGTCCAAGAGTGTCATCCTCGAATAGATGTGGATATTTGAGTTTCATCTGGTCTTCCCGTTCCCATGTAAACTCTGGCCCTCGTTTTGAATTTCGTCTTACGCGAACAATTGGTATTCTACTGCGCCTCAATTGCTTGACCTTTCGATCCATGATCTCAAGGGGTTCCTCGACAAAATGAAGCTTTTCGTCAATCTTGATTTCCTCAATTGGTACGTGAAGGGATTCATCAGCCAAACACTTCTTGAGGTTCGACACGTGGAAAGTATCATGTACACCGCTGAGTTCTTGGGGCAACCTTAATCGGTATGCCACTGGACCGATTCTTTCTGTAATCTCGAATGGTCCTACATATCTTGGGGCTAACTTCCCCTTCTTTCCAAATCGAACGATTTCTTTCCAAGGAGAGACTTTAAGTAAAACCCGATCCCCAATGTTGAATTCTAGAGGTTTCTGACGGTTGTCAGCATAGCTCTTTTGGCGATCTCTGGCAGCTTTTAGTCTATCTTTGATTTGGAAAATCATGTCGGTTTTTTCTTGAATGATCTCTGGGCCTGTTAACCGACTTTCACCAATCTCGGCCCAACAAATGGGTGATCTGCATTTTCTTCCATACAATGCTTCGAAAGGAGCACATCCAATGCTAATATGGTAGCTGTTGTTGTAAGAGAACTCAATCAGCGGTAGATGAGTGACCCAACTACCACCAAAGTCGATTACACACGCCCTCAGCATGTCTTATAGCGTTTGTATAGTTCGTTCACTTTGGCCATCTGTCTGAGGGTGATAGGCGGTACTCATATCTAATCGAGTGCCCATCGCTTTCTGTAGTGTCTACCAAAATCGTGAAGTAAATCGGCTGTCACGGTCGGATATAATCGACACCGGTACTCCGTGTCTTGTCACGACCTGTTGGATCTAGAAAGGCTGTTGCAACCAAAACTAAGTCACTTAGAAGATTTTGAGTACAACATACAAAGGACTTCCGAAGCTAAGTATGGAACTTCCAAAGGAAGAAGGAGCTCTTCCGAAGTCTAAGTGTAAAATTCACTTCCGAAGGAAAACTCCAACTTCCGAAGACAAAGAACCTACTTTCGAAGATCAAGACTTAGAGACAAAGATCTGAAGTCAACTTCCGAAGTACAAGAAGTCCTCAAAGCCTCGGAAGCATAGAAGCATCTTCCGAAGTATAAGTGGCTTCGGAAGAACTTGTTCTTCCGAAGCCAGTTAACCTTCGGAAGAAACTCCTATTATCCAGTGGACATAAGTATGGCCTATCTGACACTCCGCTGCAAATCTCTGAGATACTGCATGGCATTTTCTCAAAAGCCATGTAGTTGACCATACTTTAATCCACTGTTTACCTTTTTATGTTAAGTACAGTTGCCATCTTCAGTTGATGACAAAAGGTAAGTCATGGACATGTCATGACTACCATATCTTAGATAATACTTTATCTAAGATACCTTAACTATAGCATTGTAGTATATGCTTTAGTCTTAGGTTTCCAGCTGGTATCAAGTATAACCGGCTGTAGGATCTAGTATATATAGTTTCTCATTGTAACTCTTGTTTCATGCTTGTAAGTGTCTTGTAATCTTGAGTTGAGAAGTAATATATACAAGTACCTTGAAAATATATCTCTGCTTGTTCCTTTGATTACTTATTATATTATTATCAACTCTTGTTAAAGGCATTGCTTCATCTGAATTGAGTGTTATTATAAGTGACTTTGAGAGAAACACAAGTGTTTAAGTGACAAACCCGATCCTGCAATTGGTATCAGAGCTTTTTAGGCTCTTGATTGTGAGATCTTACCATCCTAATCAACCAGTTTTTCACTCCTCCTTATACCTCACTCAAAATGACCCTCAACAAATCTGAAGTTGAGATGGGAACGATGACCAAAGCTCCCATCATCGCCCCTGAAAATTTCAGGTCTTGGAGCAGAAGAATGGAAGGCTTCATCAGGTACCAGGATAGCAAGATGTGGCAATCCATCGTCAATGGCCCGTATAAGCCAAAAGTAGTTGGTGGAAACGGTGCCATGATTGAGAAAGCCGTTGAAGATTATTCTGATGAAGACAGGAAGAAGCTTGACATAGACAGCAATGCTATGACTGTTCTTATGACTGCAATCCCAGACTCCATCATGGTGGGGTTTGAGCATTGTAAGTCTGCCAAAGAACTCTTTGATGCTCTTGCTCAAATGTACTCAAGCTCGAATGATTCAAAGAAGACTCACTGAAGCAGCAGTTTGAGAACTTCACCTATGTTGCTGGAGAGACTCTTAGCCAGCAATATTTCAGGTACATGGATCTCATCTCTTCCCTTCAATCTGTAGGAATCACTCATGAACTCAGAGACCTTACTAGAAAGTTTATGAGTGCTCTACCCAATGAGTGGACATTCTACTGTGTCTCTATCAAGAGAACAGAGAATCTGAATACACTCACCATGACCGAACTCTATGGGATCCTTGATGGATACCGTTTGGAAATGGAAAGCAAGAGGGGTCACCAGATAAGCAGACCCTTGAGTCTTCCTGCTAGCAACGCTTTAATGGTTGCTGAAGGCTCAGGCATCTCCCAGTCTTAGCAGTACCTGACCTACACCCAGCAGCCATCTTGTTCCTCCGGGCCTTACATCACATTTCCTGAGACTCCAAGGTCTCAACAAGCTCAGCAAAGCTCCTTTCAGGAGGGCTGTGCATTTGTCTCAGGGAGTGGACACTCAAATGACTATCAATACTGCTTTGATGATCTAGAGTGTTTTAGCCGGATGACATAGAGTATGTGGACATAGTCCAACAAATGGCTCTTCTAACCTACAGAGCGAAGAAGTTCTTTAAAAGAACTAGAAGGCAATTCCCTCAGAACCCAATCACCAGCAAGTTTGGGTTTGACAAAAGCAAGGCCAAATGTTACAACTGTAACCAACTTGGTCATTTTGCAAGGGAATGCAAGGCTCCTAAGTCCAACCCGAGAACCTCACAGGCCTCCACACATCCTTCTACACCAAAGCCCACCGGAAAGTCAACTGAGACTGCAGCAATGGCTCAAGAAGTTGACTGGAGCTTCATGGTTCAAGATGTGACTCCTGCTCAAGCACTCATGGCAGGAACAGATGAAAACAAGGTATATGAACATCTCTGTACCCCTGCTTGTATTGCTAAGGTTAAACTGTATCAGGACTACAATATGGAAATTAAATATGATATTGAGTCTTTAAATGTTTTAAAATCTGACTTTAAAAGGGCTGAATCTGACTACCAAAGAAAAATTGAGGAGTTAGAGAAAACTGTGTCCCTCTTAAAACATGAACATACAAACTACAAGACTTAAATCAAGGATTTAATATCCAAATTGACTGAGGCTCAAGCCCAGCTTGTCACTGCTGAGGCTCAAGCCAGGAAGTATGCTATTTCCGAGCAAAACTTCCAAGCCATTCTTGCATCATCCTCTCACTCAAAGCTTTGTTATCAAAACAAAGGTGGGTTGGGAACCAATGAAATTGTTCCACCACACTCTTATGAGTCTGTAAGACAACCAAGGGGTGGTACTGAAGAGCAAGAGGTTCCATCTGTTGACCCACCTTCTCAAGAGTCAAAGAATGATGCAACTATGGAGACCATGACCATCACAGGGAAGGAACAGGTAATTGTGCCCTCCGCAGCCAATGATGATCAAACCCTGACCACCAAAGCCAGAAGAAGCAGAGCTAAGGCAGCCAGAAAAACTGCCAAGAAGGTGGCTGAATCCAAGCTAAAGATAGACCCAAAGCAAAAGGGTGTATTCATATCAGCTGGATTCCAGGTGGTTGGACCTTCTGATTCAGGAAAAGAGTACAGTACCAGTACTCTTATCCTACCAAAGGATCAGAAGTTAAAGGGAAAGGTTGCTGATGAGGAGAAAAAGAACAAGAAACAGCAATCCTCTCATTCCCATAAAGTTAACATTGCATGCATAATGTGTGGTCTTCAAAACCACATGGCTAAAGACTGTTACTACAATCCTGCTAGCACACATTATGCAAATAATGTTAAAAGAGAAGGAGTCAGGAAAGGTTTCACATTTGGACCATATCAAATGGTTCAAGTGATGAAAAAGGGAAAGCTTGTTTCCGAAGCAAGGCTTCTCTCGGAAGAAAACTCTTCTTCCGAAAGGAAAAAGGCTTCGGAAGATAAAGCTGCAAAGACTCAGAAAACCAAAAGAGTCCCCTTGAAACCATCCCAGAAGAAGACTGCTTCGGAAGAAAAGGTGGTGAAGGTCTCTTCCGAAAAGAAAGAAGCTTCGGAAGAATGCCAAGCTACAAAAGCTTCAACAAGCTAATCTTCTATGATCAACCAAGGGATGGAATGGAAGATCAAGGAAGATGCTGTAGCCCAAACCTCTTCTTCAAAGACATCAATTGAACCCCCATGCATAAATTTTGGTTCAATTATATCACTATCATTGGAAGAACCCAAGACCAATAAGGCTTGGGTTTCCAATCAAAACTAATTATCTCACCTTATGTGCAGGGACATCCATATGACAAGAATAACAACATTTGGATTGTAGATAGTGGATGCTCCAGGCACATGACAGGGAACAGATCTCTCCCTTAACAATTTCAACATTATGATGGAGGTCCTGTCCAGTTTGGAGGTGAGGCCGGAGGATATATTTCTGGCAGAGGGAGTATATCCAATGGAAAGTTAAAAGTTGACAAAGTTAACTTTGTCAAACAGCTTGAACACAATCTGTTAGTGTTTCTCAATTCTATGATCAAAAGCATCAAATGCTTTTCACAGAACATGAGTGCATTATCCTCAAACCCGGGATGACAATTCCTCAGGAATTGGTGCTTCTTAGATCTCCCAGGAAAGGGGATATGTACAAGCTTGATATGAACAATGCTTCCCCAATGGGAGAAGTATCATGCTTTCTTTCCAAAGCTGATGGTGATGAGTCAACACTATGGCATAAACGAATGTGTCATGTCAATTTTAAGACAATGAATAAATTGGCTAAAAATAACTTGGTACATGGTTTGCCTAAAAAGGAATTTTTCTGCAAAGATAACTGTGTTGCTTGCCTGAAAGGAAAACAACACAGGTCTTCTCATAAATCCAAAGTTGTTAACTCTATCACCACTCCATTACACTTATTGCACATGGATCTATTTGGTCCCACAATGATAATGAGCATTGGAAGGAAATCATATTGCCTTGTGGTTGTTGATGATTTTACTAGATTTACATGGGTATTATTTTTAAGAACTAAAGATGAAATTGCTGAAACTTTAAAATCTTTTATTCTTAAAATAGAAAATCAAGTTGATCACAAGGTTAAAATAATTAGAAGTGATCAAGGGACTGAGTTTAAGAACCTTGTTCTTGACTCATTTTGTAACTCAAAAGGGATTGCCAGACAATATAGTGCTCCTACAACTCCTCAACAAAATGGTGTGCTGCTAAGAGGAGAAATAGGACACTTATTGAGGCTGCTGGACTATGTTAGCTGATTCAAAGCTGCCTCTAACATTCTGGGCAGAGGCAGTCAGCACTGCATGCTATGTGCAGAACAGAGTTCTTGTAGTAAAGCCACATGGAAAAACCCCTTATGAGTTTTGGAACAAGAGGCCACCGTTCATTGGCTTTCTAAGGTCCTTTGGCAGCAGGTGTACCATACTTAACACAAAAGACAATTTGGCAAAATTTGCTGAAAAGTCAGATGATGCTATCTTTGTTAGATATTCCTCCTACTCTAAAGCCTACAGAGTTTATAATATTAAAAACCAACAATTTGAGGAATCTTCCAACATTGTAGTTATTGAGCACACTTTGTGTTAGGGGAATGGCCCTGATCATATCTTTGATTTAGAATTGTTTCCAAACTATTCTAAACCATCTTGTGAGAATGTTTCAGCTGGAACAGGTGTTCAAAGTAATTCTGATGAAGATCAACTGTTTGAGCTTCCCAGACCTATTCCAAGTTCTCCAAGAGCTGCAACAAATCAAGTTCCCACTATTGAAAGATCTGACAGCATAACCATTTCAAGAGATAGTGGTACTTCAACAAGGGATTCACCTGCTGATTTTCAAATCTCTTCAGGTGATCCTGCACAACACCAAGCTGATGAAAGCACCATTTTGAAGGAACAGGCAACTGTTAATGATGCTTCACAACAAAGAAATGATGATGTTTCTCTTTCATTCAATCAGTCCTCATTGAATGAGTTTGAAACAACAGCTGGACCAAGTATTCAAGATCCTGAGCAAAATATGTCCAACTTGGACTTATCTTTGCAACTGGAGGTGATTCCAAGACTCAGAATTCATAATACTCATCCAGCTGAAAACATCATAGGGGAAGTCTCTGAGGGTGTGAGAACTTTAGGACAAACTCATAATGGGAATGTCTGCTTGTACTCATGCTTCTTATCCCAAATGGAACCCAAGAAGGTGGAAGATGCCTTGAAAGATAGTAGCTGGGTTGAATCAATGCAAAGGAGCTGCTTCAATTCAATAGACAAAAGGTTTGGAACCTATGTCCGCTACCATCTGGTCAAGTACCTATAGGCACCAAATGGGTATTCAGGAACAAAAGAGATGATAGAGGCTTGATTATCAAGAACAAGGCAAGACTGGTGGTTCAAGGATACACTCAAGAGGAAGGAATCGATTATACTGATGTCTTTGCACCTGTTGCAAGACTTGAGGCAGTTAGGATCTTCCTTGCTTATGCTGCATCCTAAGAATTTCACTGTCTACCAGCTTGATGTCAAGTGTGCCTTTCTATATGGGGATATAGATAGGGAAGTCTATGTATGCCAGCCTCCAGGATTTGAAGACCCACAACATCCAAACTATGTGTGCAAGTTGGATAAAGCTCTATATGGGCTGCACCAAGCACCTAGGCTGTGGTATGAGACATTGTCTCAATTTCTCCTAAAGAATGGTTATACTAGAGGTACCATTGATAAGACTCTCTTCATTAGAAAGTCTGGGAAAGACATTTTGCTTGTTCAAGTCTATGTTGATGACATCATATTTGGTTCCTCAAATGACCAAATGTGCAAAGACTTTGAGAGCATTATGAAGAAGAAGTTCGAGATGAGTTCCATGGGAAAAAATGGACTTTTTCCTTGGAATTCAGGTAAAGCAACTGAAGGAAGGGTTCTTCATCAATCAATCTAAGTATATCAATGATATCTTAGAGAGATTTGATATGAAGGATTGTAAAGCAGCAAAGAAACCTATACCCAGAAACCATGATCCCTGCCCTGATTCTGAGGGGGAGGATACTGATCAACATCAGTATAGAGCATTGGTTCACTTATGTATCTCACAACAAGTAGACCTGATATCATGTTTGCAACTTGCATTTGTGCAAGATATCAGGCTGCTCCAAAGGTGTCTCACCTAATTGTTGCCAAGAGAATCCTCAGATACCTCAAAGGAGCACCTAAACTAGGTCTCTAGTATCCAAGAAATAGTGATTTTAATCTCTATGGTTACTCTGACACGATTATGGTGGCTGCAACATCAACAAGAAATCAACATCAGGTGGATGTCAATTTCTTGGTGGAAGGATCATCTCATGGCAATGCAAGAAGCAATCCTGTGTCTCTACATCAACTGCTGAAGCTGAATACATTGCTGCTGCTAGTTGTTGTGCTCAGCTGCTGTGGATTCAAAACCAGATGATAGACTATGGATTCAACTTCATGAGCACTCCTATCCACATTGACAACAACAATGCTATATCCATTACTGAAAATCCAGTGAAGCACTCCAAGACAAAGCACATTGATATCAGGTATCATTTCATTAGAGATATTCATGAGAAAAATCTTATCAAACTAATCAAATTTGACTCAAATGAACAATATGCTAATTTGTTCACCAAAGCATTTGATGAACATAGATTTAAATATCTCATTACAGCTATTGGGATGATAAACATTGATTAGTTAATCTCAATTGAAAACCTTTTAATGTGTAATGTCTTATGTCAAAACAATCTAAGTCCTGTTACAAAAGATCTTTTCTTAAAATTTATCTAAGTATAAGTTCTTCGAAGAGAAATTAACCCTCGGAAGATATCTTGCATATCTTCCGAAGCAAATTTCTCCCAGGATAATTTTCTTCTCGGAAAAGTGTTAAGTCTCGGAAGAAACGATTGAGTTCATCTCAGATCTACTTCCGAAGCATTTAACACACTCCATCTGAAAGCAACATATACTCTCGGAAGTAAGCAATTTACCTTCGGAAGTAAATTTGGCTTCGGAGGAACATTACCTTCGGAAATGCTTTATACTCGGAAGAAAGATTTTACTGTGTAACGGAAATCTTTTGGGCCCCACACTGTAAAAAGTAAAGATTTTGTTAATGATGTCGGATTATTTAAATGGTCTAACCTTACCGCCCATGTCACATCATCCACTGAACCCTCACATCATCTTATCCAAACCACCCTTTAAACCGCCATTTCACCCATTTAAATACTTCCGGTTAATCACTTACACTCTTTTTACCAAATTACTGCCCTAAAAGCTTTCTTCTTCTCCAATTTACCTTACTCCAAACTATTCTTCTGTCATCTTCTTCAATGGCCCTAAACCCTCAGTATAACCAGGTCGCACTCCTTGATTCTTCAAGGGATGCTGACTTCTCAGATATCATTTCTTTCCTGACCCAATCTTCATACTACACTGCTTTGACCGTAAACCCTACCATCTATTCAAACCAAATGTCCGAATTTTGGGCAAATGGTCGGATTGAAACCCTAAACGGGGTTCGCGTTATAAGGTCAAGCATTTGTGGCCAAGAGTTGGTCATCTCTGAACAGATCATCAGGGAGCATCTCGAACTCCATGATGAGGGCGCTCCAACGGAATTCCCCAAAACAGATTTAGACAGTTCTTATCTCCAAATGGGATACGGTGGAGATGTTAGCAGGTCAACGGTCTACAAATTCAACTTCTCCTACAAGTGGAAGTTCCTGCTGCATGTGGTTCTTCACTGTCTATCAAATAAATCTGGGGGATGGGATCAAATCCCGTATGAACTTGGGTGCTTAGTTCACGGGTTGGTACAAAGCCTCCGCTTCAACTATTCAAGGTTTGTGCTGACTAACCTTATGGGAAATCTTCAACAGGACACATTCTTTATGTATCCCAGGTTTCTCCAGCACATCATCAACTGTGAGTTGGATCAGGGCAAGCTTGTCTGTGCAGCTGCTCTAACTGCTCCCCAAATGAGGCCGACCATCTTCAAGATCTTGAAGAGAGTGTCTACCAACTACACTGGAAGAGATACCGCACTACTTCCAGGTATGATTGAGCCAATGGCTCCTTGTGACATCCCTGTTCACCCCACAGGTGATGAACCCACACCAGCAACTACCCTCACCATTCCAAATCTACCTTCTCCACCCATTACTGTTACATACCAGAGACGTTCCAAACGAACCCTTGTTCAATCTACTCTGATTGAACAAGCCCCTCCTCTTCAATCCAAAAAGGCTAGAGTGGAACAAAGGGCTCCCAGTCAGCCAGAGGTCCATCCATCCTTCACAATTGACCTCAATATAGGTCTTGAGTCTCTTCAGTCTCAGACCCATGAGCCCAAAACCCAAACTAATAGCCCTCAGGGAGAGTCTCTATACTCCCCTGAGCAGCCACAAAGGGACAGCTCAATGCCTTTTGACATTGATCAAAGTCCCGGGTCATTAGGTTTTCACTCCTTGTCTTTTACTGTCCTTTTGACCAGAGCGGTGAAGAGATTATGTCTCTTAAAGGCAATGAAGTTGATCCACAACACCCTCTCACGGATCAACAGAGCCTAGAGAGACCCCTTATCTCTAGCCCACAACAGCAAAACCTTACTGAGGTGAGTCCCACTGATGTGGAGGGGACTCATGTAGATTCAGCTGCCACTACTGAAGGAGCCTCAATGGATCCTCAGGACAGTGGTAACGACAGTGAGACTGAATCTACGACAACCATGCCCTTTGATGCCTCTGAAAGAGACATCATTGTGCAAGGGAAACCAAGGTGCCAAGAAACCACATCTGGTGGTGAGGATGAACATACCAGGTATGTTACCTTATCTCCCCGTGATTCTTCAAAAGAAGATGAGGGAAGTATGCAACTCACCATTCAAGACCTACTTTCTAAAGTTTCAAACCTTGAATCAAAGGTTAAGACTTTAGAGGATAGGTCTGCCACTCAGCAACTTGAGATTGAAACTCTCAAGGCCAAACTAGCTGAGAAACAGATTGAGAGATCTGTTAGGCATGTACCAGTTCAGGTCTCCTTGACCTCTTCCTCTAGCTCATCTAGCTCTCAAGATGATGCTACCAAAAAGGAGGAGAGTGTTGAGAGACAAAGCCAAAGACAGGAAACCCAAAGTCAAGCTCTTACTTCTTTGAGCTCAAAGTATCCAATGCAACAAGTTGCCATCTTCCCTGAGCCTCCTCCAGTTGTCTTTCAAGTGGATCAAAGGATGCTCCAGGATCTCAATAGGTTCTTCAACAAGTTCCTTTTGGAATCCCTCATAGAACAGCCCAGCCTAGATATGTCTGTGATTTACTTCGGAGCTCAAGAGCTTCAGAGGTTGAATGCACCTCCTACCACTGTCGAGGAAGTTGGTCAACCTAAGGTCCAAGTGGAACCTGAGATTAACTTCGAAGGGGAAACTAGGACTGATGCCCATCAACCGAAATAGTTGGGACAGAAAGTGTATTTTCACAGACTTCCGAAGCACAATTCAAAGCCTCGGAAGAACAAGCTCAAACTTCGAAGCTGAGATTGCTGCTGCGGAAGGACTATTTTCTCTGTCCGATGATCTAATAGTCACAGATGCAATTCTGGAACTTGCATCTGAGGTTAATAGGGAGGACTTTCTCAGCCAACCATTGGCTCTAACATCTGCATTGACTCCAGCTCCCACCTCTACTACCCAACCTGGATCTTCTATCCAAGAACCCCAAAGTCTAGCACTTCCGAAGACATCAAAAGCAAGAGGAAGATGACTTCAGAAGAGCTTCAGGAGGAAGAAAGGTTGGAGAAGCTCAAAAGGAAAGGTAGGCTACCAACTGGGAAACTGTTAGTTGCAAGTACCAAAGCAGCTGCAGCCAACCAGGAGGCAGTCAACAATCGAAGAAGGGTAGAGGTTATAGACAGACTTGTCAGTCTAGGGGCTGCAACTGAAGATGTACTCTTGCTACCATTAGAGGAGTTGATAGAGCTGGAAAAGGCAACCTTGCTGGTAAAACAACAAAAATAAGAAGCTGCAAGGTTGGCCTTAGAAGAGGAAAGGCAGAGAAAGGAAAGGGAAGCTGATCTGCAGCTCAGGAGAGAAAGGATCACCTTCCTACTCTCCAGAGGATTCTCTCAAGAGGAATTGTCTCCACATAACAGTGATACGATCTTATGGCTCTTCAACAAAGAGCAAGATCAAATGGAGAAGGAGATAAAGAGAGCTTCAAGGGAAAATCTTGTGGAAAAGAAGAAGAAAGAAGAAGAAGCTGGACTGACTGCTGCCAAGAAGATAGGTGAGAAAGCCAGGATGAAGAGTTATCTCAAAGCTCATGGCTTCTCTGGCAGGCAGGTGGGTCCCATGTCTGAGAAGACTCTCCAGCGACATGTAGTGACATCAAGGCTGACATTCGCGCGGGGAAAAGGAGGGAGATGTATAGAAGGGGACAGGGGATGACCTTCAAAGCAACCTCTCAACCCAAAATCCAAACCCAACCTCAACCTGAACCTATACCCTTTCCCTTCCCAATCAAAACCGAACCCACTTCTGAACCATTCAATCCTGAACCTACACCATCACACCTACCAACCTCTTCACCTCAAACACCTAAACTACCCATCATCCAACCCAAAACCTTAGCCAGAACCCAAACACCTCAACCTACCCAACAACCAATCAAACCATCCCCTCAGCCTTCTAAACATCTCTCTATGGAGTAATTCAAGGCAGTCAAGACTAAGCTCATCAACGCACTACTCTGAGCAACATCTCCTGTGAGGAGGATTCAGTCAACTTGACTTATGTTGATGGATCCTCAAGTTCCCTCACAAGAGATCAATTTCTTGATCTGCCTAGAGGAACTTTAGACCAAGCTGCAAAACTCCTTGGCCTCAATTCAGATACATTGAATGAGGAAGAAAAGAAGCTGAGGAGAAAGCTAGTGACTCTACTGGATACAAAGAAAGGAGACAGGGTACCAAGACAACCTCTTGCACCCAGAAAGAAGATCATCCAGTGGAGGTTCGAAGACTCTTCTCACAACTTTGTTGTTGAGAAAGAGAATGGAGAGCTCAACAGGCTGAGTGCCTCATCTCTGCTACACTTAAGCAGGTTTGACATTGCTGAGTTAGCAGAGAAACCATTCTCCAACCCTTCAAACTCCAATGTAGCTGCCCACATCAGAAATCATCTAGGCAGCCTTCATATGGCCGAGCTTACTGCTAGAAGCAAGGTTGAAGAGGAGTTGAAACTGAGAGAGGAGGAGGAAAGGAAAGGATCAGCAACCAAAGGCAAAGCCTTTCTTCAAATGGTTGAAGGTCCTGAACTTGAGACCATAGTTAGATGGGAGTATGACTATAACTCCCGTCAACTAACTCTCTTCAGGGGGACACAACAGAGGGTACATGTCATTCAAAGTGATAGACTGGATCTCCTATCCACGAATGACTTGTACAAGCTTCTCAGCACTACTTCCGGGAAGAACAGAGAGACAGACAAATATCTTTTGTCCCTGGTGCTGAAAGCTTTGAGAAGCAGAAATAAGTGAAGTTTTGGTAGCATCAGCCTAGGGGGAGTTTGTTGGATCTAGAAAGGCTGTTGCAACCAAAACTAAGTCACTTAGAAGATTTTGAGTACAACATACAAAGGACTTCCGAAGCTAAGTATGGAACTTCCGAAGGAAGAAGGAGCTCTTCCGAAGTCTAAGTGTAAAATTCACTTCCGAAGGAAAACTCCAACTTCCGAAGACAGAGAACCTACTTCCGAAGATCAAGACTTAGAGACAAAGATCTGAAGTCAACTTCCGAAGTACAAGAAGTCCTCAAAGCCTCGGAAGCATAGAAGCATCTTCCGAAGTATAAGTGGCTTCGGAAGAACTTGTTCTTCCGAAGCCAATTAACCTTCGGAAGACACTTCTATTATCCAGTGGACATAAGTATGGCCTGTCTGACACTCCGCTGCAAATCTCTGAGATACTGCATGGCGTTTTCTCAAAAGCCATGTAGTTGATCATATTTTAATCCACTGTTTACCTTTTTATGTTAAGTACAGTTGCCATCTTTAGTTGGTGACAAAAGGTAAGTTATGGACATGTCATGACTACCATATCTTAGATAATACTTTATCTAAGATACCTTAACTATAGCATTGTAGTATATGCTTTAGTCTTAAGTTTCCAGCTGGTATCAAGTATAACCGGCTGTAGGATCTAGTATATATAGTTTCTCATTGTAACTCGTGTTTCATGCTTGTAAGTGTCTTGTAATCTTGAGTTGAGAAGTAATATATACAAGTACCATGAAAATATATCTCTGCTTGTTCCTTTGATTACTTATTATATTATTATCAACTCTTGTTAAAGGCATTGCTTCATCTGAATTGAGTGTTATTATAAGTGAGTTTGAGAGAAACACAAGTGTTTAAGTGACAAACCCGATCCTACATGACCTTCTTGATGTACAATCTCGCCAACTTATCCATTTTGTAGTCTTCCCGGATCGGCAAGAAATGAGCTGACTTCGTCATTCGATCCACTACGACCCATATCAAGTCATGCCCGCTGCTCGTTCTAGGGAGTTTGGTAATAAAATCCATAGCTATATTATCCCAATTCCACTCGGGAATTTCAGGTTGCTGTAATAATCCCGATGGTTTCTGGTGTTTGGCTATAACTTTCGAGCATGTTAAGCATCTGCTTACGTACATAGCAATGTCTTTCTTCATGCCTGGCCACCAGTACAGATCCTTAAGATCGTGGTACATCTTGTCTGCACCAGGATGAATAGAATGTCGCGTCTTGTGTGCTTCTCCATGACTAAGGTACGTACACCTCCCCATCTAGGTACCCATATACGATCCATGAAGTATTGTATAGCATCATCCTTGCAACTCATTTGTTTATCCAACCCTCGAAATTCTTCTCTCGCAAGGTTTTCTTCTTTCAATGCTTCATTTTGTGCAATTTGGATCTGGGCTTTCAAATTCGTTTGAATAGTTAATCCCAATGCTCGAGCACGTAGTAGTTTCACGCGTTCTTTGCGGCTTAAAGCATCAGCCACCACGTTAGCTTTCCCCGGATGATACCGGATTTCACAATCGTAGTCACTAAGTAGCTCTACCCAACCTCGCTGACGCATATTAAGTTCCTTCTGATCCAGGATATATGTTAGAGGCTCTTATGATCTATGTAGATGATGCATTTGGTTCCATACAGGTAATGCCTCCATATCTTGAGTGTAAATACTACAGCGCCCAACTCAAGATCATGAGTTATATAGTTCTTTTCGTGCACCTTAAGTTGTCGTGAAGCGTAGGCAATCACCTTATCCTTCTGCATTAGCACAAATCCCAATCCTTGATGTGAAGCATCACTGTACACCACAAAATCATCAGTTCTGTCTGGGAGGGATAATATAGGTGCGTTGCACAACTTTTCTTTCAACGTTTGGAATGCTTGTTCTTGTGCATGTCCCCAATCAAACTTCTTGTCTTTCTGAGTCAGCAGTGTTAATGGTTGAGCAATCTTTGAAAAATTCGCGATGAAGCGACGATAGTATCCTGCCAATCCTAAGAATTGCCGTATTTCTGAAGGTGTCTGGGGTGCATCCCATTTCTTCACCGCTTCGATCTTGCCGGGATCTACATGAATCCCATCCTCGTTAACCACATGACCCAAAAACTTCACTTCCCGCAACCAAAATTCACACTTTGAGAACTTGGCGAAAAGTTTCTCTTCCCGTAACAGTTCTAGTATTGCCCGAAGGTGTTCTTCATGATCCTCTTTCGATTGGGAGTAGATAAGTATATCGTCTATGAATACGATCACGAACTTATCCAAGTAAGGTTTACACACCCGATTCATTAGGTCCATAAACACAGCTGGTGCGTTAGTCAACCCGAACGGCATGACCAAGAACTCATAGTGCCCATAACGAGTTCTAAACGCTGTTTTCGGTATGTCATCCTCGAAAACCCTTAGTTGATGATATCCAGAACGTAGGTCGATCTTGGAGAAATATGAAGCTCCTTGCAGCTGATCAAACAGATCGTCGATCCTGGGGAAAGGATACTGATTCTTCACGGTTAACTTGTTCAACTCACGGTAATCGATACACATGCGGAACGACCCATCCTTCTTTTTGACAAATAATACCGGTGCTCCCCACGGTGAATGACTCGGCCGAATAAAACCCTTCTCCAGTAGTTCCTGCAACTGACTAGATAACTCTTGCATTTCAGATGGTGCTAACCGATATGGTGTCTTTGCTACCGGTGTAGCTCCAGAAACCAACTCTATATGAAATTCCACCTGTCATGGAGGAGGCAAACCAGACAAGTCATCAGGAAATACATCTGGGTAGTCCCGTACCACTGGAATATCTACTAATTTCCTCTCCTTTTCCTTCTTTTCCACCACATGAGCCAGAAAAGCATAGCACTGTTTTCGTAAAGTTCGGCATGCTTTCATGCAGGAGATAAGCTTTAAGTTTCTTCCAGGTCGTTCTCCTTGAATCCTGAGTACCTCCCCGTTTGGCATAGGGATTCGTACTACTTTGTCCCGACAGACAATCTCAGCTCCGTGCTTCGACAACCAATCCATTCCCACAATCACGTCGAAACTTCCTAACTCAAAGGGTATCAAGTCTATATCGAAGGCATGGTCCTCCAATATTATTGAGCACTTCCTAATAATCTCATCGGCCCGAACAACCCTACCATTGGCCATTTCTATAGAGTAGCTAGTTTCTAGCCTACTAGGACTCAAATGAAGTAATTGCACAAACTCAGAAGATATAAAGCTATTGTCTGCTCCAGTATTAAATAATATAGATGCGAAGTGATGATTGAGTAAGTGCGTATTCGTGACAACATTTGGGTCCTGACGGGCATCGTTGGCTCCAATGACAAATGCACGTCCCCGAGCTGTATTTCCTTGATTTTCCGGGTCTTGATTTCCAGCTATGGCCATTACCTGTTGCTGGTTGTTCCCTTGTTGACCCGGCGCCCGATTCAGTCTGGGGCACATGTTTCTATAGTGATCAGGGCCTCCACACTCATAACAGACCCTGGCATTCCCGGCGGGGTTAACCGCGTTGACCGGAGCCACCAGATTTGGCGCTATTCTGCAGTCTCTCGCTAGATGCCCCAGGCGTTTACAGCTCACGCACACTCGGCATGGCATTCCTGGGGGATGATGATAGTTGCACCTGACACATTTGGGGTGCGGCCCGACATACTCTCTCTTGCCCTGCGTCACGGCCACAAAATTTCTGGTTGTCTTGGCCCTCTTGTCAAATTTCCCGGCACTCGACCGGCTCGTTTCTCCAACATCTTTTCTTTTCTCTGCTCCTCTACCCAAAACCCCTGTTCTCACCATCTCGTCTGTCAGAGCGCCAGCCTTTAGAATTGCGCTCTGGATTGTAGGAGGAGCAGCTGTTGTTACTATTGCCCGGATTTGAGGCGCAAGTCCCCAAATATACCTCTCGATTCTCTTGGATTCCGGAGTCACCAGATGTGGAACTAATCTTGCCAACTCATGAAAACGGTCGGTGTAAGCTGCGTGCCCCGCCCCCACCATAGCATGATTCCAGAATTTATGCTCCAATTTCTGCATCTTGTTGAGGGGGCAGTATTCCTCGGTGATCAATGCCTTAAACTCATCCCACGACATCTGCATTGCCGATTCTCTTCCCCTAGCCTGAATCTAGGTGTTCCACCAGGTTAACGCCTTGCCCTGTAATGAACACGTGGCATACTTGATTTTCTAGCTATCGAGGCATTCGCTGATGTCAATCACTGCCTCCATCTTCTCCAGCCATCTGGTTAGGGCTATCGCTCCACCCTTCCCATCAAATTCTTTCGGTTTGCAGGCAAACTCCTTGTACGAACATCCCCTTCTGGCATTAACAACCCCAGTCTCATTACCGGTTGTTCCACCATTCCCGGTTTCCTGATTACTTTCGTTCCCAGTAGGGTTCCCATCACCTACTTCAGTTTTAATCCCACCTTGACCTCTTTCTCCACCATCCTTGTTGTCATTGCCACCATCCCCGTGGGGGTGGTGTTGCTGAAGTGCATCGCTCACTTGGGCCACTATAGTCAGAATCAGCGCGGCCAGTTGTTGAGCGATCAAAGCTGCCCTATTAGAGTTTCCTATTCCATGATTGTTACTGGCAGGACCATCACTTGTTCTTGGTGCTCTACCTCTGCCTCTGCCTCTGCCCCTCGGGGCTTCACTTCCGCCACTATTGCTGCGGGTAACTCTTCGAGGCGGCATTTTCTAATCATAAAAGTAGTAAACACATAAGCTTTAACCATTTCAAAGTGTATTATCCATACCACTCATCAAAGTCCAGCATTCCAAGTTAATATCACACTTATAGTCACCACACATCACATGCAAGTCGTGTAGTTCTCACACCATGAATTGGTAATGTTCCAACAGTAGTCCATCATAATAATTGTAAATCCATGTATATAATCACGTTTAGTCTAGCGAAGGTTGTCTATCTCCTCCACTTTCGAGGTTTCAGACATTACCTCCTCACGGTCAATCTCAATGTCCGAGGTCAAGCGCAATAGCATGATCTGTGAAGATCTCTTCGGGTTTAATACCCGGATTTGATAAACCAACTCGGCGCGCAGAGGGAACGGAAGATCCAATAGAAGCATCCCATAAAGAGTGAGCACAAGGGCTCCCTCATAGGGTAAAAAGATCACAAAACAGACAGATAAACGAATCACGTAAAGAGGAACACATACATGAGATATAAAATGCACATAGATCCTAGCATGCAGTTCTACATGAAGGTTCCTAGGTTATAGTCTAGGTCAAACGAATTGCCTAATTCTCTATAACCAATGGCTCTGATACCAATCTGTCACACCCCCGCTAAAAGCGGAAACACGGGGATGTAACGAGACGGGATCGTCATAACACATGGTAGACAATAAAGATGCAATATAATAAATGATGATAAGACGTGTCATGACGACACCCGACACAAAGGATACTTGTGTTGTGTTTAGTCAATATTCACGACAACATAGCCATAAGCATATCATGATAAATGATTCACATAATCAAATGAAGATAACAATTGTAATGTAATTCCCACAACCCGGGAACAAGTATCAAAAGATTAATATTGTTTAATCGGACTACAACAATGATTCAAAATGATTCTTTGTTAAATATGTTTAGTCTCAAAAATGCATCCTTGGGTCTCCTCTAAGGCAGCACACCTAGATCTTCAGTTAGCATTGTCACCTGAAAAAATATGCTCAAAATGGTCAACAAAATTGTTGGTGAGCTCGCAGGTTTAAATAGTAAATAGTAATTGATGTTGTATAGTAAATGTTGTGGAATACCGTGAATACAGTTATAAGTAAGTATAATCACATGACAATGAGCTTTGCAACCAAACCTAATGGCGTACACACAGATCTTGTCAGAATATATTCACCCAAGGGCCCGTTCCTGGCCACTAATGGTACTAACTAGTATACCAAAAAACAAGGGTGGGGGTGTCAACCCAGTAGTACAACCAATACCTATCCGTCGGTTCCCACACTGGAATTAAATAGTTGAAAAGAAAGTACCACACAGCGAACTCAAGCATTTATCAGATAAGTACTCACAAAACAGTAACACGTTGACTCCAAGTATGTAAATTGTATGTAAGTTGTACAACATTGAAAATGGGTGAGCATACTTTTCCACCAAGTTTGTAAATGATTGAAATGTTGTATAAGCATAAAAAGGGGCCACGAAACTCACTTGTTAGGTGGTAAGTATGAATGATCAAAGTTTCCAAATGTTGTGAGCAGTAAACGGTCAAAAACCTATTGACAGTTATTGTTAAGCATTAATGATATGAATAAAGTAAATAGTAACATTCGGTCGGTTTGGGTTGTATCGGTTGGGTCGCGTGTAACACACACAAACAGACACATGTATTAGCTCTTATGTAGATCCAAGACTAGATACCGTAGCCATTGCTGATGATATTTATGTAAAAGTTTCATTGTTATTAAAGGAGTATTTAGTAAATATCATTAGTTACAAATCGGTTGTTGATAATTGTAAAATGTTAAGTTGATTTGATTTGGAATAGCATTAGTAAATTGATAGGCTCGACTTTAACATTGTCATTAGCAATGGCAACCGTGTCGATGTCCCCTTAACATCACACGACGTACGCACACCACACACAAGAAGGAATTCATACACAGCAACTTCAGTCGCACGACAGGACCAGACGCACGACTCAACACTCCATCCGCACGAATCAACCCTCATTCGTACGAATCAGCTTCATTCGTACGATTGAACCTTTATTCGTGCGACTCAGCATTCAGTCGTACCACACAGCACCCAATCGCACGATTCAACATCCATACGCACGAATCAACCTTCATTCGTACGAATCAGCTTCATTCGTACGATTGAACCTTCATTCGTACGACTGGCATTCAGTCGTGCGATACACGCACAATCGCACACATTCATTCGGTCGCATGACTCAATCGCACACATTCATTCGCTCGCATGACTCAATCGCACACATACACACAGTCGCACGACTCAGTCGCACGACACACCCAGTCACACAACTCAGTCGCACGATAGACACAGACGCATGACTCAGTCGCACGACTCACCCAGTCGCACGACTCAGTCGCATGGTCGACCCAGTCGCCTGAACAGTAGGTTCGCGACTGCAGAAGTGCAAAGCAGCCTTCGGCTACTCCGTGCACGAGATTCACACCACAAGGACTTCCAGAAACACATTTCAAACACACCCAAACAAGAAGAACACGCAGAAAGACGTCACACGCACCCACACGACCTCATGTGCTTGGGTTGGTCCCGAACACCGGAAACCCTAAATGGACAGCCGTAAACAAGCAAGAAAAGGGACGACCAAGGTCGTCTACCTGCAAGAAAGGAGTAGTCTCAGCTGTAGCCGAGGTCTTGCCGGTGAAAACGCGAAGAAACGGGGCGGTTTTGGTGCAAGGAGGAGGAGAAAGTGAAAGGAGAAGAAGATGAAGAAAAATGAAGATGGAATGGAGGCTAGGGCTGGAAATGGGGTTTATATACCCAGCCCTAGTTTGGCAAAATGTCACATTTGGTCCCTGCACTTAGCCTCCGAGTTTCCCAAATTTGTTTAGGTTGAAAACAACTTTAATATGTTAGTTATATTAATGATAAAAATGTATTTAATGATATTTGTAACTTAAAAATGGTTTTATTAGTGACAATAATATTATATAAAATGGTATATTTAGTGATAACGATGATGAAAATTGTAAAAGTTTTAAAGATAGCATACGTTTACGATGAGATCACAAGAATAAAGGCGATAAAGCAAGTATAATATCCACACGAATAGTTTATAAAGATGAGGAATGAACAAGCGAAGAAAAGTTAATAAAATCCATATTAATTGATGGACCTTATGGTGACGGATGTCACAGTAGGGCTGTTGTACCTGGGAAAATGTGTAGTTTAATTACTGACTTTCGGGGGAAAGTGCAGATGTAAGTTTTGACATGGAAATTCCCGTAAGTTCATGTAAGATGACTGTTGAGGCCTTAGAGGGTATGTTGGGCATAATGATGATGATGTTGCATATTTATGCATGATGTATGTTATGTATGTATGATGTTGCCCTGTATAATGATGATGACTGTATATGTTGATGTTCCTGATTATGATGAATGTTTATCTTTCTTATGGCTTTACGTGTTATGTTAAAGAATGAATTGAAAGTATTATGTAACATAAAGTGAAAGATGATGAAAGAGGAACATGATGAATGCATGCATTAATAAATGATGAAAGTAAAGAAAGTCTTGCAAGCCTTGTGTGTCGGGACACGCCATTAAAAGGTGTTAGCCCAACGGTGTGTGGGTTCGCTACCCCGGGAGGATGCACATCGGGGTCTTTCTTTGTGATTGACCATTTGTATAGAACCATTGCTGCATACCTTAGGTACTGTGACCACGAGGTGCGATGCACCGTTATAGAAGGTCTATGATAGGCCTAGGTCCAGAACCATGAACAGAAAGGTATTGCATATGGCAATGGTACACCTAAACTTTACCTTAGGTACTGTGACCACGATGTGCGGTGCATCATTATAGATGGTCTATGATAGGCCTAGGTCCAGTACCATGAACAGAAGGGTAAGGTTTATGGTTTAATGGAAGGGAAAAGTTGTAATGATTAAAGAATGTAAGAGTTAAAGTATGAATGAATGATGAAGATAATGATGATATTATCTATGTGTACGTATGATGTGTGATCATGCAAAAGTAACGAACGGTTTTAATGAAAGTAAAGTATGTTTTATTATAAAACTAGAACTCACTCAACAACGCTGACTTTTATGTGTTTCCAGTTGGCAGGTGAGCATTGCTGAGGATGGCGCTACGAGGCTACTCAGCTCTTTTGGATGGCATCCATTTATATAGGGCTAATGCAACAATACATTTTGTAACTGGTTAACGATGTATTATTTGGCAAAAGCTTTTATAATGAAATGAGATGTCGATTTTGATAATTCCGCTGCGATGTTTTATGAAAGATAAAAGTAATTATATGTTTTATGTGCGATGAATGACCAACTGTAGGCGTCCCGGGAACGGTGCCTTACATTTATCTATATAATTGACCTCCTTAAAGCATTATAATTGATAAGTACTAGGCTAGCATGCTTTGGACTACAGTAGCATGTGAACAGAAGATGCATCATTATGATCCTTCACAGCTTTAAGGAATAACACACTATACCTTGTCCATATTCATATCTTATTATAGACAAATCATGAGACTTATTCGTCATAATTCGGTTTAGGAACATAAATCGTTTTCCTTTAAACCTCTCATCCACAGGCAAGTCATCATCCATAACATTAGACCCGGTAGCCGCCTCAGCACCAACTCGGCAGCAGCCAGTCGGTAACAACTACCGGAACTCGACATTACCAAAATAGGTTGGTAGCAACTCAAAGGTAAGCTCGGTACCAATCTAGCGTACACACACTTCAGTAGTTGGCATTGAGTTAAGACCAATATCTCGGTAGCATCTTTCAAAACTACTCAGCCGACTTTCAAGCACAGCAGTGCGAGTGTGCGAAGTATAAAGGACACTATCTTCCCTTTGACTTATAAGGACTTAGTAATAAGTCTTGATTCAATTCATAAAGTTTGCCTAGAGTTATTGGCACATGTGTCTTGTTGTTCCCTTTAAGCTATGTATAATTAGGATACTTTCTCAAACGAAAGAAAACGCTCCACTTAGCTCAAACAACATTAATATGGTAGACGTATCTACATTTAGATCTTTCAGAATGAATTTAGCTAAAGATAACATATATTGCTTTCATATGTAGATTTATATGATAACTTCAAATGAAGTTTATCTGTATATCTCATACTTATGTATTTAATCTCAGTACACTTATCATATTTTCGATATCATGATACACTTATTATATTTTTGTTCTCATGATATGGTATGACATTTGATGTCTCATCTTTGACACTTAAAACAATTCAACAACTCTTAAGTTGTTTCCTATGCAAATCTTTTATTGCACTATTCGTTTAAAGTTATATATTTTATAAACATTATATCATTGACGTTTAAAATTATTTTCCTCAAAATCAATTTGAACGTTATAATAGAAATTGATTTATTTCGTTCTAAATATTGCATGTATTATCTTAAAATATTGAACACAAATAATAATACAACCAAAATTAAAACGTAAAATGTAAAACATTTTGTAATAATAATTCAAACGGGTAAAATTTACATCTAGGCATCAAATATCAAAGTGTTATTATCTATAACATTTTCATCATGTAGCAATGATACTGATTTTGTGGCATGTCTTGAGGTACTCCCTCAATAGTACTTTATGCACTCATACGATCAAGTTTCTCATCTTATCTTGAAACTCTAATTTAAATAGTCAAAACAAAAAAAAACAACGTTGTGTATACACTATCTTATTCATAAGTAGTTGTATTTGAATAATTATTTCTATTCACAACAACCTCAAGATATTTTTTTTCTGAATAATCTCATCGACACTATTATGTGGTTCGAGACATGCTACTTCTCACATCACTAGTTAACCGTTTTAGATTGCAAAACAAATATTTTATTTATTCAAAATATTTCATAGCTTTGCAACTAGTTTAAAACATATCGTATTTATTTTATGTCTTGATCACAAAAGTCAAGACCATAAAATCTAAAAATAGTTTTATTATATAAATTAATATCTTTTAATCTTTTGTTTAACACTTTTGGATTTATAAAATAAACCGTTTCTAACACATTCATTAGAGAATAAATGATTATAAATACGTTTTTAAACACATTTCGATTTATATACATAAACCGTTTTTAGCAAATGATTACAACAATCAATTTAAAATTTATGGTTCTTATTAAATAAACCGTTTTCTAACACGCTCGTTAGAGAATAAATGATCACAAATAACCTTTTAAGCTTATCGGTTAAAATAACCACTTCTAACCCGCACGTTAGAAATAAACAAATACAAATATCGCTTTAAAATAAATCCGGTACGTTCTAACTTACTCGTTAGAAATAAACGATTACATAAATCGTTTTAAAGCTTTTCGATATATAAAATATAAACTGGTTCTAATATGCTTGTTAGAAATAAACAACTACAAATATTGCTTTTAAGCTTATCGGTTCATACACAATAAACCCGCTTCTAACACGCTCGTTAGAGCTGAACGATTACAAAATTGTTTGTAAGCTTCTTGGCTCATATAAAATAAATAATTTATCTTTTTGTTACAAGACACTATAATTTCTTTTCTAAATAAAAATTAGTTTTGCTTAAATCATTGTAGTCATAACTAGTTTTAAAACTATAAAACCATGACTTTCTAATGGCTTTTAGAAATTAAACCTCTCTAACACACATGTTAGATTGTTAAACATTTACAAAAATATTTTAACACATGATAGAATCAAAATATTCGTTTGGTAACACGGTATTTTGAATATTAGATTGTACTCCAATCTTTATTAAAAATACAAATACGACGTTGTATTACGTTATTTCCCAAAAAGAATTGTTTGATTTTAACAAAAATCTCAAATAATATTTTCTCTAACATTTCGTGAACCTAAAAAACCATAGTAATAAGGTTCTAAAATCCCATCACGAAGTCTGTTTTAAAATTATAGGAAGTAGGTTTACTTTTATATTAAAAGATAATAATTCTAACGATACTCTTGTTAGCTATGAGAAATATTCTACTACAATACCGTTTACCAATACGACTAGAAAAATAAATATAAACAATATTTATGTACCAAACTTGATTCGAACATCCGTCTTTAGTATATACTCTAACGAGTCTTCATATAGTATTCTTGACATGAGTTTTCATCGCGTTCAAATCTTCAACTATACCCCTTGACTGTAACAATTAACAAACAAAAAAGATTGACGGTTATGGCTGAGAATCGTGTTAGACACGGGTCCCTTAAAACAGATCTCGCGTGTCTCTACTCAAGACAATGTGTCTGTCTCCCAGGGTACAATAGCCAAAGCAGTATGTACTGCCGGAGAGTACCTCAGGCCCTAGAGATCACCGGGTAAAATATGTATTATGATGTTATGTGGAAATAGGTTAAAGATGATGGTGTAGGAAAGAAGAATTTAGAGAGTGATCCTCTCTAAATTTCTATAAAACTTGTTGACACTAAAAAAAAATATTTATTTTTATCATGAGTTTGGTTATATACTCATGCTAAAAACTTCACATCAATATGAGTTTTATGATTTACAATCAAAACTTCCATTTGATTTATGAAATGTTTTATGAGACCAAATTAAAACTCTCATTTTATTCATGACATGTTTAATATCAATTTAAATAAAAATTATGATACATAATAAACAATCATAATATTTATTAAAAGACTTGGTCAAAACATAAAACATCCATGCTAATCAAATTTCCTACTATAATCACCCAAGTTTCACTTTCTTCATTCCGACCACTCAACTTCGATTATCGATATCTAATTCATCTTAGCTTAAGTCTGGACACGGTATAGTTCGTTACAAAACGAGAACTTACACCAATAAATAAATAACTATTTATATAACAAATACATAAATATAATTATTTTGTGTCCAAAATTCCAACAATTTTGACCACTTCGGTTAATTTGGTTTTTAGGAGATTTATTGCATGTTATCTATCATATTATAACATGCGAACTAGGTTTGGGCATGTACACAAACGATTTCGTATTCTAACTCCTCCTATATGCTTATATCAGTTTCCTTCATTTTTTGTTCTCTATTTACATGTTCACTCTTCATTATTGCATGATTGAAACATGTTCTGCTTTTCTTCAGTAAAACATATCCATAATAAAATGCTAAACAACAATTGGCTAAACAACGTGATGCAAGAATTGGCAAAAAAGTAGAACTGGCAAACTTGATCCAAGTGCATAATTTGGGCTAATTTGGATTTTAATTTTGAAGTCATGGGCTGTTTTGGTTAAGGGGTCAGGATTGACAAGTCAAAGTAAAAAAAAGGTCAACACGTCAGGATTGGCACCTGAAAAAGAACGGGCCGTCATCCACACACTATAGAGTAGACCTCGCAAAACAGCTTGGTCAAGTCGGACGGTTGTCAGGTTAAATCAGTTGGTTTTGATCAAGACAAGAATGAGTCAATTAAAAATATCAGTTGTAATTATTCAATATCACATGATAAACTTTCTTATCCAAACACTCAACTCATGTGAACGAAATATTTTTCTGTAACTAATTGCATTTGAAGCTGAAAACATATGAATCCTAACCTCAAAAGACAAACAAATGTCTTCCTAACATCAAAAGACAAACCAATGTCTCTTTTTATTAACTATTGTACTCTGATAAATAGATACGGAGGAGAAATATGCTTATGAAGGTAGTGATGCCACATTCACCATGTAACAAATGACAAAGCCATATACATCCAACATCAATCCTCTAATTCTATTCTAACTTCAATGGGAAAAAAACTTTTTCACTCAAATTATTCAGAATTGTTGAACAGAAAACAAATGGTAATTTGAGAAAATTTAAAACATATAAACATATTC
The DNA here is from genome assembly GCA_025215565.1 of Flaveria ramosissima. Lineage (NCBI taxonomy): Eukaryota > Viridiplantae > Streptophyta > Magnoliopsida > Asterales > Asteraceae > Flaveria > Flaveria ramosissima. Next base: position 33,955,121 of record CM046044.1, on the reverse strand, counting down.
TAAATTGGTTGCTGATAAAATCTTTTTGAATTTTATCAAAAAACAAAATAGAAAGTATAAAAAAATACCAATCACCAGATATTAGAGTCCAATTTTAATACATAGATCAACATTTTAAAGAATACCGATATGTTTAAACAACTTCTTGGTCGGTGCAAAAATGAGCTTGAGAGAGAACTATAGAAATGTAGGTTTAATCTTAAGGGTTAAATTTAGGTTATGGATCCGGGTCGGTGGAATCTTCAAAGCTTCAATCCAACAGTTGGTATCAACGTTAGAATATGTTTTTTGTTTCTTGTTAAAAATTACAAGCTTCATTCCTACAATTGGCATCAAAGTCATTAGGCTCATACCGTAGATTCAAGGTATAGGATTTGGTTTACGGGTCATGGTTTAGTAGCTTACGGATCATGGGTTGATAATATAGTTTGTTTATTTCATATGTTTTATTGGAGATTAATTGATCAAAATAGTGGGCTTATTTTCCTGGCTTATAGGAAATTCACGTAGCAGTAGATTAGTGGCCTTTTCTTTCTAAGCAAGTTTGTTTTCTATATAATGTAACTTTTGCTTTCAATGAAATAGAGTTCAAGGAGTAAACAAAATATACAATACGTGAGTGTGTGTTGTGTGTGTGGAGTGGGGCCTGAACCAACATTTGGTATTAGAGTCGTGTTCGGTGAAGACGGTGTGGAGTCAGTTTAAGAGTCGACCGTCAAAGGATAGCCCTTCACTAAGAGGCAAACGCAGAAAGTAACCAGGGTGTTTCGAGACAGTAGAGGTTGTTTTGGGACTGTTCGATAGCAGAAGACAGAGACAGGAAAATGTTGTTGCAGTAGAAGTATTGTTTGGGATGACGGGGGTGACCGGTGATAAACATTGTTGTTCCAGGGCTATTATAGGTGATTAAAAAACCTTTGATCGGATTAATTCATGGCAAGAGTAGACCGACGTACGTGCGAGAAAAGCGGGCATATAGGATCCGTCAAAGCAGGTGGCTTTGGATTCGGCTTCGTTTGGCAGGTGAAAGAAAATGGTAAAGGTGGTGTAACCTTATTTTCTTGGTTGATGGATAGGCTTCTTTGAACAATAGGTATCAGGAAAGGTTAAGGGTTGTCAAGAAAAAAAAAGAGATTGGAGATACTATACGGTGTTAACATTATGGTGTTGGAGTACAAATCCTGTGGCTTTAGATATGAACGGGAAAGAGGTAGTTGAGCCATAAAAAGTCAAGTTAGGATGCCATGTGAGATGTTACAAGTGTGGTGAACTTGATTTGGGTTCAACGGAGAAGACTTTGGATATGACTGAGGTGAAGGTTGAGTGTTTGGGGAAATGTCTAGATGGTTCGAGTTGAAAATGGTTACGTGTTGCGGTGAGTGAAAGGCGTGAACAAACCAATTAATAAGGTGATTGTTGGGTTAATCTGGTTTGGTTCACAGGTCATGGTTTAGTAGCTTACGGGTCATGGGTTGATAATTTAGTTTGTTTTATTTCACATGTTTTATAAAAGATTAATTGGTCAAAATAGTGAGCTTATTTTCCTGGCTTATAGGTAATTCACGTAGCAGTAGGTTAGTGGTCTTTTCTTTTGGAGCAATTTTGTTTTCTATTTAATGTAGTTTTTGCTTTGAATGAAATAGAGTTCAAGCAGTAAACAAAAGATAAAATACGTGAGTGTATGTGTTGAGTGGAGCCTGAACCAACATAACCTTTGTAATCAGGTAGAGAGCAAGAGTAGAACTAAAAAGCAAGGGGCAACAATTTCAATACTTGAATCCATGGTTTAGAAGCAAAAACAATCAATAAGACTTGAGCAGTTAAGTATATTACATGACTGGAGCGATTATGGTGGGATCAATCCTGCAAGTGCATGGGCTATGGGACTGATAATGTGAGCAGCGGTCTATATGAAGAACTTGATGGCTAGAGCATTTGACTTTGAAAGTTTACCCGAAAACACCCTGCTTCAAATGGTAAAACACAATGATGCAAAGGATGTGAGAAGTGTTTTGTGTATGATATTTTGAAGCTAAGAGAGTTTAAAAGGCAAGACTACAAGCTCCTAAAACTGAAGTAGAGATTTTGGAGATGAAAGAAAGTGAAATGTAAGGCCCCGTTCCCGGGAAGCCTCACAGTTGGTTAATCATAGCATAAAATCACTTTAATAACAAAACATTGCAGTGGAATTAAAGTAAACATTCATTTAAAACTTGTAAGTCATATTGTAATCACAAATTTGTCTCCCAAATAGAATGAAAACATTCTACTTTGTTTTAAATTAAAATAAACGATTTCATAATCAAGGATACCATCCATTGCCCTCCAAGTAGCTTCCAAACTTGTGCCATCCTCAGCATCATCATTTACCTATTATGCATAAAAGTCAGCTTTGCTGAATGAGTTCTAGTTTTAATTAATATAAGAAAATATAAACTTTATCTTCTTATAATGACCACGCATACATCATAATACATAAAATTTCTTGCGTCTTAATAAGCATGTTCATTATCTTTATTCTTTCATTATCTTTCACTTCATCATAAATGAGATTGCATATAGCAAGAGCCCCCTGTTGATCGACAATGAATGTCGATCTCTGTCGGTACACATGAAAACGGTAGCTAACCCTCGACAGTTGATCCACACTGCAAGGCACAAAGCCTGCTCATGAATACGGATCCATCATCATACATCGGACCCACATAAGTGAAGTCCATCATAGTGCTTGCAAGACTTTTCATCATACGGGCTCGGGTAACATTCGTTAAGTTCCACTTTTCATTAGTATTATCTTCCACTTTAATATATAATACTTAACTTATTAAATACACAACATACCAAGTACATTTAATCTAAAAACATATCCGATCCTCCGCGGGATAGCGGGGGTTCGGGGGCGGCAGCCCCTGATAGCGGGGTCCTAGGGGCAGCAACCCCTAGTGGGGTCCAAGGGCCAACACCCCTGGCTGGTATTTATCACATATATATAGCACATTTTGTTATAGAAAAATCTATCTTCCAGCTAAAACCTCTTGAGATCTTTGTCATTAAAAACATATATTTAGTATGCATAATAGCCCCAAAACATGGAAAAACTTGTAAATAAGGGGGATCTAGAACTCACCTGGTTACAGTGAGTAGCTTCTAGCCTAAGCTTTCTAAACTAGGATCGCAATACACTGCCTGCAGATAAGTTAACACTCAAATTGTTTAATTTCTACCTAGATTCGGCAGTAGATTCGCTGCCAGTTTCGCTGCCCGTTTCGCTAACAGTTTCGCATGGCAGTTTCGCTACCAGCTTCGCATGATAGTTTCGCCTAACTTTCATTGGAATTCCATGGCTGTGAAATTACCTGTGAAACTATAGTTTCGCATAAAACTCACAGTTTCACAGCTTGAACACACAATTTCGCTGGATGTGCAGACAGTTTCGCAGAACGTATCAAGATTACGAACCAGCCCGTTTTTAACCCAAAATCGCAACTTTTTACGTCCAAATCCTTAGTTTTTCATCCATGAAGCTACATCTAAGCTTTTTACATGATTTTATACGTAAAAATGTGACCTTTATGCGATTCTTTGCAACCTTACAAAACCCAAAATCCTAGAATTTGGGTTCGATTAACAGAGGGGTTTAAAGGCTGATTCTTACTTGGATTTGTTGCTCCTCGTTTGATGCTCTAACACCCAGATGTTCAATCCCTTCACCAATGAAGCTCCAAATCTTGAATTTTCTTAACTTTTCTCTCTACTCTCTCTCTCTCTCTAGAATTTGGTGGCTAGAGTTGCAAATGAAGGAGATGATGGCTAATTAGGTGGTTAAGGTGGCTGATTATGGGCCTTAATTCTCTTTGCTCATAAGCTAATTGGCCCATTACTCTTTTTTCCTTCCTTATTTTTATTAGATACCTTTAATTAGCCCATTATCAATTAATGCTCGTTTTGACTTTTCGAGGTGTTTAACAATGAATAATCGATGATTTTGGGGGAAAACAAGCATAGTAGGGTTGTTTTCAAATCGTGTCACACCCTCAAAATCCACGTGCGGGGTTTTACCCGCGAGGCGTGTGAACAAACCAGGATCACAGTCAGTAGCTACATAGAACGACTCTATATGCCATGTTTAAAATAAAACAACCAAAGTTCAACTTTAAATTGTGCGGAAGCGTTTTGAAAACAACTCAAATAAATAAAAGTATAATATGGCAAAACATGTGCCAACCCAAAAGAGTAAACCATAATCATTAAAATGCTAATGTCTTGAAAACCGAGTCTTAGTATGCAAGTGAACCGTGGAGTGCTCCTAGAGGCAAGCAGCTAATGACCTGAGAAAAGCATACTAAAATGTCAACACATAGGTTGGTGAGTTCAAGAGTTTGAGTTCAATAAACATATAAACAGTTGTGATATACATAAGCAGTGTATTGTAATAGATAGCTAGTCTATTAACAGCAAATATTAATACATAGTGATTTCGCAATTGAAGCTGACTGTGATAGTTGTTGCCTCCTGTCACGACTTACCATGTCGTGACAATGTTCAATAGGACAAATTGCACCGGGTGACCTCGAGTCACACAGGTGGGGCGCGTCAGACCCAGTAGTACTACCCAAGTTTCCCGCATATTTAAATATTAACAATTCGAAAGTGTGAGGACTTTTCCCATGGTAAACAACACTATATTAATATTATTCACAACTTAAATATTAAAAGCATTCGTAAAATACCAGTATGCTATCTCCCCCAAAAGAGATTAGGTAAAGAGTGGGGCATGAACTCACCTGATGTATGCAAAGAGTACTTAGGGTTTATTTGAGAAACGAGAGGATAGCCAACCTTCAAAGGTTACCTAGATTATGTGAGTACATAAGTACGTGTAAATGAAAGACATGTGAAACCCTAAGCATACCAAAACCAAAGACTCAAGCTTTCAAAAATAGACACGTTTGACCTAGTTGACCCGTTTGACCCGTTGGTGACATTATGAGTTTTAATTCAAATAAAGCCAATGAGCACATATAACATACATGATTAACATTCAAATAGTATCATACACATGCTACATTATCCATACACAACACTTAAATCATAGCCATGCCCATAGCATACAACATACACCATAATTACAACTCACCAAACCCAAACATGATATCCTAGCAACTAATCAACACAACACCATACATGATCACCAAAGTCCAATATCACCCATGATTATCCAAGCATACCATACAACTAATTTACACGTTCTATCACACTAGAATTTATCTTGAACATACTAGCATGCTCCTATCATCCCAAACATGTTCATATCATCATACTTCAAACTTTACACAAATAAAGTTTCCCTTTTGGGAAAGAACATCCCAAAATCTATCACACATCCAAAGCATACATGAATTCATCAATAATATACCAATTCAAGCTCATATTAACACCTAAGCATGATCAACCACATCCAAACATCATAACTCATCAATTCATATCCAAAAAGTTACTATCTTTAGTAATGTATGAACTATACCATATGTTCTTGAATTCCCAATGATCACAACATCAATCTAACATCTAATCATCACCATGAACACATCCATAACATCAATCACCAATAATTTAACATTACATGCAAAATAAAGTTACTATTCTTAGTAAGCTATGAACATCAACACCAAATCATCAATTTCTTGCAAGATCCATGATTCCTAACATTCATACAACTTACTAATCATCACACATTCATCAAACAATGATCATCCATACAAAATCATACTAAAATTCGAATAGGGTTTGACTAGAATCAAAACCCATGATTAAACCACTAAAAACATGTAATTCATCCATGATCAACGTTAACTAACATGTATTCAACCTAACTAACATATAAACATCATCAATTGATCAAAACTCAACACCAAGAACACCGATTTTGTGATTTAAGGTTCGGCCATAATGAAGAACATCACAAAAACATGAGAAATCTAACCTTTAACGTGTAATGTAACAAAATTGAGACTTGTAATGCGTTGTATGCCTTGAGATCGATCAAATCCATGCACAATGATAGTTTCTTGATCAAAATCGCAAAGAGGGGAAGAGTGAGGGTTTGCGGCCGATTTGGGGTTTGGGGGGATTAGGGTTGGTTAATTTTGTTAAGTTTTAGTTTTAGGTAATTACACTTAACCCCCTTTATTTTATATTTTATAAAAACTATTCTTTTAAACACTTTTTGAAAGGTTTTAACTTAATAATACCAACATTATTAATCAACAATAATAATGTTTACATTATTTTCACAAGTCACAAAATAGGCAATTTAAATATACGCGTTTCCACGTTACGCGATAAATTCACCGTTAACATTTAAATTGTGTAAACACATAAGCATAACACAATAATCACATAATCAATTAGATTATCAATAATTTAACATTATTAATTATTATTAGGTCACCAACGTTAAACGACAACTAGTGTGTGCTCACGACACGTGTATGCAAGACTTAACGAAACTAACGGAGTTTGGTAACGGAAATTTACCGGATGTCACATTATCCCCATGTTGAAAGAATTTTCGTCCCGAAAATTGCGTTACATGGTGAGAGTGTTCCATCACTGGTCTACTGCATTGGCACACAGAAATCGAAATCGAGTGAGTTTTGGATGAGTTGTCACATCATCCCCATGTTGAAAGAAATTTCGTCCCGAAATTTAAATCAATACCTTCGTCTGCAGACATCGTCTTCTCGAATAGATGAGGGTACTTAAGCTTCATTTGATCTTCCCGTTCCCATGTGAATTCCGGTCCACGTCGCGAATTCCAACGGATTTTGACTATAGGTATCTTGCTCTGCTTAAGTGTTTTCACCTCACGGTCCATCACCTCAACTGGTTCTTCAATAAAACGTAATTGTTCATCCACTTGAACTCTTCTAGTGGTACGACCATCGTTTCATCAGTTATGCATTTCTTTAAGTTTGATACATGAAATACATCATGGATTCCACTTAGCGAATCAGGTAGGGCTAGACGATAGGCCACTGGACCTATTCTTTCCACTATTTCAAATGGTCCAACGTACCTCGGGTTTAGCTTCCCTCGCTTGCCAAACCGAACTACGCCTTTCCATGGTGAAACTTTCAACAAAACCTTGTCACCAACCTGAAACTCTAAAGGTTTCCGTCTCTTATCAGCATAACTCTTTTGTCGGTCTCGCGCTGCTGCCATACGGTTCCGTATCTGTACGATCTTCTCAGTTGTCTCATGAATCAACTCGGGACCTGTTAGCTGACTATCCCCAATTTCTGCCCAGCAAACCGGTGATCTACATTTTCTCCCATACAACGCTTCGAAAGGTGCTGCTTGTATGCTAGTATGATAACTGTTGTTATAAGAAAATTCCACCAATGGCAGGTGAATTTCCCAGTTATTCCCGAAATCAATTACACAAGCACGTAGCATATCTTCCAACGTCTGTATGGTACGCTCACTCTGGCCATCCGTTTGCGGGTGATAAGCAGTACTCATATCTAATCGTGTACCCAAAGATTTCTGCAATGATTGCCAGAAGTGTGACGTGAAACGAGCGTCGCGGTCAGAGATAATTGAGATCGGTACACCGTGTCTGGAAACGATCTCCTTGAGGTACAGGCGGGTTAACTTCTCCATCTTGTCAGTTTCCTTTATTGCAAAAAATGAGCAGATTTTGTCAATCGATCCACAATAACCCATATCGTATCACAACCAGTACTAGTCCTGGGCAGCTTGGTAATAAAATCCATGGAGATTTGTTCCCATTTCCACATCGGTATCTCGGGTTGCAATAGTCCGGATGGTTTTTGATATTCCACCTTTACCTTCGAGCAGGTCAAGCACTTGCTCACATATGTAGCCACATCCGCTTTCATATTAGGCCACCAATAGTGCGCCTTCAGATCATGATACATTTTATCGGATCCAGGATGTATAGAATACTTAGATTTGTGTGCCTCACTCATAACCAGGTCTCTCAGATTTCCATAGGCAGGCACCCAAAGTCTATCCATGAAATACCGAATTCCATCCTCCTTCATCACCAGCTGTTTATCCATTCCTCTCAACGACTCAGAACCAATATTTTCTGCTTTTAAAGCTTCTATCTGTGCCTCCTTAACTTGTTCAGGCAGTTGCGTACTGATAGTAAGCTGTAAAGCTCGCACCCGTCTGGGTTTAGCTGTTTCCTTCCGGCTTAAGGCATCAGCAACCACATTCGCCTTTCCCGGATGGTATTTAATAGCGCAATCATAGTCGTTTAGCAGTTCCACCCAACGTCGTTGCCTCATATTCAATTCCTTTTGCTCAAAGATATGTTGAAGACTCTTGTGATCGGTGTAGATAGTGCACTTGGTACCGTACAAGTAATGTCTCCAAATCTTTAAGGCAAAGACTACTGCACCCAACTCTAAGTCATGAGTAGTATAGTTCTTCTCATGAACTTTTAATTGTCTCGAGGCGTAGGCTATCACCTTGTCTCGCTGCATTAAGACACAACCCAATCCTTGAATGGATGCATCACAATACACCACGAAGTCATCCGTCCCCTCTGGCAGTGCTAGTATCGGCGCGGTACATAGTTTCTGCTTTAACGATTGAAAAGCCGATTCTTGGCTTTCACCCCATTTGTATGTAGTCCCTTTGTGAGTCAAAGCTGTGAGAGGTTGTGCGATCTTAGAGAATCCCTCTATGAATCGTCGATAGTAACCTGCTAATCCCAAGAATTGTCTTATTTCACTCGGCGTTTTAGGTGTGGTCCAATTCTTGATCGCCTCAATTTTGGCAGGATCAACATGTATCCCTTTCTCATTAACAATATGACCTAGGAATTGTACTTCTCGTATCCAAAAGTCACACTTAGAGAATTTGGCGTACAGCTGTTCCTTTTTCAGTAGCTCTAAGATCATTCGCAAATGCTCCTCATGGTCTTCCTTGGTCCTGGAATATATCAGTATATCATCGATGAACACAATGACAAACTGATCGAGGTAGGGTTTGCACACACGGTTCATGAGGTCCATGAACACAGCAGGTGCATTTGTCAACCCAAAAGGCATGACCAAGAACTCATAATGACCGTAGCGGGTACGAAACGCGGTTTTGGAAATGTCTTCTTCGCGGACTCTGAGTTGATGATAGCCAGATCTCAAGTCAATCTTCGAATAGTAACTTGATCCCTGGAGTTGGTCAAACAAGTCATCGATACGGGGTAGAGGGTATCGGTTCTTGACTGTTACTTTATTTAGCTCCCTATAGTCAATACACATCCGAAACGTGCCATCCTTCTTCTTAACAAACAGGACAGGGGCTCCCCAGGGTGATGTACTAGGGCGAATAAAGCCCTTATCTAATAGCTCCTGGAGTTGTGACGACAACTCCTGTAGTTCGTTCGGTGCTAATCGATAAGGTGCTCTAGCAATCGGGGCTGCGCCGGGAGTTAGCTCAATTTGGAATTCCACTTGACGATGAGGTGGTAATCCAGGAAGATCCTCTGGAAACACCTCTGGAAAGTCGCGCACTATGGGAATATCCTCCATTCTCCTTTCCTTCGCTTGCTTATCAGTTACAAGTGCTAGAATAGCCACACGACCCTTTCGTAGTAACTTTTGGGCTTTCATGAACGAGATGATGCCTATCACAGCACCACTTCTATCACCTCGGACTGTCAGAATTGTGTCATCAACAGGAATTCGTATGATCTTCTCATGACATATAACTTCTGCTTGCTTGCTAGAAAGCCAATCCATGCCTATCACAACATCAAAACTCCCTAGCGTAACAGGCATAAGATCTATAGCGAAAGTATGACCAGCAAGCTCTATCTTACAGTCTTTAAGGATATGCGTTACGTGAATCTGTTTACCGTCAGCCAACTCTACGGTGTATTTAGATTCTAGGGCGGAGGGTATATCACTTAAAAGACTACAAATTTTAAGGACACGAAACTCCTATCAGCTCCAGTATCGAATAGTACCGTAGCAAAGCAACCATTAACAGAGAATCTACCAGTAACAGTTGTAGGATCATTTAGAGCCTCACCTGAGCCAATGACGAAGGCTCTCCCTTTTGCTCCATCCTTATTACCGCCATTACCATTGCCATTTCCACCGTTGTTGTTACCATTGTTGTTGTTGTTATTGTTGTTGTTGTTGTGTCCATTTCCATTGTTGCCATTTCCATTTCTCCTTAGTTGTGGGCAATTTCGCTTGTTGTGCCCCTCTTTTCCACATTCAAAACAACCCTTAGGAGTTTCCTGAGGTTGTTGTGTCCTCCTAACCAGCTCACCACGGCAATCCTTCGCGGCGTGTCCAATTTTACCACAACGCTGGCATTTGAAGCTATCACATCGTCCCACATGATGATAGTTGCACCGGTTGCACTTCGGGTGTCTACCACCATAACCACTGGGTCCTTGATTAGTTGCAGTCGTTTGGTGGAAGTTACGATTGTTGTCGAACCTCCGTTGTTGTTGGATCGGTTGTTGTTGCTGCTGAGGTTGAGGTTGACCGCCAGAAGATGATGATGCTTTGGTGTTGCTAGTACTATCCCACTTTCTTTTGTTATCGGGCACGCTTGCCACGGCGCCCCGCTTGGGTAGACGTCCTTGTTCCACGGCTTGGTCAGTTAGCTTATGGGCTAACTGAATGGCTTGCTGTATGGTGGTTGGATTAGAAGCAGTTACCATACTCTGAATTTCGGGTACAAGTCCCCGTATGTAATGCTCGATCCTTTTATGCATCTCATTTACCATTCCCGGGCATAGTGTTGCTAGCTCGTGAGTTCTAGTGGTGTAAGCCTCGATTTCTGAGCCCTGCATTTTCAGTTGCCAGAACTCTATCTCCAACTTCTGCACCTCATTGCGAGGACAGTACTCCTCGGTCATCATGGTTTTGAACTCAGCCCACGGCAGTCCATTAGCCAGTGCTTGCCCCAACATCTGGACTTGTGCATTCCACCAGGATAAGGCGGCACCCTCCAGGGTCCCGGTGGCATATTTCACCTGATCAGCAGGTGGACAGTTGCACTTGGAGAATACGGACTCCGTCTTCTCGAACCAGCGTACTAGTCCCACAGCACCTTCAGTACCGCTGTAGGTATGGGGCTTACAGTCCATGAAGGACTTATAAGTACATGCTGGTGGTCCTGCTTTAACACAACAATTATTGATCAGACAACCTATACGGTTATACAGGATATTCGGTTTAACTTTCAATCATTGTTTACCTGCTGGCTGTCCCGCTTGGGCAGCAGCCACCGCCGCCTGAATCAGGGCAGCTAACTCAGCAGGGGTCATATTAACGGCACCAGCGCCATGATCTCCGGCGCCATGGTCTCCGGCGCCACGTCCACGACCGCGCCCACGGCCACGTCCACGACCACGTCCACGTGCGTCCATTGTTCACTTTACATCCACAAATACAATAATGAGTAACATCAAACACATTTATCTCATTGAAGTACAGTAAACAATAAACGAATAATAAATCATCACAACCACAACATTCATAACAAAAATAATAACCAAAGTAAATAAATTGCAAATGAGTCACAATGTATTCATCAATGTCAAAATTTAAGTTTGTCGTTCGAGTGGGGAAACAACCCTTCCCACATAGGTTTCAAAGAAAACACTACGTAGTCTAAGTCATGTAAGAAAATCAATCGACAATATCAGATCCATCACTCTCATCCTCCTCCTCCTCGGGTTCCTCCTCCTCAGGTTCCTCCTCCTCAGGTTCCTCCTCCTCAGGTTCGACTGCAGGAGCAGGAGCTATAGCAATCTGGAGTGCTGCTAGCTGTGCCTCCAAAGTAGCAATCCTATCATCAACCACAGCATCCCTCTGCTCGCGAGCAGCCACGCGTCCACTGAGTGCTACGATCCCATCTTCCATTTGGTAACACCCGTCTAGGGTCTTTCCATGGCGCCCCTCGAGTTCATCCACCTTATGCCTTAGGTTGTACACCTCGGTCTGTAGTGTACAAACGTCGCTAATGAGTCGCCTGACTCGATGCTGTTCTGTATCTAGTGCTGCCACCAATGCAGCAATCAACTGCTCGTTGGACTGCACCGTCCGGGGAAGTGAAGGCACTGCTTGATCAGAGTTACCTCTCGTTCTGGGTCTCGGCTCGGGCACGCGTTCCCTATACATGATGTGATTGACAAACCTAGGGTAAAAACTCCAGTCCCTTGGGGGGTCACGCTTCATCAACACGAAAGGTTGATCCCAGTCAAACTCCCCTCGAGGATAATCTAAACGAGGCCAGTCGAGTCCATCATCAGGTACAGGTGCGGGAGGTGGGGACTCGGATCGTGCAGGTGATGCAGGTCGCTTACCAGAAGCTCTTGATGACGATGCCATGCTGCAGATAGTGTGACGTGTATGCCAATGAGTATACAGTAGATGAAAATAAAGTACAGGTAACTAACTAACTGTGTGCGGTTATAGTCTAGTGTGTATGCAACCTAGTTCCCTATAACCAATGGCTCTGATACCAATCTGTCACACCCTCAAAATCCACGTGCGGGGTGTTACCGCGAGGCGTGTGAACAAACCAGGATCACAGTCAGTAGCTACATAGAACGACTCTATATGCCATGTTTAAAATAAAACAACCAAAGTTCAACTTTAAATTGTGCGGAAGCGTTTTGAAAACAACTCAAATAAATAAAAGTGTAAATATGGCAAAACATGTGCCAACCCAAAAAGTAAACCATAATCATTAAAATGCTAATGTCTTGAAAACCGAGTCTTAGTATGCAAGTGAACCGTGAGTGCTCCTAGAGGCAAGCAGCTAATGACCTGAGAAAAGCATACTAAAATGTCAACACATAGGTTGGTGAGTTCAAGAGTTTTGAGTTCAATAAACATATAAACTGTTGTGATATACATAAGCAGTGTATTGTAATAGATAGCTAGTCTATTAACAGCAAATATTAATACATAGTGATTTCGCAATTGAAGCTGACTGTGATAGTTGTTGCCTCCTGTCACGACTTACCATGTCGTGACAATGTTCAATAGGACAAATTGCACCCGGTTGACCTCGAGTCACACAGGTGGGGCTCGTCAGACCCAGTAGTACTACCCAAGTTTCCCCGCTATTAAATATTAACAATTCGAAAGTGTGAGGACTTTTCCCATGGTAAACAGCACTATATTAATATTATACACAACTTAAATATTAAAAGCGTTCGTAAAATACCAGTATGGTATCTCCCCCAAAAGAGATTAGGTAAAGAGTGGGGCATGAACTCACCTGATGTATGCAAAGAGTACTTAGGGTTTATTTGAGAAACGAGAGGATAGCCAACCTTCAAAGGTTACCTAGATCATGTGAGTACATAAGTACGTGTAAATGAAAGACATGTGAAACCCTAAGCATACCAAAACCAAAGACTCAAGCTTTCAGAAAAATAGACACGTTTGACCTAGTTGACCCGTTTGACCCGTTGGTGACATTATGAGTTATAATTCAAATAAAGCCAATGAGCACATATAACATACATGATTAACATTCAAATAGTATCATACACATGCTACATTATCCATACACAACACTTAAATCATAGCCATGCCCATAGCATACAACATACACCATAATCATTACTCACCAAACCCAAACATGATATCCTAGCAACTAATCAACACCAACACCATACATGATCACCAAAGTCCAAATATCACCCATGATTATCCAAGCATACCATACAACTAATTTAACACGTTCTATCACACTAGAATTTATTCTTGAACATACTAGCATGCTCCTATCATCCCAAACATGTTCATATCATCATACTTCAAACTTTACAAAAATAAAGTTTCCCTTTTGGGAAAGAACATCCCAAAATCTATCACACATCCAAAGCATACATGAATTCATCAATAATATACCAATTCAAGCTCATATTAACACCTAAGCATGATCAACCACATCCAAACATCATAACTCATCAATTCATATCCAAAAAGTTACTATCTTTAGTAATGTATGAACTATACCATATGTTCTTGAATTCCCAATGATCACAACATCAATCTAACATCTAATCATCACCATGAACACATCCATAACATCAATTCACCAATAATTTAACATTACATGCAAAATAAAGTTACTATTCTTAGTAAGCTATGAACATCAACACCAAATCATCAATTTCTTGCAAGATCCATGATTCCTAACATTCATACAACTTACTAATCATCACACATTCATCAAACAATGATCATCCATACAAAATCATACTAAAATTCGAATTAGGGTTTGACTAGAATCAAAACCCATGATTAAACCACTAAAAACATTTAATTCATCCATGATCAACGTTAACTAACATGTATTCAACCTAACTAACATATAAACATCATCAATTGATCAAAACTCAACACCAAGAACACCGATTTTGTGATTTAAGGTTCGGCCATAATGAAGAACATCACAAAAACATGAGAAATCTAACCTTTAACGTGTAATGTAACAAAATTGAGACTTGTAATGCGTTGTATGCCTTGAGATCGATCAAATCCAATGCACAATGATAGTTTCTTGATCAAAATCGCAAAGAGAGGGGAAGAGTGAGGGTTTGCGGCCGATTTGGGGTTTGGGGGGATTAGGGTTGGTTAATTTTGTTAAGTTTTAGTTTTAGGTAATTACATTTAACCCCCTTTATTTTATATTTTATAAAAACTATTTTTTAAACACTTTTTGAAAGGTTTTAACTTAATAATACCAACATTATTAATCAACAATAATAATGTTTACATTATTTTCACAAGTCACAAAATAGGCAATTTAAATATACGCGTTTCCACGTTACGCGATAAAATTCACCGTTAACATTTAAATTGTGTAAACACATAAGCATAACACAATAATCACATAATCAATTAGATTATCAATAATGTAACATTATTAATTATTATTAGGTCACCAACGTTAAACGACAACTAGTGTGTGCTCACGACACGTGTATGCAAGACTTAACGAAACTAACGGAGTTTGGTAACGGAAATTTACCGGATGTCACATCACGAGTCTTCAATCAAGATCATATGACGATTAATGGTGAGAAAGTTGCTCAATTCCATGTAAGTACTTACAAATTGTAGCTACAATAGAACAGTACTCGAATTTGATATCAATGTTGTTTGAGGAAGCTGTGGACCAATTAAAAGCATATGTGAAACGAATTAAACATAGGATGAGCTAATCGAGTGAAGATCAAGGAAAATTATTGCTTTCTAATGATGATGGCAAAAAAATCAAAGTAAGCTGAATATGATCATAAAAACATGGGCGGGGACAAGGCTTTGATAACCATGGACGAGGTAGAGGACGAGAAAACTTCACTAGAGACAAAAGACATTTTAGATGCTACGAGTGTGGAACACCTAAACACTTTGCATACGAGCGTACCAAGTGGAAACCAGAAGAAAAGGGAAATTAAGTTCAAGAAGATTAGTCAACACTACCTTGATGAAGAAACTAGTCAAGATCAAGATTCAAGAGATGATATAGTGTTAATCTTCATGTCATGGATCCAGGTTTGTGGAGCTTTGTTTGGATGGATGGGTCATTACGCAGTTTCTTTTGTTGGTTTAGTCTCATGCAGCTTTCGACTTTCACCGGGTAATGCATTTGTCACTTTGTTTGTTGAGTCAATAGTGGGGTAACAACAAATAAGTATGAATTAGATTTTTCCTTTTAACTTTTTCACGTAGCATGCATGGTCAAATACTTGTTTAGTGTCTACAAGTTGTTTAGCGAATGAGAGCGGTTATTCTTTTGCAATTCACAATATGTTTTCTAACCATGTGTCTATAATTACAAGCTTCAATCCAACAAGAAGATCCCAAATGAACCTAAAATGACAAATATGTGTAAATTTAGATTAGAATTGGCATTTACATCACCTCTTTCCAATAGAATTCATAAATTCCTTGATCGCCTTAGATAAATGTTTAAAGAGAGATTTGTAAATCGGATGACAATAACAAGTTACCGATAATGAAAGTTAACTAGAATTTGTAACCCGCGCGTTGCGGCGGGATACTTGTAGATTAGTATTTATTCGGTGGTTATTCATTTTGTTTTAACTAAATTGGAATTTAGTTGCGGCAAGATACTTGTACATTAGTATTCACTTTGTGGTTATCCATTTTGTTTTAACTCGAATCGAAACTTGGGCGTTGCTCCTAGATTCCTTTGGCGACACCTTGAAAATGACATTACAAAAAGATCTAGATTAACAATTCTAAACATAGAATAACATCATATATTAACTAATGGTTACACAAAAGCAGAGTTTGCTTAGATGCACACCAAGATGGCGTAATATATCACAAAAAGATAAGTTACGCTTGTATATATTTAAGATGCAAGTTCAAATAATGGTGATCAAACAATTATTTGTTTAATGATTAATAAAACAAACCTCATGTACCCCATAACAAATTTTGTCACTAATCTCCTATTTCAAATACCAAACAACAAAAACTCAAAGCTTACATCAGACGTCTTTTATCGTTAATTGACCCAATTTCATATAAGTCTCTGATTGATCAAAGAATATTGTTCTTGGTCATATAATTTCTTTCTTCATGAAAACCCTCCACTTAGAAACTATTTTATTGCTAAATGCTAACTCATCTTGCTCTTTCTCTTTTTGCACCGGACCAAGAAAAAAAGCATTTTTAAGAACTAAGTATGAGGTCAAACTTTATATTTTTAATTTCAAGATAAAGATTGACAAGACTCTTCTGTTAATTTGTTGTATTATTGTAAGTTTCACAAACTCACCTGAAAAAGATAACATAAGAAAACAATCGTTGAATCTCAGCTTGTTTATACTTGAATTCTAATTCACAAATCAATTCATTCATGTGCATCCTACATAGTGCAGTGTACACCAACAATTTAATGGCAACCTGAAAACACATATGAACAGAAGAAGTAACAAAAGGAAGCGAAAGGAGCGGATATATAATCAAAATCAAAAGAGTGAAATAAAGCAATTATACTTTCTGTAGTTCTGTTCGAACCAAACCAATAAGCATTATATTAAGTCCATTAAACTACAATTATTTCCTGCAATTCAAATGAAAGATCATGATCAATGAAATGATACAAAAGCATTACATCATTATTATCATTTTCTGTACCATTGCATTATAGAGCATCATGAAACACATACCCTTGATCACATCTGAAACCTAGCTAAAATAGATTGATGTTACGGTGTATTTCGTTTACATCAACGCGTTGTTATAAGTCGAAGAAAGCAGAGAAACCCGAAAAATGGCGGTCATTTGATTGTCTATGAGAGAGATATATATTCGGAGAGATGTATGCAGGATTGCAGGGGGAGTATGTGTAATCAAATAAAGAGAACTGGGTCCTGCAACAACCCACGTGGGCTATGGAGAGAACACCACATATCTAAGGGGTTCTTTGTAAATCGCAGGAGTTTGGTGGCAAAATTATGAACTCAAAGAGAACCACTGTATTTACCGACCAAAGTTATTAATATATACTATAATGCTACCTAAAACTTGTTGATATTATAAAGTCAAAGCTTCAATATCATTTAATATTCCTTCCTATATCTCATTCTCTACATATATATATATATATATAGATATATATATATATATATATATATAAGATATATATATATATATATATATCTATATATCTATATATATAGACATATATATATATATAAATACATAGATAGATACATATATATACATATTATATACATATATATACATATATATATATATATATATATACTATATATACAGATATATATATATATATGTATCTATATATATACATATATATATGTATATCTATATATAATAATCCTATCTTCTCTGTCTATATCTCTCTATCTTCTCTCTCTCTATCTATCTCTATCTCTATATCTCTCTCTCTCTCTATCCCTCTCTATCTGTCTTCTCCTCTGTCTCTATCCCTCTTCTCTGTGTCTATCTCTCTGTCTCTCTCCCTCTTCTCTGTGTGTGTCTCTCTCTCTCTCTCTCTTCTCTACTCTATCTCTCCTCTATCTCTCTCCTCTCTCTCTTCTCTCATCTCTCTCTCTCTCTCTCTTCTCTCTCTCTCTCTCTCTCTCTATATATATGTCGGATTGAGTTTCATATGAAAACCCGATGTAATTGTGAAAACCCTTTAACCTCACCACAACTTGATTTAATATTAAATAATCTAGATTCAACTCAATGTTATAGATTAATTAAGGACAAAAAGGTAATTTTGTCATTATGTACTTTTCTGTTGACTTTTTTTTTGCTTTTTCAGATCTTATGTTCACATACCATAAAATCATATTTTATTCACAATAATAAATCATCATCTTTCTCTCTCAACAACAACTATTTTTTTTGTTTTTGTGTTTGAATTGCACCACCACCATATCAACCAGATCTACATCAACCACCACCACACCGTCGTAGTTCACTGCACACCACCGTTGTGTGTCGTCTTTGTCACCAATGCCATCATTATCTCTATCTTCTTTGTCACCACCACCATTGCGGTTCATATCTGGGTTTTCTTTGTCACCATCATTGCGTTTCAAAATACCGCACCATCTAGAGTGATATCGACCACCACCACTTCCAACATCCTTGTCACCATCACCATCCCGGTTTAGATTTGGGTTCTTTCTTTCGATTGGGTTTTTCTTATGATTCAGATCTGGGTTCTCCTTGTTGCCACCACCGGCTTGTCTACACCACCATCGCGATTAAAATCTCAACTTCTATGAGGTTTTTCTTTGTTTTATAGTGTGTGTTATTTTTTAGTGTTTGAATTATTTGTCTCTCTGTTTATTTGTTTTGGTTTATGTTAGTGTTTTAATCATTTAAAAATTATTTTAATATGATTCATACAGATGTTGATTTATTGTCTTGGACAGTTTTTGTTTAAAGTGATAGCCTATTAGAGATTCACTTTTGACATTTAAAAATAAAATGGTTTGATTGTTGATTGTTACATGGTTTAATGTTGTTTTGGCTGTTAGGTTTCTGAAATAATTGAGGTTTAGTTATATTATTAATGTTATTTGTTTTACAGATTGATTTATATTGGTTAATATTGATTTACATTATCTTACATTGGTTTACATTGATGTGAAGTCGTTGGGTTGTAATGATTGTGTCACTGTTAGTTGGAGTGGTGTAATATCAGGTAATTACTAGTGTAAGTAGATGTTTTCGTTACAACTTTGCTAAATGTTACATTAGTATAACATTAATAGTGTAACTAGATTTTTTTTTTTTGCAAAACTAGAGTAGTGTAGAACAGTGTAATACTCTTTTGTTATATCACTATTAGATGTAAACGGAATTATTAATGTGTAATTGTTTTTTATTTTATTTTTTATTTAATTACATTGTTGAAGTTTTGTTATATTAGTGTAGTTACATGGCGTAGTGTTGTCTGTTTGTTATATTGTTGTTTTTTATATATGTTGTTTGATCAATGTAATTCATTGTAAATAATTACAAATGATGTAATTATAGGAATGGTGTAATTACGGTTGATAACTACATCGTAATGAAATGTAATCCCTATTTCATAGATGTATTATAGGAACAGAGAATCATGGAGTTTGATGCAGTACAATCACACGAAGGAAGTGAATGATAAAGTTCAAATAAATACACGAAGGAGGTAGTCGCCATTTCATAGATGTAATTTTGTAACATTGTCACCTGTTCTTCGATGTAATTCATAGTAAGAACTTGTGGTAGTGTAGTTACATGTTCTTCGATGTAACATTGTCACCTGTTCTTCGATGGTTTAATTCCTTCACGGTAGTGTAGTTACATGGTTTAATTTTGGTTAAATTTCAATGTTGAAGTTTTGTTTCCGCGTACTGTTTGATGTAACTCACTGTAAATAAGTAGAAATATGTTGTAATTTAGTGTAATCATTAGAACTTTACACTCAAAATAAACATAATGAAATTTATTTGTAAATTATTGTTTCTGTTACATGAACTTTATTGTAACAAACTATTGTGTTTATGATGTTTATACATTTATGTGTATTTTTTACGTTTATATATGTTTTTTTGTTGTAATTTATTGCAAGATATTACAATATGATGTAAGTCACAGTAACTATTAAGATTTGTAATCGAATGAAGATTGTGTAATTTATTGTAACTAACTATTGGACTATGTTGCATCACCATAGAAGACTACATCCATCATGTTAGTGTAGTGTAACCCTTATGTTATATTAGTGTAATTGTGATTGTTAAATCAATGTAACTTTTAAGAACCGTAGCATATTAGGATTTGAATTCATATAAACATGATGTAATTTATTGTAACATCTAACATTCGAAAAAAAAAATAAAATTTTTTTCAATACTAAGTAGAATTAAAGAGAAAAATAAGACAAGTTTAACGGTGTAATTTAAAAAAAATAACAATGTATAAAAAAGTTATAGAGGTTTTAAAATATAGGGGTAAACTTTTTAAAATTAAAATTAAAATTAAGGTTAATTAAAAGATGGTGACACTTGTCACCATCATATTAATCTGAATCTTTTGACTTTTTGAGAGATATGTAAAATGTCTATTACCCTTTTCTATTTAAAAAAAAAGAAAAGACCCATGGCATGATCTTGTTCTTCAATAATTAAATCAAGGGATGAAAATTAGTTAAAGAGTTCTTACAATAAGGTAGGGTTCTCATTTGAACCTTACCCTATATATGTATATGTGTATATATATATATATATATATATAATATTATATATATATATATATATATATATATATCTATATATATCTCATATATATAATATATATATATCTCTATATCTATCTATCCTATATCTGTCTCTATCTTCTCTCTATGTGTCTCTCTCTCTCTCTGTCTCGCTCTATCTCTGTGTCCTTCTCTCTATCTGTCTCTATATCTATATCTATCTACTATATATAAAGTAAAAATATTTCTCAAAATTCTATAACCATGAAAGCACCACCGAAATGAAGTTACAAAAATAATAAACTTTTATATCTTTTAGATCGATTAACGAATCACGAATGCATAACAATGCCTCAACATTTGAAGATGTGAGTAAACTTTGATTTTTGTTATAATTTGACCATCAATATTAAAAGATGATTCAAAAGGGACAATGATGATTTGAATGCTCAACATATCACTAGCTATTAGAGTCAACTATGGATACATTACTTCATTATCCTTCGTCTTAATATTGTAAAACATCTTTTAATTTCTATTATGTGTTGCTTCCTCCAAATACATTGCTAATTATGATTTTTCACTCTCAACACCTCTAAATTAGCATTCAAATGACTCGAAATCATCCAACTTGTCCAATATATCAACACTAACATTTAAACCCCCAGTTATTGAAGAATCATGTATCGTCTCTGAACGAATCAACAAACTCCTTATTATATAACTTATGCTACTATTAGAAATGGTTTCAACTTCTTTTCATGTACTTCATTTGAAGTATTAAGTTTTGAAAAACAATACTCAACAAGCTTAAGCGTATATTACGAATCTTGAATAATCGCAAAAGACAAGACCACGCTATAACTTACGCGGTGTTTATCAAACTTTTTTCCATATATTTGGCCATGACAGTTGAATATTCATCATGTTAATAAAAAACTTATCAAAATTTTAAACCTGTGCATGTTATTAAAATGAAAACATAAGGAAAGTAAAAAACAACTTTAGCAATTAGTGATACCCATACAGGTTAGTAAGATGGTAAAAGAAGAAAAGTAAGAGACAACTTTAGCAATTGGTGATATGGCAAATGATGTTAAATATAAATGATAGGTTTTCGGTACTTTTAGTTTACTGGTGGTCTTTACTAATAAGAAAAGAAAATGCTACAAATCAACAAGAATTCTTGCTACTTGCAAACATTGATCTAGGGTTTAAGAGTTTAGAAAATATGAGCAGGTAAAGCTTTTACAAGCATATTTATTATTGAAACTAAAGTAGTCTTCTCACAACTGCCATGAATGAGAAACATAATAATGTTACAAATAGAAGAGTGGCTATTTCCGCCTATTTATGTATGTTTGGGTTTGTTTGGTTATGTGTCATTTCAAATGGGTTAAACGGAAAGTTGTCCAAATACTATATTTAATCGCTGTCCATAAAATTTTTTTGTTCAATGATTTAGATTATTTTATTATAACGATGTGTTTTAATTAACACATACACAGACTTTTTCTAGTGAAAAAATGGACAGAGAAGTGCTGGCCTGACGTTGCCTCTTTTTTGACTCGTACTCAGAAGTGGCATATTTCAGCAAGAACCCATTTGACATGCTGACCCAGACCCGTCTACCTATCCATCTTGCCACCTCCACTATGTAGGTTTAAACAATGAGATCAAGATATTCTCTTGAATGAAAAGTTCATTGGATTAATAAACAGATAGCAGTAAATAATGTTGGTACAGGCCCAAAAACACTCAAACTTACATATAGATAAAAGGCCTCATTTAAAATGTTTATATGTGTTCGTGTTTTAAATCATGCTTTCCATGTTATTGGTTATAAATGTTTTAGTTAATGATATTGTCTTTTTATTTGTTTTATAGTTTTAACCATAGTCTCTGTCATCTTGTTAATTCAATGTTTCATAATTTGTTTTATACAGTTAAGATTCCACATCAACCAAGTTGCTTACATGTTGTATGTGTTATATTGTAGCCATTATCATTTGTCTTCTTAATTATTGTTCTATTCAATTAGTTTTAGAACACTGAATGTGATAGTTTTGCATGTAGTTTGTATTATCTTAATTGTTACGATGTGTCTTAGGTGACCTTTGAGGTACTCATTCGTCTCCTTGAACTTTTGTTGCCATAATTCCGTATGCTTTAATTATAAGAGTTACTCTTGTAATATAGGTTTATTGATTGTGTTAACTATTTGACACATTATCCATATAACTACAACACAACTATTTGGTAGATACTTACTTGAGATGGAGAATAATCTCAAGAGAGGATGTGCTTTGCCTGATTAGTTAAGGTAAGTGAAACGTCACTTACATACTTTGTATAGTTTAGTTACGACAATGTCTTACTCAATACATGCTTCCTAATAACATGAACGAACTACCCACATCGGTAGTTTTGGCAATTTTAAGATTTATATTACTTGGTTCATGGTGTGAAAATGTGAGACTAAATTTTGTAACCTCTATAGTGTGCACAAAGAATACCTAATTATGTTTGTTTGGTCATATATACTTACTTTTTTGATGCTATATAGTTGATGTTGGTTCGGTATGTGTAATTTGCCTTTTATGATTTAATTTCATGTGCTTGAAGTACTTAGGTAGTGATATAGGTCAATGAATGTTTCTTGAGGAAGTATTTGCTAGTTGACAAGCTTTATTTTTTGATAAAGACCTTAAAACAAACATACAGGATCACTAGAAACTAACATGAGAATATGATATAAAAAACCTACATCGTACTCTCTAAAACACAACGTCCTGAATTTATGGGTAGATTACTTTGAACAACAAGAATTTCTTAGAATATCTCCCAAATATGTTTTGTTTAAAACTTTCCAATTAGTGATCTATGAATCAACTATCGAGTTGTGAGTAGCTTTATTACATTTAGACATGCGAGTGTTATCTTTCTAAATTCTTCGAAACCATTTCTTTGACGTAGTCTAGAATGTGTCCATTTTAAAAACATAGGCTTTACAATCTCGTGATTTTACAAAACTATTTAATAGTTGCAATCCAACATCCTTTTGGTTTCGAATTTGATAGTTCATATTTACTTTTTCTGGGTATCTTTTGTACTCCTAAACATTAATGATTAGTATTCCTAAGAAGTATTAATAATTGGGAATTTCTTTCTTAGTATAAATAATGTTGTTTAAGCGAGTTATAATCTAACATAAAACAAAACACATCATCATCGAAGGGAACACAAGTATACTATTGCAAGTTTATGGCACCGTCACAACGTGCGGGTTCTTCACCAGTATTTGTTTATTTATAACTGTTAGTTAAACTACACTGCTTAGAGCATTCACAGTACATGCCCTATTTTGATGTTACTATGTGCCCTATATTATGGGGGATGGTTTGTAAGTGGTTGTGAGTGAAAGAGAGTGAAAATTTATGGGGATTGTACCGTGATTCCCCATATTTGGGAAAACACGGTACAACCCCCATAAATATTTTAATATTTTTAAAAGTGTTTGTGAGTGGAGGTGAGAGAAAATGTAATAATATAGATATAAAAAGTATTAGAGTGAATACTCTTTTCATCCTTAAGTTTGTTGTATATTTCAGGTATCGTCCTTATACTAATCAAATTACTAGTAAACATCCTTTATGTTTTAAAAAGTTTGCATGTTTCTTCCTATCCTCTAATGAGCATTAAATTTGGTTAATGGGCATTAAATTTGGTCGCTAAATCAGGTCACATGCCTTGCACATGAGGGTAGTTTGATCTTTTTACCCTTAATAATAGAAAACAAAATATTAAAACTCTCCCACCCTACCCCACCCTCACACCTCTCTTTCTCTATCTTGCCCCTCTCTCTCTATGTCTTTCTATCTTCAGACACAAGAAACACCACAACCACCCCTCCACCGCCACCACCACCACCTGCCTACCACCACCACCCACCCACCGCGTCCACATCATCATCCATAAACATCATTATCATCATCGATCACAAAAGAAAACCCTGGCCCCCTTTTTTGTTATCATTTTTTATAAAAATCTTACCTTTAGGTGGAGGAGGGGGTGGAGGAACATAATAATCAGCAGGATCATGAGTTCTTCTTTTCTTCTTCCTGCAACAAATAAACAAAACACTTAAAATCACTATCACAGCATGTAATGCCCCGTTCCCGGGACACTTACAGCTGGCCAATCATCGCACAGAAAACATATATTTACATTTAACTTAAATAAACACCGCAACGGAAACATTCAAAAATGACATTTCAGTTCATTATAAAAGCTTTTGCAAAATAATACATCGTTGTCCAATTACAAAATACTTGTTTCATTACATCACAAAAGCATTATAAATATGGATGCCATCCAAAATGAGCCGAGTAGCCGCCCCGTGCCATCCTCAGCAACTTTACCTGCCAACTGGAAACACATAAAAGTCAGCATTGCTGAGTGAGTTCTAGTTTTATAAAAACATTACATTACCTTTCATTCATTAAAACATTTTCCTTATCATCACACGTGATCACACATCATACGTACACATAGATAATAGTTATTATCTTCATCATCGTTCGTACATATCGCACGTCTCGCACATTTCGTACTTATCGCACTTTTCGTACATTTATTATCTTTCACTTCTATCTAGGTCTTGTCATGTACTTAACCCCCCTCTAGAGCACCAAGCAATTTCATCTAGGGTTAAGCGACAAGGACCCCATATCGCACGTACGGAGTGGTCACTAGGACAGACTCCTCCTGTGTGTGTGAACTCTTATGGGTTCGCCAAGATCGCACGTTGTATAACACACAGTAATTAGGACATCGCACGTATTGGAGCAGTCACCGAGACTGAACTCTTACTGTGTGTATGAACCCTTATGAGTTAGCCAAAATCGCACGTTGTAGACACACACAGTTGGGCTAACAACTCTCAATGAGTTGTGAACCTCCTTCCAGTTGCTTGCAAGGCTTTTCATTCGTTCATTCATTATGTTCCACTTTCATTATCTTAAATCTTTCACTTCGTTAAGATAATACTTTACGTTCATTAACAATATCACACCACGTAAAGTCACATCATACATACGTAATAAGGAACATAATCATCATATCATACATAAGCATAACATCATCATACACACAGTAAGAGTTCAGTCTCGGTGACTGCTCCAATACGTGCGATGTCCTAATTACTGTGTGTTATACAGCGTGCGATCTTGGCGAACCCATAAGAGTTCACACACACAGGAAAAGTCTGTCCTAGTGACCACTCCGTACGTACGATATGGGGTCCTTGTCGCTTAACCCTAGATGAAATTGCTCGGTGCTCTAGAGGGGGGTTAAGTACATGACAAGACCTAGATAGAAGTGAAAGATAATAAATGTACGAAAAGTGCGATGAGTACGAAATGTGCGAGACGTGCGATATGTACGAACGATGATGAAGATAATAACTATTATCTATGTGTACGTATGATGTGTGATCACGTGCGATAGTAAGGAAAATGTTTTAATGAATGAAAGGTAATGTAATGTTTTTATAAAACTAGAACTCACTCAGCAATGCTGACTTTTATGTTTTTCCAGTTGGCAGGTAAAGTTGCTGAGGATGGCACGGGTGGCTACTCGGCTCATTTTGGATGGCATCCATATTTATAATGCTTTTGTGATGTAATGGAACAAGTATTTGTAATTGGACAACGATGTATTATTTTGCAAAAGCTTTTATAATGAACTGAAATGTCATTTTTGAATGTTTCCGCTGCGGTGTTTATTTATGTTAAATGTAAATATATGTTTTCTTTGTGATTATTGGCCAGCTGTAAGTGTCCCAGGAACGGGGCCTTACAAGTTGGTATCAGAGTCAAAGTTTAAGTGAAGGGGTGAATTTTCAAAATAAACCTTAACTTAAACTGAAAATGGGACGGAGAGGGAAGGTATGCCAATCTGAGTAGCTGCGTGCCATCTCGTATTTCCTTAATGTTAACCGGTATTACGTGCGCATGTGTGTGTTTAATGTGCCTTTATTAGATTTAGATACTGATGTAAGTCAGGATATGAAATGCTTGGGATATGAAGAGTAAAGTAAGTGGCTCATCACAACTGGCCACTGTAATTAGGCTTACTATACTTGACATAAACTGAGCTATTTCGTTGAATGATCGTGTTAGCGTTTGAATCTATAGTGTGTTTAGAGGATGCCCGGTGGTAGATCTTCGAAGTTTCGCCAGGTGAAGGTTGTGGTGGACGTGGTGCTGGACCGCGTGTCACGAGAAGTATGACTAGGGCTGCTGATATGGCACTCGAGAGCCTGAGATCCATCACTCACTCGGAAGGCGGTGATGATAGTGCTAACATGAGGACCGCATGCATGAAAGAGGCTGTGGTTGAGGGGTTTCATTCAATAGTTTATGTAGACGATTCTGCCGTCTATGGTGACTGAGGTAATTAGGGGCGGTGAAGGAGACGACCGTGATTGAAGTGAACAAAAAGGGTAGCATCGACAAGATTGGAAAGAAAAGCGGGTTGAACTTGAGGGTTTCACTCCAACAACAAGGCTGCGAGGATGGATGACCGACGTGTGGTCCATCCAATATGGGGGTGAAGAGTTGTGGTAACTGCGGGAAGAAGCATACTAGAGAGTGTAGGTGGGGATCAACCTCTGTTTCAAATGTGGGAGGCCCGGTCATCTGACAAGAGATTGTGGGGTGATGAAGTATTATAACTGTGGCGGAAGGGGTCACATAAGCAAGGACTGCAAGAGGCCAAGGGCAGAGAGTTCTGGAGCAAGGAAGACGAACCGGAACTGGAGGGCAGAGGCGAGCGCAGAGCTTTCACGATGACTCAGGAGGAGGCTAGGACGGACCCTGATGTTGTGTCAGGTACATTTTTAGTAAACCAAACTTTAGCCTTAGTGTTATTTGATTCTGGTGCTAGTAAAAGTTTTATTTCTGCTGCTTTCTGTGCTAAACTGCCTATTAGTAGTAGGAGTGTTGATGCGCCCTTTGATGTAGAAATTGCTATAGGTAGGTCTACAAGGATTTCTGAAATGATAGAAGGTTGTGACGTGGAATTAGAAGGTCACAAGTTTCCTGTTAGACCATTTGTGATGACCTTATGTGGTTTCGATGTAGTTCTGGGATGGATTGGTTAGCGGACTATGAGGAGAACATTGTGTGTCACAAGAAGATGATTTGTTTGACAGCGCCTGACGGGAGTTTGGTGACGGTTTATGGTGATCGGGTCACTACGATTTCAAAAGTGATTTCATGGCGGTGGCGGGAAGTGTATGAGGCGTGGATTAGTGCTTACTTGGCCTATGTAAGGATGTGGATACGCCAACACCCACAACTATCCGATGTACCGGTTGTGTGTGATTTTTTTTCAGATGTATTTCCCAAAGACTTACCAGGAGTGCCACCTAACCGTGAGATCGAGTTTCAAATCTATTTGATACCGGGTGCCCAACCTGTTGCCAAGGCATCGTATCGGTTGGCTCTGACGGAGATAAAAGAGTTGATGGAGCAATTACAAGAGCTGTTGATAAGGGGTTCATTAGACCGAGTATCTCTCCTTGGGGTGCTCCGGTCTTGTTCGTGAAGAAGAAAGACGGTAGCATGAGGATGTGTATCGACTACCGTGAGCTGAATAAGCTAAAAAGTGAAGAACCGATACCCGTTACCGAGGATTGATGATTTGTTTGATCAGCTTCAAGGTGCCAGTTGGTTCTCAAGAATAGATCTTCGATCGGGCTACCATCAACTAAAGGTGAAAGAGCAGGATATTCCTAAAACATAAAACAGCTTTTCGCACGCGTTATGGTCACTACGAGTTTCTCGTTATGTCTTTTGGTTTGACCAACGCACTAGCTGCTTTTATGGACTTGATGAATCGAGCGTGTCGGCCAATGTTGGATAAATCAGTGATCGTGTTTATTGATGATATCCTGATCTATCCGAGGAGCGAGAATGAGCATGCCGGTCACATTCGAGAGGTGTTGGAGACGTTGAGAAGGGAGAAGTTGTATGCTAAGTTCTCCAAGTGCGTGTTCTGGTTGCGCGAGGTTCAATTCTTGGGTCACGTGGTGAATCCTGAGGGTATTATGGTGGACCCGGCAAAGGTGGAGGCGGTGATGCAATGGAAGTCTCCAAAGACGCCATCCGAGATTCGTAGTTTCTTGGTTTGGCGGGTTATTACCGAAGATTCATTCAAGACTTCTCTAAGATAGCTTCTCCGTTGACTAAGTTGACCCGGAAGGATGTAAAGTTTATATGGGGTCAAGCTCAAGAGAAGTCGTTTGAGGAGTTAAAGGCGAGGTTGACTCAAGCTCCTGTTTTGTCGTTACCCGATGGAAGTGAAGATTTGGTGGTTTATTCAGATGCTTCCTACTCGGGGTTGGGGTGTGTGTTAATGCAGAGAGGAAAGGTTATAGCCTATGCATCCCGACAGTTGAAAGTTCATGAGGTTAACTATCCTACTCATGACTTGGAGCTAGCAGCCGTGGTCTTTGCGTTAAAGATTTGGAGGCACTACCTGTATGGGACGAAGTGCACCATATTCACTGACCACAAGAGCTTGAAGTACTTCTTCAAGAAGAAAATTTTGAACATGAGGCAGAGGCGATGGTTGGAACTCATAAAGGATTATGATTGCGAGATCCATTACCATCCGGCAGGGCCAACGTAGTGGCAGATGCCCTTAGCCGAAAGGAGAGACCCGAGCCGATTCGGGTAAAATCTTACCAGTTGATCATGACCTCGGATGTGATGAAGCAAGTTAAAGAGTATCAGGATGAGGCATTGAAAGAAGATCATCTTAACTCCGAAAGAATGAGAGGTCTGGTTGCGGAGTTGGGTGAAAACACACTCGGTGTTAGAACCCGATTCGGGCGGATGTGGATTCCTCGTTTTGGGGATCTATGTGTGAAGATCATGGATGAAGCTCATAAGACTCGATACTCTATTCATCCCGATGCTAGAAAGATGTATCAGACATGAAGAAATTATTGGTGGCCGGGTATGAAACGTGATATGGTGGAGTATGTGAGTAAATGCCTTACTTTCTTACAAGTGAAGGCCGAGCATCAAAAGCCGTATGGGAAGATCCAACCTTTGGATATACCGGAGTGGAAGTGGGAGCACATCACCATGGATTTTATTACGAAGCTGCCGCGTACCGCGCGAGGGTATGATGCTATATGGGTGATTGTTGATCATCTGACAAAGAGTGCTCATTTCCTACCGATCCGCGAGACATATTCATCCGAGAAGTTGGCGGATCTGTTCATTAAGGAGATTGTGACTCGTCATGGTGTGCCAATGTCTATTGTGTCTGATCGTGACACCCGGTTTACATCTAAATTTTGGAAGAAATTCCACGATGCGATGGGGACGAGGTTACATATTAGCACGGCTTATCATCCTCAGACGGATGGTCAGTCGGAAAGGACGATTCAGACGCTGGAAGATATGCTTCGGGCATGCGTCATTGATTTTGGAGGAAGTTGGGATGACCACTTACCGTTAGCCGAGTTCTCATATAACAACAGTTATCATGCCAGTATTGGTATGCCCCTTTATGAGATGCTATACGGCAGGAGATGTAGAACTCCTGTTTTTGGGGTGATATTGGTCAGAAGGAGTTGGGGAGTCGAGGTGATCGAGGCTACGACTGAGAAACTAGAAAGGATCAAAGCCTTTATGAAAGCAACTAAAGATAGGCAGAAGTCGTATGCCGATAAGAGACGTCGACCTATTGAGTTCCAGGTGGGTGATAGAGTTATGTTGAAAGTCTCGCCTTGGAAGGGTATCATTCGGTTCAGAAAGCGGGGCAAGTTGAGCCCGAGATACATAGGGCCTTTCCGAATCATCGCTCGAGTCGGGAGGTGGCCTATAGATTGGAACTACCGGATGAGTTAAGTGGAATTCACCCGACTTCCATGTATCTCATTTGCGAAAGTGTTTGGCTGACGAGAATATGATTGTACCACTAGGTGATATCGAGGTGGATGAACAGCTCAATTATGTGGAGCAACCAGTGGCGATCATTGATCGTAAGGAGAAGAGGTTAAGGATAAAGTGGTTCCTCTTGTGCATGTACAGTGGAAGCACAGAAATGGATCTGAGTCTACGTGGGAGACTGAAGAAGAGATGAGACTGCATTACCCACGTTTGTTCGAGGAATAACAGGTTTCGGGGACGAAACCTATATAAAGGGGGTGGACTTGTAACACCACGGTTATTTTCTTTGAAGCCGACAAAAGAAAGAAAAGAAATAAAGTCCAAAGTCGAGGGACAAAACTTGCCAAAACGGAAAACCCTTGAATGAGAGGGGGTATAAGAGGGGGAAGGCAGCCCACACCCCCCTCCCCCCACCTTGTGAAAATCAGCCAAAGAGAGAAAGGGAGAGAAAAGGGTTCAAGCTTTGGTTTTCTTGGTTTCGAGCGCAAAAGTTGAGGTGTAGCGGGTTGGATTGAAGCTCTACTTGACGAGGTTGTTTGTATGAGTTCTAAGACCCATCTTTTACATGTTTTCAACTGATTTGGGGCTAGAACACATAGTAAAACCCGTTTTTAAAGTGTGTGTTGAGCCCGTGTGTATGTGTTTGTGTGTGATTCGAGTGGGGTTTGATTTTGGGCTTTTGTGTGCTTGAATGGTGTTTGTGGTAGGTGTTTCTAAGGTTTAGGATGGTTGATTTGAGCTTAGAACAGGTTTGGGAGGGCTTGGAGGCCGAAAATTGCAGTTTGGGTTCGGGGAAGAACTGCATTCTGCATCAGTTAGGACTATGCGACCGAATGGCATGCGACTGGAGGTCATGCGACCAAAAGAATGCAACTAAGTCCATGCGCATGGGTGCCATACGATTGAGGTCCATACGCATGTGGGTCGTGCGACTAGGTTTCCATACGCATGTGAGTCGTGCGACTGAGGTTCATTCGCATGGGAGTCATGCGACTGAGGTCCATAAGCTTGAGTGCTCATTAGTATAGTGTTCATTCTCGCCCATAGTATTCATCCGCATTCCATCCGCATAAGGTTCATTCGCCTGATGTCCATTCGCCTAAGTGTTCAGTCGCTTGGGAGGCCATGCGACTGAAGGGTGTTCATACGCCCAAATAGGGCTCATGCACCCGAAAGAACTTAGTTTATTAACTGATTCTCCGAAAAAAGGGTAAATGTAGGCTTTGACCTGGAAGATTCCCGTGGGTTTATGTAAGTTGACTTTTGAAGTCATAGATGATATGATGGGCATGTATGATGATGTAAGATTGATGCTTATGTGATGGTGTATGTGACGTATGATTGATGCCTATGCATGATTGATGTGTGTATGATGATGTTATGCTTATGTATGATATGATGATTATGTTCCTTATTACGTATGTATGATGTGACTTTACGTGGTGTGATATTGTTAATGAACGTAAAGTATTATCTTAACAAAGTGAAAGATTTAAGATAATGAAAGTGGAACATAATGAATGAACGAATGAAAAGCCTTGCAAGCAACTAGAAGGAGGTTCACAACTCATTGAGAGTTGTTAGCCCAACTGTGTGTGTCTACAGCGTGCGATTTTGGCTAACTCATAAGGGTTCATACACACAGTAAGAGTTCAGTCTCGGTGACTGCTCCAATACGTGCGATGTCCTAATCACTGTGTGTTATACAGCGTGCGATCTTGGCGAACCCATAAGAGTTCACACACACAGGAGGAGTCTGTCCTAGTGACCACTCCGTACGTGCGATATGGGGTCCTTGTCGCTTAACCCTAGATGAAATTGCTCGGTGCTCTAGAGGGGGTTAAGTACATGACAAGACCTAGATAGAAGTGAAAGATAATAAATGTACGAAAAGTGCGATGAGTACGAAATGTGCGAGACGTGCGATATGTACGAACGATGATGAAGATAATAACTATTATCTATGTGTACGTATGATGTGTGATCACGTGCGATAGTAAGGAAAATGTTTTAATGAATGAAAGGTAATGTAATGTTTTATAAAACTAGAACTCACTCAGCAACGCTGACTTTTATGTGTTTCCAGTTGGCAGGTAAAGTTGCTGAGGATGGCACAGGGCGGCTACTCGGCTCATTTTGGATGGCATCCATATTCATATGCTTTTGTGATGTAATGGAACAAGTATTTTGTAATTGGACAACGATGTATTATTTTGCAAAAGCTTTTATAATGAACTGAAATGTCATTTTTGAATGTTTCCGCTGCGGTGTTTATTTAAGTTAAATGTAAATATATGTTTTCTGTGCGATGATTGGCCAGCTGTAAGTGTCCCGGGAACGGGCCTTACACAGCAACTCCTTCGATTGCGATCCCAACAACAGTCACCGTTGAGATTCCAGATGAATCATTAGCCGGAGATACACTCGTTGAAGGCGGATGAAATGGTGTCGTTTGTGCCAGAGGTAACAGTGGAGTGTTGCGGGGAGTGGGTGGCGTTGGGGTGGATAGTGGCGGAGGCGATGGAGTGGCGGGAGAGGACGGAGGCGGTGTGGTGGTTGTGGGTGGCGGCGGTGGGGCGGTGGAAGGTGGTGGAGAGGAGACGGGGGTGACCGAAGTTGGGTGTGGTGTGGGTGTGGGAGGAGCTGGCAGCGGAGAGGTGGTGGTGGGTGGCGGTGGGAGGGAGGTGGTGGTGGATGGCGGTGGGGCGGAGGCGGTGGGTGGTGGTGTTGTTGGTGGTGCCGGAGATGTTACCGGCGGTGGCGGTGGTGGGGGGTGGTGGTGTGGCAGTAGTGGCGGTGGAGGGGTAGTGGTGGTGTTTCTTGTGTGTGA
This sequence comes from Flaveria ramosissima, assembly GCA_025215565.1. Lineage (NCBI taxonomy): Eukaryota > Viridiplantae > Streptophyta > Magnoliopsida > Asterales > Asteraceae > Flaveria > Flaveria ramosissima. The sequence goes on along the minus strand of CM046044.1, from coordinate 33,921,539 downwards.
AGATTGAGAGAGAAAGAGAGAAAGAAAGAGAGGTGTGAGGGTGGGGTAGGGTGGATGCGTTTTAATATTCTCTTTTCTATTATTAAGGGTAAAAAGACCAAACTACCCTCATGTGCAAGGGACGTGACCTAATTTAACGACCAAATTTAACGCCCATTAAAGAATAGGACGAAACGTGCAAACTTTATTTAAAACATAAACGATATTTACTGTAATTTTCTTAGTTTAAGGACGATACCTGAAATTTAAAACAAACCTAAAGGACGAAAAGTGTAATTTACTCAAAGTATTATATAATTAAAAGATATAACAAAAGTTGTGTTTTTAATGTAAATATGATGATGAGGATGCTAGTTTGAATGCTTTTAGATATACAATGATTTTATGTTATGAACTGGGACAAGGTTAGTCTTATAAGGTATGGTAATAACACATTGATTTTGTACGCTATGAAAAGACATAAATAATTCAAGATAAATTACCACTCTTAATACCTGAACCTATAACTTTTGATTAAGGTAAGAACCTTACTCTAATTACTATCTATTTATCACTGTACTTAATCTCTACTAGTAATAGAATTCAGGTAAATCTTACATTGCTCCTCAAAAGATTATAAGAAACTTATTTCTCTCACATTGGACCATATATTGTACTTCAACTACTTATATATTACAAGTCGGGTAGATCAATATAACAATCTATACTTATTAATAAAACAATATCTTTAGTGCCACATGGCATTCTCTTAGGGCTCTAATTTTTTTATTTTCCGCCTAATTATGTATCTGTTCTAAATGTTAGTCTAGGTTCATTTTCCGTCTAATTATGGTACAAGAGCAATTTGGGGAAAATTAAGGAATTTAACCCTAAATTGCAGGTTATTTTTTTATGAAAATGACATAACACCCATGGTTCTTCTTTCTTTAATATTTCATCAACAAAAACTCTACAAATCATTTATGATTCTATTCATCTACTAGCTTTAATAAACCCATGTATTACACGGGTTGAATAAATAAAATATTAATATAATAAATTTTATTAATTATAAAATAATATTTTAAAATATGATATGACTGACTATAACTAATAAAACAGTGATATCAAATTTTGAAAAAAAAAATTTACACTTTTTTCCAAAAAAATAACATTTTGTTATAAAACAAACAGTATAAAAATGTCATTTTTAAAAATTTTCTTATTACAACTCCTAAATTTAATTATTTTCTGTTTTAAAAAATTGAATTTTTAAAAATACCAATTTTAAAATATTTCGTATTTTTGAAAAAGTTTTATGCTTTAGAAAAAATAATTATTTTATTAAATATTTTTTTTATTTAGAAATAACATTAATAAATAGATCTCTTCTTTAATTTATTAAATATAAAAGAATGTTAAAAATATTATTAGTAATTAAGGTAATTATTTAAGAGTAGAGAGAGGCGAGAAAATTTTAATTAGAATGATTGTGGTGTTGCATGTGACATCTAAAGTTACTCTTTTATTAGAGTAAGAAGATGTAATAGATTTCTTGATTGTGTGTTTCCATAAAATGGTCGGTTTATATTCCGATCTTTATAAAAGTCTCTAGGTTAAACAACAACATCTACTAAAGTCTTCAGGTTTTTTATCCTTATTACTATATATACATGTTAAATTAATATTTCTCTATTATAAAAATTCAAAAATACAATAATATAATTTTGTGATTTGCATTTCAATTTTTTGATGTATTTATTAATTCCAATATATTTTAATTAAATTTTAGGCTTATCTCTTAATACAGATCAAATATAGAATTTCACTCTCTTTTAAATTGAAAAGTTAGTTCGTAATAGTTCGACCCTACGAAGCTTTTCAATGATTCCTTATCCTCATCAGGACTCGGTCTCTTCTTCAAACTATCGTTTTATTATTGAGTAGCTATCTTATGATAGAACAACCTTAACAAACAAGTGTGGTGGTCTTTTATCTTCGTTAACAAATAAACAGAGATGCGTTTTTTGTGATATAATGAAAGCAATTGACGATAAAGAAGGAAGCGTCTTTTTTGTTTATGGTTATGATGGAATAAGGAAAACATTTTTGTGGAAGACATTATCTACAACAATAAAGTCGAAATGTGATATTGTTTTAAATGTTGCTTCGAGTGGAATTGCATCATTATTATTAACCGGTGGTAGAATGCCACTCTCTCGATTTCTAATTCCCTTAAATCTCAACGAGGATTTTTGTGCCATATAAAGCCTACAGTGACATTGCGTGTATATTAAAAACACAAATTGATTATCTGGGATGAACCACCTAATCAACTATGATTCACAAGCATGCGTTTGAAGCATTGGATAGAACTTTGAAAGCTATGCTCACATGTGATATTTGTAACAACTTTGATTTACCATTTGGAGGCAAAATAATTGTTTTTGTATGAGATTTCAGACAAATTCTTCCTACTATACCTAATGGATCTGAACATGACATCGTTAATGCATCCTTAAGTTCCTCATACATTTGGGCAAACTCTAAGGTTCTTAGACTAACAAAACACGAGGTTAGCCATTGGAAGTGTAATACTGGAAATCACACTTTTATTCCACGGTTGACTTTGACACCTTCAGACAAAATGATTGCTTTTAAATTTCAAAGAAAACAATTCCCGTTAGCAATCTGTTTTTGGAAAGACAATAACCAATAGCCAAGGACAATTGCTATCTAAAGTTGGTTTGTTTTTTAAAAAACCAGTATTCACACATGATCACCTCTATGTTGCATTATCTCGAGTTAAAAATAAACATGGATTAAAATTATAAATATTAGATAATAATAAAAAAATCACTAACAGAACATCAAATGTGTATACAAAAAAAAAATTAGATGTTTATATATTAATGTATTATTTTTCATGTTCAATTTAATTTTTTCTATTACTTAAATTTCTTATTTATAAGTTCATGTCATTTCATATTATACACTATTTCATATTATACACTATTTAGACGTAGAGGCATTAATAGAAAAACTACTAATTTTAGATGTAGTTAATGTTAAAAAATAAACATAAAAGTTAATATACAAAGTATTATATGTTAACATTATAACTTATGAATATTTTTAAACAACAATATATTTTTAGATTGAACTCGTATGTTACACAGGTCTTTAACCTAGTACATAAATATATACAAAATATCAAACTACAAACAAGCACATAAACACCAAAATAGCTCAAATCTACAGATATTATCCCCCACACATAATATATATATTTACATCACCATCTAGGTGAAACCAAAACAACTCCAGAAACGTTCAACACATACGACGTTATGACCATCTCCTTTTTGTATTCTTTTATTTTTGTTGTCTTATCATTTTGATACAACGTGTTAAAACACACATGCATACACTCGATGATCAAGTTCTGATGCCATTAGAAGCAGCGTAATTGTGGTGTTTCTGTGCAACATGGAACTGTGAAGCATATCTCGATGGCGTTTCTGATGCTATCACTGGTGGTTCGTTTAAGAACGCCCATCTGCTATTAATCCACCTGCATCGATTAAACACAATTGATTTTCATTTTCATTTCAATAATAATTACAATAATAAATACTAAGGAATTTGTAATGCTAATATCAATTACAAACTTCTCATTATTTTGTAAAAAATAAAATAAATTTTTAGTCATCGAGGATTGGGATTGCTTATTTTGGTTGAAAAATACTTTTAATAAAAAATAATTATTAATTTATAACTTTTTAAAAATATATTTTAATAAAATATATGTATTAGCTTATAAACTAAAACGTTATAAATAACCAAAAAAGAATGTACTTTAACGGAAAAAAAAGAAGTTAATAGAAAGTAATAAAAGGTTTAATTAAAAATTGAACTAAAAAAATTAGAAATACGATAAATTTAGAAAGTCGATAAGTAATTATCTTTTCAAAACTTTATTTTTGTCATATTTCAAAAGTCAGTTTGAAGTTCTTCTGGTTTAAGAAACAATTTTATAATTTTTTAACTTTTTTAAAAGTTAATAAGTTAAAAGAAAGTTCATAATTAGGATCCTAAACATACACCGAATAAATAAATAATAATAAGTTTTAAGTAAGTTTATAATTAGGAATCCCAAACATGCACCGAATAAATAAATAATAAATTACCATCCATGCTTCTTGAAAAGCTTGACTCGCTTTTCTTCTTCTTCATCCTCTTCTTGAGTTTCTATGATGGGATCTTCTTTTCTAGTTGGAAGGGAGCTTGATCTTCTATATATCTTTTCACTCTCCTTCTGTCACAAAATATATAATACAATTAACATGTATTACAAAATCATAAAACCTCTTTAACATACATAACTATGTTCTGAATCATTATTTATCATTTATATATTAATTTTCAGTTCTACACTTTAATTAACTAATAGTATATGATTATTAAGAATTTAATCAACCTGATCTCCATCAGAAAACGTGTTAGTTTTCTTGAGAACACCATGTACTTCCTCCACGTTCTTCTTTGATCTCCAATAAGTTGCTATTTCCTCCTTTGTCATCGACTTGTTCCTCTCCAATTGCACTGAAATTAAACATATTATGATGACTATTCATCACATAAACACACACCACACATCACACCAAACGGCACTGTTGATTAAAGAGTACGTTTAATGAGTGTGTGAGTTAACCGTTAACGATTTCAAGAACCATGAAAAAAGAATAAAACTTACCAGATTTTGGATCATGAACATGCGAATCCCAGCCTGCCATTAAAGAACCCATTTTTGTGTTAAAGACTTCAAAATAAACCAGTGTGTCACGAATGGTATTGACGGTGCTCAGACAATGTATTTATACACAGAGATAGAGATAGATATGATATATATATTATTGTGGGATTAAGATATAAATAAATGAAACGTTGAAAGTGATCTTGGTGGCGAATGCCTTTTTATTCTTTGATCTTATCTATACCCAATTTTTAAATCGCATTAAAAAGTATTTCAACTGATATTCAGCAAATATAATATAAAATACAGTAAAAAAAAGGTGGTGCGTTACTAAGCTTTGATAGACATGAGACACCTCCTAGAAAGATCCGCGTCATGCTGTTTTACGGGAAACACAAAATTCAATATTTTGCTAGGTATATGATACAATAATATAAAAAAAATCATCATAGTGAAAGAAAAATAAAAGATAAACAATAGAAATTATGAATTAAAATGTTGTTAATATGTAATCATTTTTATAAAAAAAATTTCGTTAGATCTTAGATAGAAACATCTTGAAAGAAATCAATTTTTAACGTAACAATGGCAAGAACTGTTCATATATCAATTACTTATCCGATTACGTAGTTTCATCTTCACATCTTTCATTAAAGAAAACTAACTAGTGATAATTTTAGTAAACAAGTTCTAACTCGTCGCACGGTTGTGTGTTTGTTAATTTTTTCTATGTTTTGCTCTTCTGGAAAGTTAACGGCTTACAAATTCAAATATGAACTAGTTAAGTAGTACTTCATATAAATTCACATAAAAATGATCAAAATTGGGAATAAATCGATGTGTTTAACATGTATAATTCAAGATATATCACTAATTAATTACCATATCGTTGAAACCAATATAAATTAAAATGTCTTAAAATTGTCTAATTTACATCTTTTTGAGTGGAATGATAATGTGGATTTGGTTTTCTTTCAGCGTGATGAAAAATCATTTACATCTATTTTAAGGGATTACTATCTAAAGGTGATGATTGTACGACTTTATTGGTAAATATTTCTTTATAAAACTTAAATTTAAGTTTTAACAAATCAAAAAATTAGTAATTCATAATGTTCTAATCCTAATTAGTAATTCCTAGATTAGTAATACTAAAACAAATATCAAAAGCAATCAAACAACAATCAAAATATAAGTTTTAACTAAACTCGATCTAAAATTAATTAATTATCCATAAAAGTTAATAATCACACAACTAACCTTCAACCTGAAGAAATCACTAATCAATTCGAACTTAGAAGTCCTGGCGTCATGATCGCTAGTCACTTCATCTCTGCCTCTTGATCACTAATCATTTAGGGGCTGTTTGGCAGCCTTTTAATTGTTCAGATGTCTGAATTGTTTAACACTTAATGGTTTAGACTATTTGTTTTGCGAGCAAATGTCTGAATGGTTCAGACATCTGTCTCTGAATGGTTAAGCATTATACTAGTGCTTGAATGATGAAGAGGTCTAATGCTGAAAAGGTTAAAACCTCTTATCTGAATTGGTCAGCCATTCGTATTGGTTCAGCATTTAATCATTCAGAAGTTGCCAAGACTCCAAATCTACATGTTTTTTTAGGTTTTATGATTATCGTTATTTCGTGTGTATTGGGAGTGAGCTTATTAATTACTTAATTATTTGTTTTGTAAGTATCGGGTATTTAGCATGTATAGACTTATTTAGTTAAATAACCCATGAGTTTTTTTCAAGGTTTGAGTTTATACATATAAATATATAATAACTAATAGAGTTATCTTTTAAAAGAACATTGTTATCATTTTCAAAAATCATAAATATTTATACTAATAAATAAAAATAAATCCGGACACTAGTCACCATTCTACGCCATCTAATAAATGATTTTTCCGCTTCTCTCTCCTATTAATTATTAATGCTATAATAGATATTTGTTAATTAATAACCATCCATAATTAAATTTCAAATATGTTAACTTCAAATTTTCCAATGTGTAATACATGAGTTTATTCAGTACGTATATACACAATATTTAAGACATAACTTTTTATATTATAAACTATGTAACAGTAAATTTATTTAGTCTGTGTATTACACGGGATTGTAACCTCATAATTTCATATATGCGTGAAAATTCATAGTATTTTGATAACATCGGAGGGCTCATACTGTGTCCGCCCTTGATGGTATTGATGATTAAATCACAAGAGTATTATAACTTTGGCATCCTATAAGTGCACGTCGTTAAGGAAAAAAATATTTTGTTGTTCAAGAAAAGAAATCTAGTATTTTAAATGTTGAGTATCAGAGTATGAATTCAAGGAAAATTCACAACTATAAAAACTTCTTGGCTCAATGACTCAATCATATCCAGCTTTGAGCGATACTCGATTCCAATGCCTCTCAATTTTTTTGTCTTGGTTTCTTTATCTTAACCACTTTAAGTTTAATCTCTTAACATAAAAAAATACAAAAATACAAAAATACAATCATGTGTAATACATATGTAAAAGTTAATTACATTTTTAGTTACGAGTTAAGGGATATCATAATATTATATCCATTTAGACTTGTTCTCATACTTCAATTCTATCAAGGCTCACTAATCAACTAATAAAAGATTGATTAAGATTTTAAAAGGTATAAAATCTATTACATTTGACAAACAACTTACGCTCAAGTGGATTTTGATGGTGATATGATATAGCTGGAATTCGGATAGTTTCCTATGGGCTATCATTTTCCCAGCCCACAGATAGATTAAATAAGTAATATATCAAATAAAGAGGAAAACCTGTCGTTCAAAAAGAGGTATTTGGACTGTTGACATGCTTTTTTAATCTTATCTTATTGTTATAGTTTAGATATTAATCTCTTATTTTTACATATAGTAATAAGTAGATAAAGATATTATTATTATTATTATTATTATTATTATTATTATTATTATTATTATTATTATTATTATTATTATTATTATTATTATTTTTTAGATGAAGACTGATTCAGACTGCATGCGGACATTTGTTTAATTGTGTCTCTTTTCTATCGTAATAAAACTAAAAATTTTTGACATTTCAAATGTTATTTTTTAACATTATTTTACCACATACCACTAGCATAACAATTTAACTATATAATGGCCATATTAAATACTTATGATATTATTAATATAATATATTTTTAATAAATTGCAATGTATTCTATTTGTTAAAAATTTATGAATATGAAGCTTTTAAGTACAAAAAACTTTTAAAAGAAAGAAATTATATAGAAAAAACAGCTTTTCCAAAAAAAATTAGAAAGTTTAAAAAACAGTTTAACTATATGAAGCAAAGGTTTTTAAAATATGCAAGTTTAAAAAAAATGTTATTATTATTTTATTACCCAAAATTGTTAATTATACGTAATTTTAATCTTGTTTTATTTGAAAACATTGTTTTATAATTTTAAATATTAATTAATAACTATTAATTTAATATTCTCATTCAACACGTGTAGTACACGAGTTGCTAATTAAACTAGTTTTAAATAAAAGATTAACAGCTAGGGTAGTTGAGCTATGCTAGTCTTGTGATTAGTTGAGCTTTAGTTGTTTGTTTCTTTTGTATATAGTCTTCATTCTTTATGTAAATGCGCACATTGTGAGATCCCAATTATCTAAATTCAGTTAAAGTTGTTCCTTATCATTTTTAGTTTATTGTTATTTATCAATGGATGAATCTCAACCCGGTTCTTGTCCACTGCTCCAATCATACTTGTGTTTAAGGGTGATGGTTATGATCTTTAGAGTTATGACCATCCTATGTTCTTCTGAGCCATAGGATGTGGTATATCTAGGCATCATGGCAATAGGAGATGACTCTCAGGATAACCACGAGGCACCTAAGAAAGATGTTCTGGCTATGAATCTTATTCAAAAAGGTGTCCATGATAAGTTTTTTTTTTCTCATCATTTCTACTGACCTTGCTAAAGATAGGTAGGATATTCCGCACGTCGAATTTTAGGGAGACACTAAGGTGCAGTCTATTAAATTACGAGGTTTACTAGATATTATAAAAACTTAGCTATGAAGGATGATGAAGTAGTGGGTGGCTATTTCTAATGTTTCACGAACAATGTCAACCAACAACGTTCGAATGGAGAAGATGTGCATAACTAGAAGGTTGTTAAGAAAATTCTTAGGAGTTTATCTTTTAAGTTTGACTACATAATACCATCTACAGAGGTGGTATTCGACTTATCGAGAGTTACTCATCATCTTCATATGATAAGACTGATGTAGTCTCAAGAAGAAAGAATCGACAGTCGTACTGGATTTGATAAACCCATCAAGGTTGTTAAAGGACAAGATGAAAAGCTTTGTAGGTGTTCGCAAATAAAAAAAGAACAAGTCATCTAGAGGACGAGGTCAATCGTGGGCGTACATCCTTCAAAGGAAATGGCCAAGTTTGGGAAAAGGCGGTCTCGAAGTAAAGCGGCACAATGCTCTATATATAAAATTTAGCCACCTAAAAAGATTGTTATATAATGATAAGGCACAAGTGAAGGTTATAGAGAATGAGAAGAATGGTGAAGCTATACAAAATCATGATCAACACTTGCTCTTAGCCTTTACCACCAAGAATTGGTCACTAATGAGCAATTCGTGTTAATGAAACTTATGGCACTCACTAGTGAACTCTAATCACCTTTGTTTTATATGTTCTGGATGCTTTAATCATATGAAGGGATCCAAAGACAACTTTGTATCTCTAGATGAGTCGTTTAAACACCACCTGTGTAATTGGGTAACAAAGAGAAACTTACAGTTGAAGGGAAAGGGGCTGTCAAAAGTCACACTAACAGTGACATAATCAAGTTACTTGAAAATGTATCATATGTTCCTAGCCTTGAATATAACCTACTTAGTGTAGGTCAACTTATAGAGAAAAGGCTATGTAATCTTATTTGATGAAGGAAAATGCATAATGACTAGCAAGGTTTTTATGTAGGTCTAAGCGGCTAACAATAACATGTTTTTTATGCTACTGGTATGGTTTTGGCTCAAGTCACTCCACCTAATAAGCATGATGCAAAAGTTATTAATCTGGTGGCATCTCATATATGATCATTTATACTTTAATAGTCTAAGGCATTTGCATGTTAAAGAAATGATTATAGGGCCGCTCAAATTCAACACGTCTATCGTATGCAAGGTATGCATAATTAATAATCAAGCCAGGTAGCCCTTTCAATCCTCATCATGGCATGCAAATAGTAATTGGAACCGGTTCATATTACTTTATGTGGACCTATGCATGTTCCTAATCTAGGTAATAGTATGTATCATCTTTTATTCTCTGGTGACATGTATGTGTTGGGTTTATTTTTTGACTCACAAAAATGATGCATTTGTAAACTTCAAAGTGTTTAAATTTATGGTTGAGAAGAAGTACGGTTGTGCATTCAAAATCTTAAGATCTGAACTTGACAAGAAGCATGCTTTAAGAACGTGGCCTACCAAATCATTTCTTGGCAAAAGTTTTGGCTACTTCAATGTATAATGTCAATCGATCTCTAGCTAAAGCCATGGTGAATCATACACCAATTCAAGCTTGGTTTGGTAAAATGCCTAATGTATCACACTAGAAAACAAATATGAAAGGAACATCTTTATTAGATATTTCAGTCAAAGTAGTAGTTCTGGTTATATAATCTAGACGTAAAAACATTTTCCATTAGAAGATATGTCATGTTCTTGAAGATTGAGAATGGGTATGGAACAATGAAAAAACATTAGTTGATAGTGACCACTCATTCATTGACCCTTTTCATATTGACACTACTCCATCCCGGAGGCAACTCCTATAGTTCCTACTTTAAACCACGTCACCTATTACCAATACTCTAGACAATTCACATGTGACTTACCCTTGTCCATCATTGTGTAACACCCGAAAATTTTAAAAGATGTGAACGAAAGAATAAAAGTGCAGAAAAAGAAGGAAACATAATTTAACCTAAGTTGAGGGGTTAAATGTGTTAAAAAGGACAAAAGAATAAAAGTTGGTGGATAAAGCAACATGGCCACCCTTGCCATGTTACTTTATCCTTTTGAAACCGGTTTTAGAGAGAGAGAGAGAGTAGAGAGAATTCTTGGGTGTTTGAAGAAGAACAAGAAGAAAAGATCAGATTTAAGGTAAGATTTGGTGTTTTTAAGTTGTTCTTGGCTAGTTCTAGCCTCGGGTATATGCTTATATGTGTATTTATGTGTTCGGGTATGTGTTTTGGTGGGTTTTAGGTGTTTGAACTCATAGCAAACGGGTTTGAAGGAAGTCATACTCAAAGTTGCATAAGGTGAGTTCTAAAACCCCCTCTTTACATGTTTTAACTGATTTTGGTGCTGAACATGCATATGTGAACGTTTTTATAAAATGGGTACTTGAACTCGTATGTTTATGTGTGTGTGTGTTTGTGAGTATATTATGATTTGGGTGTATTTCATGTTATGAATATGTTTAATATGTGTTTATGATGCTTAGAATGTAAGACCTAAGCTTAGAACATGTTCAGATTTGATTTGGGTATTGAATGATTTTGTTTAGTCTAAGTTGGTTGCCCATGCGCCTGAAATATGGCCCATGCGCCCAACGGTCGAATTCCCTAAGTGTTTCCCCAAGCGCCCAAAACTCATGCGCCCAAATAGTATCCATGCGCCTAGGTTTAGGCCAGATTTGACTAAGTGTCCCATGCACCTAAACTGCCCATGCGCCCGGGCACTAATGTTCCTGCATAGTGCCCATGCGCCTAGAAATTTTGCCAGAGAGGAGGCTAGGACGGACCCCGATGTCGTGTCAGGTACGTTTCCAGTAAATCAAACTCTTACTTCTGTGTTATTTTATTCACGTGCTAGTAGGAGTTTTATTTCTGCTACTTTCTATGCTAAGGCGCCTGCTAGTACTAGGAATATTGATGAGCCCTTCGATGTAGAAATTTCCATAGGTAAGTCTAACAGGATTTCAGAAAAGATAGAAGGTTGTGACATAGAATTAGAAGGTCATAATTTTCCTGTTAGACCGTTCGTAATGACCTTAGGCGGGTTCGATGTAGTCCTAGGAAAGGATTGGTTGGCAGACTACGAGGCGAACATTGTGTGTCGCAAGAAGATGATTAGAATGACAGCCTCTGACGGGAGTTCAGTGACGATCTACGGTGATCGAGTCACTACGATTCCGAAGGTGATTTCGATGGCAAAGTGGGAAAGTGCATGAGGCGTGGATGTAGTGCCTACATGGCCTACGTTAAGGATGTGGATACGCCAACAACACAACTGTCTAATGTACCGGTTGTGTGTGAGTTCCCAGACATGTTCCCAGGAGATCTATCGGGTGTGCCACCGGATCGCGAGATTGAATTTCAAATTGACTTGATACCTGATGTCCAGCCTGTTGCTAAGGCGTCATATCGGTTAGCCCCCTCTGAGATGAAGGAACTGATGGAGCAACTGTAAGAGTTGCTTGATAAGGGGTTCATTAAACCGAGTATCTCTCCTTGGGGTGTTCCGGTCTTATTTGTCAAGAAAAAGGACGGTAGTATGAGGATGTGTATTAACTACCGTGAGTTGAACAAGTTGACGGTGAAGCATCGATATCCATTAGCGAGGATTGATGACTTGTTTGATCAGCTCCAAGGTGCCAGTTGGTTCTCAAGGATAGATCTCCGATCTAGTTACCATCAGTTGAAGATGAAGGGGCAAGATATTCCTAAAACAGCTTTTCGTACGCGTTATGGGCATTACGAGTTCCTTGTGATGTCCTTTGGTTTAACAAACGCGCCAGCTCCTTTTATGGACTTGATGAATCGAGTGTGTCGGCCGATGTTAGATAAATCAGTGATTGTGTTCATTGATGATATCTTGATTTATTCGAGGAGCGAAAATGAGCATGCCGGACACATTCGGAAGGTGTTGGAGACGCTGAGAAAGGAGAAGCTATATGATAAGTTCTCCAAGTGCACGTTCTGGTTGCGCGAAGTTTAGTTCTTGGGTCACGTAGTAAATCCCGAGGGGATTATGGTGGACCCGGCTAAGGTGGAAGCGGTGATGCAACGGAAGTCTCCAAAGACGCCATCCGAGATCCGTAGTTTCTTGGGGTTGGCGGGATATTATAGAAGACTCATCCAAGACTTCTCCAAGATAGCTTCCCCGTTAACTAAGTTGACACGTAAAGATGTGAAGTTTGTATGGGTCAGGATCAGGAGAAGGCTTTGAGGAGCTGAAGGCGAGGCTGATGCAAGCTCCAGTCTTGTTATTACCCAAAGGAAGCGAGGATTTGGTGGTCTACTCAAATGCTTCTTACTCGGGGTTGGGTTGCGTGTTGATGCAGCGAGAAAAGGTTATAGCCTATGCATCTCGACAACTAAAGGTTCATGAGGTTAATTATCCTACTCATGACTTGGAGTTAGCAGCCGTGGTTTTTGCATTAAAGATTTAGAGGCACTACCTGTATGGGACGAAGTGCACCATCTTCACCGACCACAAGAGCTTGAAGTACTTTTTCGAGCAGAAAGATTTGAATATGATGCAGAGGCGATGGTCGGAGCTCATAAAAGATTACGATTGTGAGATCCATTACCATCCGGGCAAAGCAAATGTGGTGGCAGATGCCCTTAGCCGAAAGAAGAGACCCGAGCCGATTCAGATGAAGGCATACCAGTTGATTATGACCTCTGATGTGATGGCACAGGTCAAGGAGTTTCAAGATGAGGCGTTGAAGGAAGATCGTCTTAACTCTGAAAGGATGAGAGGTCTAGTCACGGAATTAGGTGAAAACACTCTCGGTGTTAAAACCCGATTCGGATGGATGCGGATTCCTCGTTATGGGGATCTACGTGGAAAGATCATGGATGAAGCTCATAAGACTTGATACTCCGTTCATCCCGGTGCTACGAAATGTATCAAGACATGAAGAAAGATTATTGGTGGTATAGTATGAAGCGTGATGTAGTGGAGTACGTGAGTAATTGTCTTACTTTCTTGCAAGTGAAGGCGGAGCATCAGAAGCCGTACGGGAAGATCCAACCTTTGGATATACCCAAGTGGAAGTGGGAACATATCACCATGGACTTTATCACAAAGTTACCACGTACCACGAAAGGGTATGACGCCATATGGGTGATAGTTGATCGCTTGACGAAGAGTTCTCACTTCCTACTGATCCGAGAGACGTATTCTTCAGAAAGACTAGCGGATCTTTTCATCAAGGAGATTGTAGCTCGTCATGGAGTACTGGTGTCCATTGTGTCTGATCGGGACACCCGGTTTACATCCAAGTTTTAGAAGAAATTCCACGATGCGATGGGGACAAGGTTACATATCAGCACAGCTTATCATCCTCAGGCGGATGGTCAGTTGGAGAGAACTATCCATACGCTATAAGATATGCTTCGGGCATGCGTTATTGATTTTGGAAGAAGTTGGGATGACTATTTACCGTTAGCTGAGTTCTCATATAACAATAGCTACCATGCTAGCATTGGCATGCCTCCTTATGAGATGCTATACGGTAGGAGATGTAGATTGCCCGCTTGTTGGGGTGATATTAGCCATAAAGAGTTGGGAGCGTCGAGGTGATTGAGGCTACGAATGAGAAGCTGGAAAAGATCAAAGCCTTTATGAAGGCAGCCAAAGATAGGCAAAAGTCGTATGCCGATAAGCGACGTAGACCGATTGAGTTCAAGGTGGGTGATAGAGTTATGCTGAAAGTATTACCTTGGAAGGGCCTCATTTGGTTTAGTAAGCATGGCAAGTTGAGCCCAAGGTACATAGGACCTTTCCGAAACATTGCTCGAGTAAGAGAGGTGACCTATAGGTTGGAACTACTCGATGAGTTAAGTGGAATTCACCCAACATTCCATGTATCTCATTTGAGGAAGTGTTTGGCTGATAAGAACATGGTCGTACCACTCGAGTTGAGGATGATGAACGGCTCAATTATGTGGAGAAATCAGTGGCGATCATTGATCGCAAAGAGAAAAGGTTGAGGAATAAAGTGATTCTCTTGGTGCGAGTTCAGTGTAAGCATCAGAAGGGATTCGAGTTTACGTGGGAGACAGAGGAAGAGATGAGACAACATTACCCACGACTATTCGAGGAATAACAGGTTTCGGGGACGAAACCTATATAAGGGGGGTGGACTTGTAACACCCGAAAATTTTAAAAGATGTGAAAGAAAGAATAAAAGTGCAAAAAAATAAGGAAACACAATTTAACCCAAGTTGAGGGGCTAAATATGTTAAAAGGAAAAAAGAATAGAAGTTGATGGATAAAGCAACATGGCTTCCCTTGCCATGTTACTTTATCCTTTTGAAACCAATTTTAGAGAGAGAGAGTAGAGAGAATTCTCGGGTGTTTGAAGACGAACAAGAAGAAGAGATCAGATTTAAGGTAAGATTTGGTGTTTTTAAGTTGTTCTTGGCTAGTTCTAGCCTCGGGTATATGCTTATGTGTGTATTTATGTGTTCGAGTATGTGTTTTGGTGGGTTTTAAGTGTTTGAACTCATAGCAAACGGGTTGAAGGAAGTCATACTCAAAGTTGCATAAGGTGAGTTCTAGAACCCCCTATTTACATGTTTAACTGATTTTGGGGCTGAAAATGCATATGTGAACGTTTTTATAAAATGGGTACTTGAACCCGTATGTTTATGTGTGTGTGTTTGTGTGTGGATTATGATTTGGGTGTATTTGATGTTATGAATATGTTTAATATATGTTTATGATGCTTAGAATGTAAGACCTAAGCTTAGAACATGTTCAGATTTGATTTGATGATTGAATGATGTTGTTTAGTCTAAGTTGGTTGCCCATGCGCCTGAAATATAGCCCATGCGCCCAACGGTCGAATTGCCCAAGTGTTTCCCCAAGCGCCCAAAACTCATGTGCCCAAATAGTATCCATGCGCCTAGGTTTAGGCCAGATTTGACTAAGTGTACCATGCCCGAGCACTCATGCGCATTCATAGAGATGGGCAATAAACCCGGGTACGGACCCGACCTGGTGAACCCGACCCGGACCCGGGTTCGGGTACAACCCGGTATAGGGTGTACCCGGTTCGGACCCGTTAAAAACCGGCGGGTAGGAACCGGTTTGAGATTTGGAGAAATTTCAAAAACCCGACCCGAACCCGACCCGACCCGACCCGGACCCGACCCGTTGAACCCGGGTCCAACCCGGTTTTTTCCGTTTTTTTGGTTTTTTTAAAAAAACTAGTCGTTTTTTACCGGCTATATAGCCGTTTGAGTCCTTTTCTGGCTGTTTTTTTGGTGTTTTTTGCCTCTTAAATTAGTATAAATAGGTGTGGGTTGATATGGTTGAGTACCCAAGCATCAAACGCAAAATACATACGCAAAAAATACTCTCGTTTACTCTCGTTTTACATTTTCACTCTCTCGTCTTACACTTTTACTCTCAATATGGCTCACTCTCAATCTTCCGTTGGTCAAGGTTCGTCCAACTCCCCAACCGTCGTTCGTGTTCTTGCACACAATCGTAACATGGATGTTTGGTGCAATTGGGATATGGTTGAGTTGAGTGACGGGTCTGTAAAGGCTCGTTGCAAGTTTTGTGGAGCTTTGCTTGCTAAAAATTCTAACACGACTTTAAGCAAACACATTAACAAGAAGTTTTGTAAGTCGTTGAAAAATAATCCGGATTCGCAACAAACACAATTAGGTGGAGACGGTGGAATCTTTAATTACGACGTTAATGAGGTTCAAGATCGAATGGTGAAGTTCGTGATTCAAGAAGCTTTGCCTTTTAGTCACTTCGACAATCCTCGGTTAACCAACTTAATTCGAGAGACGCTTCAACCTCGTTACACCCAAGTAAGTCGTACTACACTTAGACGTTATTGTTTAAAATTATGGAAGCAAGCAAAAAATGATTTAATTATATTATTTGAAAATTTAAATACCGGTGTAAACTTAACTAGTGACGTTTGGTCGGCTCCGCACGGTTTGCCCGAATTGTACCTTTGCGTCACCGCTCATTGGGTAGATCCCAGTTCATGGCAAATGATGAAACGTACGATCGCATTTGATCTATTTCCGTATCTACATACCGGAGAATTTTTATTTTACTTTTTGGATAATGTAATAACTACTTTTAATTTACAAAATAAAAGTTGAAAAATTAAAATTAAAATATCTTCCGATTGCAAACGGTGATTTTTTTCGTACTCGTTGTGTTACACATATTATTAATTTAGTAGTGCAAGATGGCCTATCCGCGCCATTTGTTGATAACTTTATAAAAATTTCGATTTATGTTACACGATGTTTTTAAAAAAAGTAGAAAAAGATATCAAGATTATAAAAAACTTTGTAAGGATATGGAATCTATATTTTTAGGGCCTAATTGGGATGTACCTACTAGGTGGAATTCGACTTGTCACATGTTTGATTGTGCTTTAAAACAAAAAGGCACCTTAAAAGCTTTTCATAGTAGTCTTTCGGATAACGGCGAAGCCGACCTATTTCCGGATGCGGGTTGGAAAAATATTCAACGTTTATCCGAATTTCTTGACGTGTTTAAAACCTCAACTACAAAATTATCGGGAGTTTATTATCCCACTAGTTATTCGGTGCTTCAAGAATTAAATATCATGGCTTTGAATTTTAAAAATTTTCAAAATAAAAATAATATGTTTAGAGAAATGATAGAACCAATGAAAGACAAGTTTAAAAAATATTTTCTTGAGTTACCGCCCGTTTTTACTTGTGCCGCTGCTTTAAATCCTTTCTTAAATGTTGCGGGGGTTGAATGTTTGATAGACGAGATAAATGACAATTTGGATATACATGACGAAAACCGTAATTTTTCAACCGATGCAAAAGAAAATTTTAATGCAAGTTTAAAATTAATTTATAATTTTTATTTAAATAAATATGGGCCAAACGTAAATATAACTACACCAAGAGAATCATCCTCAAGAGCTAGTACCTCGGTTAAAGACCCCGTTTTAACTATGTTAAATGTTGTTCGGGATGTGACGCCTAAACGACAAAGGGGTAACGCCCCAACAAGTGAGCTTGGTAGATATGGTGGAATGGATTTTATTTCCACTATGACTACCCAAGATTACCATGCATTTGATATTTTGGCTTGGTGGAAAGGAAACGAATCCCAATTTCCGATTCTTTCCGCTATGGCCCGAGATTTACTAAGCGTCCAAGCTTCTACGGTAGCTTCGGAGTCTGCGTTTTCTCTTAGTGGCAGGGTAATATCATTACGGAGAACAAGATTAACTCCGGAAGCAGTGAAGATGTGCATTTGTTCAAAGGACCACTTAGACGCGATGGATCGTATACAAGACAAACCAAACCTTGAAGACGAAATTGCACTCGAAGCTAAAGTACACGATGAAGAGGTAGAAGAAGGAGTCTCTTCTGGTATATTGGACGAAGAATTAGCATTTGATGAAGCCACTCGTAGAAAATAAATATTAGACGATAAGTTAAATAAAAGTTTTATGTTATTTTTATTGTTTCATTAATGTATTTTTAAGTTGTTTTAATAAATAAATGATAAATTAATATTTATTTAATGTGATAAATAATAATAATAAGTATAACAATAATAATAATAATAATAATTATAATAATAATAATAATAATAATAATAATAATAATAATTAAAAAAAATCCCGGTTGTACCCGGGTTTTGGACCCGACGGGACCCGAACCTACCCTAACCGGGTATATCGGGTAGGGTACTACACATAGTGAACCCGACCCGGGTTCGTACCCGGGTTCACCAATACCCGGGTACAAAAAAACCCGGTCCGAACCCAACCCGGTTTGAACCCGGTTTGGGTCCGGCCCAAAACCCGAATTGTGCACCTCTACGCCTGCATAGTGCCCATGCGCCTAGAAATTTTACCAGAATGCCTAAGTGTTGGGTCATGCGCCCAAATAGTGCCAATGTGCCCAGAAGTTCCCATGCGCCTAAGTGTTCCCCATACGCCTAAGTGTTCCCCATGCGCCTAAGTGTTCCCCATGCGCCTGCATAGTGTCCATGCGCCTAAGACTTAGTTTAATTTTTGGAATTTTGGGAAAAGTGAAGTATTAGGCTTTGACTTGGGATGTTTCCGGGGATGATGTATTGACTTTATGGTGTTGAATGATGTTGTATGTGATGTGATTGATGATGTCAGTATGGGATGTATGTTTTTATGTTATGTCCTTGTTATATTATTTCCATGGCTTTACGTGGTATGATTATGGAAGTGAATGGAAAGTATTATGTAACGTAAAGCGAAAGTTAATGATAACAAAAAGTGGAACGTAAAGAATGAATGAAGGCATGCATTAATGAAAGAATGCAGGACCGTTTAAAGGCTTAAGCACAATTACAACACAACAACACACAAATGAGGAGATTAACTAAGCTCTAATCAAACAGTGAACTGGGTAACCAAGTGATACAAAGAAACACAAGTAAAGCAAGAGACAGAACAAGAGAGTATGGGTTTCAAGGAGGCAGTATATTGCTTTCTCAAGTTCTTTTACAAGTGTTACAAAGCATAAAGAAAAGATACAAGAACTTGAAATACTTATACTACAACCTACAGCCGGCTATACTTTGAAAGCCAGCTGGATACAATTGACTAGACACTAACAAAATCAATTGTAGGATCAAAAGGCATATCTGCCTTTTGACCTTGTGACTATGACATGCCATAGCTCACATCCTTATACAATACAAAAAGGATAAAGTACATAAAGTGGAAAGTTGAAGACTCAAGACCTCAATGTACAGTTACCAAAAGCAAGGCCCTTTTCACCAACTCATGTAAGTTGGTGACTTTACAGAGATGCAGCGGAAAAGGTGCTTTATGGAACAGTACATCAGATAAAGCATGTGTACTAAAAGTCTTCGGAAGAAATCTGTCTTCATAGGTTGAGGCTTCGGAAGACTTTGTCTCTGAAGCTTCGGAAGACTTCATGTTTGGCTTCGGAAGATATTGGTCTTGGCTTCGGAAGATTTTACACTTAGAGTATTTTCTAATGCTTTGTGTAAAACTTCCGAAGCATTCTTCACTTCAGTACTTAGTGCATGTTGCTGAGACACTTAGGCTGTTTTGGGTTGCATCAGACTTCAGGAATCCTTACAAACTCCCCCTAGGCTGATGCTACCAAAACACTTGGAAGATCTTCAAATGTTGGTAGTCTTCAGTACAATCAGGACCATTCCTTTCTTCATGAGATGGTCAGGATCATCAAGACTTTCATAGTATCTTCTCATCTCAAAGAGATCATGCAGAGGTAAGTTGATTATGTCTTGCCATGAGTAGACATTCTCAACACCTTGATCTCTGATAACAGTCCATCTCTCTGGATTGGTAGAGTAAGTCCAGGACAAGATGGGTGTCTCAGGTTAGAGGAGCCACTTGAATAGGAGTTGTTTGGGCTGCCTCATCATGCACTTCCTCAGGTTGATCTGATTCAGCCTGAGGTGCAGAGGTAGATGACTTTGGCTTCTTCTTCTTTGTCTTTGGTTTAGAAGCCATCCTCTTCTTCCTCTTGGTTGTCTTTAACTGAGAAGACTGGTCTGCAGCACCATGTTGATCATCAGTGTCTTTCTCAGTTGGGTGTTCCTCCCTCACAGGTTCAGAAGGAGAGGGAGTTTGACCCTGCCTAGGATCAGAAGATGAAGCTTGCTGGGGCTCAGCTGGAGGTGCTGGTTGAGGTGTCTCTGGTTGTTCAAACTTGACCTCCACTTCAGGTGGGACTTGACTTGGAAGAGAGTGCAAGTCAATGAGTTCTCCACTTAATCTTCTGCTTGATCACCCTAATATGCTCATCCATGGTGGATAGAGACATGGGGCCAAGTCTCCTTCCGGAGAATCCATACAGCTTCAAGAAGCTCACCATTCTTTGTCTGTCAGCAGACTTCTTTGCATTCTTTTGAATGATGGCCCTTGACTTTGCAGCTTCTTCCCTTAGTTTCCTTTTGGTTGTCTTTCTTTCCTTGACTAACTCAAGCTCAAGTTGCTTTAATACTCGAACTCAATGAAGTCATAGGACAAAGGGAGAAGTGCATCTGCCTGATAGAAGCCTGTGGCACTCAGGTAGTTGATCATCTTGATCCTATCTTCCTCTTTATCTACCTGAGGTTCTTGTGGAGCCACATCTTTGTGCAGGACTTTCTTGAACTGGTGAGAGAGTAGGAGCATGCTTGTAAAGTCTTTTCTGTCTCTTCTCCTCTTTGAGTTGGAGAAGTATCATTGCATCCTCTTTCTCCTTCAACTCTCTTGACACTTCTCTGTCAGCCAGTTCATTTAGTTCTTCTAAGGGGAGGGAGATGATCTCATCAATGTCATAGTTCCTGGTCTGTAAGTAGGTAATCCTGACTGCCCTTAACTCATCATCTGAGTATTTGGTCTGGGAGCAGCCCTGATTGCAGCTTGCATGAAGCTAGATGACCCAGTGGAACTTTCTCCCCTTAGTCTCCTTTTCCTCTCTCTCTCTTCCTCCTCAATTTCCTCAGGAGTCATTATCCTTTTCCCTTTGTCACCAACAGACCTTTGTGACTCAGGGTGGATTGAAGCTTGGCCTTCATTGCTTGGAGTAGCTTCCATGCTCTGGCCAGAGAGAGGCTGAGAAACACCTTCACCAGCAGGTGTCTCAGATGGAGTTTGGACCTCAGCAGCAGTTGTTGATGATGAGACAGGGGTCTCAGGTTCTGTCACTGGGCCTTCAGTCAAGGTTTCCCCTATGAAACTAATCTTAGGGTCCACCTCAACATCCAGTTGACCGATGACATTGCCTGATTGCCTAAGTCTCCTTCTTAGAGAGAACTCTGCAAGGATCCTGTCTTGGATTCTTTGAGCCAGCCTGTCAGCTTGTCTTGAATTGCTTGGATTGACAAGTGGCAAGTTGACTAAATCCAGTCTTTCATAAAAGCTCAGGCTTTGGAATTGAAAAACTTCTTGTTGGCCTTGAACTCTTGAAGTATGAGGGCTCTCCTGTCATCATCATACCTCCACCTTATGATGTGATTGCCAGTTCCTAGTGGTGGAGATGAGACAGCCCTTGGTATACCTTCCTCAAAGAGACTCCTGATGAGAGAGTCTATAGAGTCCACATTAATGTGAACTTGAGGAAGTTGCTGAGAATGCACAACAGCAAGTGAGGATGGTGAGTCCTCTATGTCCATTCTCTCTGAAGAACTCCCAGGTTCTGTGGTTGTAACAACTTTCTCCCCTTTTTTTGGTAGCATCACCCACTTGCATAGGTGAGCTGGAGGATAAGTCAATCACTTCCACAGGTTCTTGTGTTCCTGGTTGAGCTCTCCTTAAAGGTCTCCCAGCTAGTTTTTCCTGCAGATATGAAATCTGGAGTTGCTGATCATTGACCCTGTTTTGCAGGGTAGTCACCTGAGATTCCAAGTGACTAACCTTAGAGACTAAGTAGGTGCATGTTTTTGACAGTTTTTGCACCTTTAGTCTCAAATTCCCCTCATCTTCATCAGAAGATTCATTGGGGGATGAGATGATTGGACCAAAGTCCTCTCTCTCACCACCAGCTTGAGTTTCTTGGCTGCTGGTTTTCCTCTGCTCACTGGCAGCCTCAGTTGAGATGCCAATGGGCTGAGTTGCCATGGTTGAGGTCTTAATGATGTAATCACTTTCAAAAGTGAGAGCCTCTTCCATATGGACATCCTGAACAGGTTCAGAAGTGTCCACCTCAGTAATAGGTGACTGATGGGGGATAGACTGAGGAGAGTCAGAGGTACTCATCTCTCTTTGAGTAGGGGAGGAGAAGAGAGACTCATGGTACTCACTGAATCCTAAGTCTTCATCAGTGTAAAAGGATAGGTTGGGAATTGGTTGGTTGAGATCCAAAGGCTGGGGATGGTAGCTGTCCCCTGAAGGTTGTCCACTTGAGTGTTGAGACTCAGAGTGAAGGCTTAAGGTTGTTGGGCTATTGAGCTCATCAGGGTGAGCTTGAGGAACCTCAGCCCTGATAGGTGAAGTAATGGGAGTGGTTTGCTCCTCAGGAGAAGTGGGAGCTCTAGTGTCCACTTCTTCCTGTAAGGTTGAGTATTTGGGGGCCTGCACAGACTCAATAGCCTGAGCAGGGGTTCGTTTGGATTTTCTTTGGTAGGTGAGGGTGATTTCTGGTCTTTTAATGGTAGGGACAAAAGAGGTGTGGGTTCAACACTAGCTTGTGTTGCTAGGTTGTCACCTTGAGCAATGAGCTCTAACATTTTTGGGACTAGGGCTGTTTCTACCCCAGAGAAGCCTACAGTTGGCTTCTTCATTATTTTAAAGATGCCGGGCTTCATCTGTCCCAATTTAAGAATATTACCTGTTTCCCTCAACTGTGAGCCCAGTTCACAGTTGAGAATGTGTTGAACATATCTAGGAAACATGTAATACTCTAAGGAGTCTAAGTTTGCAAGTAAATTAGTATAAACAAATTGTGAATACCTGAACTTGACCCCTTGAACCATTCCATGAACTATAAAGGAGAGATCCTCAGGAATCTGGTCCCATCCACCATGCTTGTTTGACAAGCTGTGGATAACCACATGGAGCAGGAATTTCCATTGGGATGAGACCTTCCCTTTCCTAAAGGTCTTTACAGAGAAATCTCCCTCATAGCCCATCTGCTCAAAAGAATGATTAACAGCTTCTTTTGGAAGGACACCTCACCTTCTTCATCATCCAGCTGTAGATGTTGGTTAATGATGGCCGGAGTGATGAAGATTGTCCTCCCTTGCACTGTGGCAGACAGTGCCTCTCCCCATCCATAATGACCTCTTGGCAGGTCTTCCAGAATTCAAGCAAGTGATCCTCATATAGAGTAGGATCAATGGTCAGGGAGGTGAAATAATTTGACAGAGTCAAGAATTGGCAAATCTCTGAGAAACTTGCATCTTTCTCAGAGCTTAACAGAGCAACTTGATTATGTTGCCTGTGTAGTTGCATGGAGAAATCAGGGTTGTTTCTGCGGTTAAGGTTGGCCATTTCAGAAGCTTAAGGGTGAAGAAAGGTAGAAAGCAAAGGCGGTTTAGAGAATTAGGTTAGAGAAACAGTAGAATTGAGGAAGATAGTGGGAAAGAGGGGGAACCGTTGGGTATTTATATGAAAAGGGATTTGAACCAAAGTTAATGAAAGAGGATAAACTTTGAAATCCGGAAGTCGGTCCCACCTCTGAAAAGGTAGTTTACTTTTGCTCAAAAAGTAGTTTTCTTGGAATTCGAAAAGCTTCCGAAGTTTATTTGTCTTCGGAAGTTTTGATTTAAAAAGCTTCCGAAGCTAAAATGGCTTCGGAAGATTTTCCTGAGAGTCTTGATAATTTATGCTTCGGAAGAGAAATAAACCCTTGAATGCTTTGTATGAAAATAAACAAAGCTTCCGAAGGTTAATTTTGCTTCGGAAGGAAAAGGTTCTTGAAAATAGATAAGTGTCTGAGATAAGAATTTTAAGCTTCGGAAGATGAATTTGACTTCTTCCGAAGGTAAAATCTCTTAGACAGTTATTATTTTGAAGACATGTTTTTCTTCCGAAGATAAAATTTTATCTTCCGAAGTATCAAAAATTTTCAAGAATCTAAGGAAAGTCTTCAAAGAAATTTTTATCCAAAGAAAACATGAGCTTATGAAAGTGATGAACTAGACAACTTAGGACACACATATTTTAAGAAGAAATAATTAGAATTAGTTTTAATAAAAAGTCTACTCAAAGTTAATCATCCCAATAGCTGATATCAGATACTTAAATCTCTGTTCATCAAAAGCTTTGTGAACAGATCAGCATATTGTTCATCTGTATGAACTTTGACTAGTTTAATTAATCCTTTTTCATAGTTATCCTCTTATTAAATGATACCTGATGTTGATGTGTTTGGTCCTTGAGTGCTGCACAGGGTTCTCAGTGATAGAGATAGCACTATTGTTGTCTATGTGGATAGGAGTCTCTTTGAAGTTAAATCCATAGTCCAGCATCTGATTTTGAATCCAAAGCACTTGAGCACAGCAGCTTGCAGCAGCAATGTATTCAGCCTCAGCAGTTGATGCAGACACACAGGATTGTTTCTTGCATTGCCATGAGACCACCCTTCCACCAAGGAATTGACATCCCCCAGATGTAGACTTTGCAGTCATATTGCAACCACCATAATCACTATCTGTATAGGCATACAGATTGAAATTTGGATTCTTTGGATACCATAGACCAAGTGTTGAAGCACCTTTGAGGTATCTTAAAATCCTTTTCACAGTGATTAAGTGAGACATCTTAGGGTTGGCTTGATATCTTGCACAAATACATGTAGCAAACATGATATCAGGCCTGCTAGCTGTAAGATACATAAGAGACCCAATCATAGCCCTGTATAAGTGCTCATCTACACACTCCCCCTCAAGATCTGGACCAAGGGAGTGGTTTCTGGCTATGGGTGTCTTAGCAATCTTACAATCAGTCATATTGAACCTCTTGAGTATGTCTTGAACATACTTTGACTGACTTATGAAGATGCCATCTTCAACCTGCTTCACTTGAATTCCCAGAAAGAAGTTGAGTTCTCCCATTGAACTCATCTCAAATCTGTCTTTCATCAGCTTCTCAAAGTCTTTGCAGAGCTTTGGATTAGTTGAACCAAAGATGATGTCATCAACATATACTTGAACCAGCAATAAGTCATTTCCCTGTCCTTTGATGAAGAGAGTTCCATCTATAGTACCTCTTCTGTATCCATGCTTACAGAGATACTCAGATAGTGTCTCATACCACTTTCTGGGTGCCTGATGCAGCCCATAAAGAGCTTTGTCAAGCTTGCAGACATAATCAGGATGATCAGGGTCTACAAAACCAGGTGGCTGTTTGACATAAACCTCCTCATCAATCACTCCATATAAGAAAGCACACTTTACATCAAGTTGGTAGACCTTGAAGTTCTTGGATGCAGCAAATGCCAGGAATATCCTAACAGCTTCTAGTCTTGCTACAGGAGCAAAGACATCAGTGTAGTCAATCCCTTCTTCTTGTGTGTATCCTTGAACAACTAGTCTTGCCTTGTTCTTGATGATGATTCCCCTATCATCCTTCTTGTTTCTAAAAACCCATTTGGTTCCAATGGTAGTCTTCCCATGAGGAAGAGGACAAAGGTTCCAAACTTTCTGCCTTTTGAATTGAAGCAGCTCTTGTTGCATAGCTTCAACCCAACTTCCATCCTTTAGAGCTTCATCAACTTTCTTGGGCTCTATCTGAGATAAGAAACAAGAGTGAAGACAAACATTTGCTTCATGGGTTTGTCCTCTTGTTCTTACCCCTGTGACAACATCTCCAATGATGTTTGTGGTGGGGTGAGACTTGTGGATCCTTAGCTGAGGGATCACAGCAAGTTGTTGAGAAAGATCTAAATTTGAGAAATTTAAATCTGGTCTTGAAGATTCACCCTCCACATTATCACACTTATCAAGATTAACTTGATCCAATGAGTGTGAGACATCATTGATGTTGTCATATGGTATGGTTATTAGCATCAAGAAATTCCTGATCACTATCACCATCACCATTGTTGTCTTCTACAAGTGAGGTGTCTTTATCTGGTTGAGAGGCCTCTGAGCTGGAATTTGAAGGCATGCCAGATGTATCAGCTGAATTTGTCATTGTTGTGCTGATAGAAACCTCATTTGCTGAAGTAGTTCCAACTGGAGCTGAAGATGTATGAGTTGAAGGTCTTCCTAGCTCAAATCTTGGATCAGGATCACCTGTATTTAGATTTTCTGCAGATCCTGAAACATGCTCACAAGATTTGTTAAAACAGTTGGTAACTAAATCAAGATCAAACAGCCAATCCGGACCAGAACCAGCCACACAAGGAGTGTGCTCATTGAAAGTCACATTGGCTGACTCCTCAACAATTCTAGTTCTGAGATTGTATACTCTATAAGCTTTAGCTTGAGAAGAGTATCCAATGAAATGTCCATCATCTGATTTCTCAGCAAACTTGGCAATTTGATCTTTGGTATTCAAGATGGTGCAGGGACATCCAAATGACCTGAGAAAACCAATGAAAGGTTTCCTCTTGTGCCAAAGTTCATAAGGAGTCTTACCATGTGTCTTAACTACTAAAACTCTGTTTTGCACATAGCAAGCAGTATTGACTGCCTCTGCCCAGAAGGTGATAGGCAGTTTAGAGTCAGACAACATAGTTCTTGCAGCTTCAATAAGTGTCCTGTTTCTCCTCTCAGCAACTCCATTTTGCTGAGGAGTCCTGGGAGCACTATATTGTCTTGTAATACCTTTTTCATCACAAAATGCATCAAGGATTTGGTTCTTGAATTCAGTTCCCTGATCACATCTTATGGTTTTGACCTTGTGATCACATTGATTCTCAACTTTTAAGATGAAATTCTTCAGAATCTCAGGGGTTTCATCCTTAGTTCTAAGGAAAAAGACCCAAGTGAATCTTGTAAAATCATCTGTGATCACCAGACAGTAAGAGGTCCTTCCTAAACTCATTACACGGTGGGGCCAAAGAGATCCATATGTAACAAGTGTAGGGGAGTAGTGATGGAGTTCTTTTCCTTAGGCTTGTGAGATACCTTTGTTGCTTCCCTTTCAGGCATGCCACACAATGATCATCACTGTAAACTCTTTCTTTGGCATTCCAGTTACCAGATCATGTTTAATTAATTTATTCATGTTCTTAAAGTTTACATGGCACATTCTTTTATGCCATAGGAAAGACTCATCACTATTTGCTTTAGATAGAAAGCATGAAACTTCTCCTGAGGGAGATGTTTCTTGCAAATCCATCTTGTACATGTTCCCTTTCCTGGGGGCTCTGAGCAGGATATGCTCATGAGGAATGACCACACCAGGTTTGAGAACAATGCACTCATGCTCAGTAAAGAGCATGTTATGACTCTGATCACAAAATTGGGATACACTCAGAAGATTGTACCCAAGCTCCTTAACAAAGTTTACCTTCTCAATGCTGAGCTTACCATTTGTGACCTTGCCCCTTCCAGAAATGTAACCACCTTCATCTCCTCCAAAAGCAACTGGTCCTCCATCAATTCTCTCAAAATTATGGAGTAGAGACCTATTGCCTGTCATGTGCCTGGAACAGCCACTGTCAATTATCCAGACATTCCTGTTGGTCTTGAGCTGTTCCTGCACAGAGAAAATGATTAGTTACATTTGGAAACCCAAGCCTTACTTGTCTTGGGCTCATTAATAGTAATAGAAGGTAATGCAACAGTAATAGATCCTATGGTTGTACTATGGGGATCTTCAGCTGTTGTTGATGGAGAAACCTCAGTCATTTGGTCTTTCTTAGACTTCCACACCACCTTTGGAGTCTTGGACTTGACCTTCAAAACCTTAGAAGCTTTTGGAACTTCACAAGTTTTGATGACTGATCCTTCGGAAGAATCTACAGTCACTGCAGCAGACTTTAGTGCTTCGGAAGAACTCCTTTCTTCCGAGACCAACTTTGCTTCCGAAGGTAATTTTCCATTTACCTTCTTCTTTGATTTGGAGCTTCCGAAGGAAACAGACTTTCCTTCCGAAGCTTGAGACTTCTTGAGACTCTTTGAAGTCTTTGTTTTAGTCATGTGGACAGTACTTTTAGGATTGTATGGGCAATCCTTAGCAATGTGAGAAGTACTTTCACACATAACACATAACATTTTCTTCTTCAAAGAAGTCTCCCTTTGAGAGCAAGACTGGCTTTGGTCACATCCCTTCTCCACCTTCATCTTGGTAGATGCTGAGACAGTTCCTTTGGGCTGTGAACTGTTCTTGGAGTTTGATGGTCCAGGCTGTGCAGCAGTGGTACACAGCAGCTCAGTCTTCTTCTTGACACTGAGATGATTTGAACAAGAACCATGACTCTTAGCTGAGGAGTCTTGGTTGATGTCTTCAGTCCTTACTACTTTGAAACCTGCAGAGATAAAAACTTGTTTCTGCTTAGCATCAAAAGTAGCCTTGATTTCTTGAGCCTTCTTTGCCTTCCTTTTGCTCTTTCTGATCAAGTTCTTTCTTTTGGACTTGGTCATCACAGTTGATTTCTTCTCCTCAGAAGGATAGTGGCCCTTGGAAGAATCCTCTTCTTCACTCTTCTCAGAGGAATTCTTCACTATCACTTCTTCATCATCCTCACTTACAGGATCTATGAGAGGAAGCTCATCTTCACAAGTTCACACCTAGGAGATCTTACAGACAAGATTGTGTGTGGAGGAGCTATCTCATTTGATCCTAGTCCCTGTCTATTTTGATAACAAACCTTGTTGTGCAGGGATGAGGATATCATGTTCTTGAAGGTCTCTTCTTCAAGAACACTCTTCTCTGCCTTGGCTTTGCTGATCACAAGCTCAGCCTGGCACTCAGTTAACTTAGTGATGAGATCTTGGATCTGAGTTCTGAAATCTGTATGTTCATGTTTTAGTACTGAAATGGTTTTCTCCAAGTCCTCTATCTTTAACTTGTAATCATTTTCAGACTTTCTAAAATCAGATTTTAATATGTTTAATGACTCAAGATCAGATCTCATCTCTAGGTTATAGGACCTGTATCTATTTACTTTAGCAATGCATTCAGGGGAGCAAAGATGTTCCAATACCTTGGCTTCATCATGGTCAGCCATCAGTGCTTGGTTTGGAGAAGCATCCTCCACCTGAAAACTCCAGTCAAAGCCTCCTCTTCAACAGCAACAGCAGCATGTTGCTTTGTCTTCTCAGCCTGAGGAGCTTTGTCAGTAAATTTGGTCTGGGTTGTGTTTGGCCCCCATTTGCTTTAGGTGCCTTACACTCCCTGGCAAAGTGACCCATAAGGTTACAGTTGTAACACTTAACTTTGCTTTTATCCAGCCCAAACTTACTACTGGTAGCATTGCTTGGAAATCTTCTTCCTGTCCTCTTGTAGAACTTCTTGGCTCTGTGAGTGAGGAGAGCCATTTGCTGAACTATCTCCATATATTCCAGGTCATCTGGATGGATACAGTCCAGGTCTTCAGAGTGAAGAGATAATTCCCACAGCTTTCATCTGCAGACACAAAGGCTTGAGAAGAACTTGTCTCTTGGAATGGGCTTCCTTGAGTAAAGTTCTCCCTTGGTGTCTCCGGGAAGGTGATGAAAGGACCCTTTGTGAGTTGTCAGGGTAGCATAAGAGATGATGCTGAGGTTCTATGCTGTCCCTTTCAACCACATGAAGGGCTGAACCCATTTATTGTTGGAGTTGCCAGATGAACCTTGCATGTTCATCTCCATCTGGTATCCACTGAGTATCCCATACAACTCTGTAAGAGTAAGAGTCTTAAGGTTCTCAGTCCTCTTGATCACCACACAATAGTGTGTCCATTGCCTAGGAAGTGAGGACATGAACTTCCTTACAATGTCCCTGTTCTCAAGAGGAACTCCTCCATCCACTAGGGTATCCACAATCTCAACATACCTGAAGTATTGTTGGGTCATGGTCTCACCTGCTTTGAAGGTGAAATTTTCAAACTGCTGCTTCAGAAGATCTTTCTTGTTCTCCTTGGCTTCAGAGGAGCCTTCATACATCAGCTTCAGTGCATCCCACAGCTATTGGCTGTCTTGCACTTCTTAAAACCTCTGTATACAGAGTTTGGGAGAGCAGTCTGAAGAGCAGTCATGGCCTTCCTGTCAATCTCTACTCTTTTTCTATCTTCATCTGAGTAGTTGGCCACATCTTTAGGAATCATACCAGCACCAGTAGCAGAGGGGGTGCTGGGTATGAAAGGTCCATTCTCAACAGATTCCCACATTCTTGAATCAAGAGACCTGATGAAGCCTTCCATCCTCATGCACCAGGTGTCAAAATCATCAAGAGTGATCAGTGGGGATTTGTTCATGGTTCCAGTCTCCATATCAGTCTTAGAGATGGCAGCCATTTGAAGAGTTTAGCTTTTGTGTGTGTGAGGGATCTTAAGATGGTTAGATCTTATATCAAGAGCCTGGAAAGCTCTGATACCAATTGCAGGACCGTTTAAGGGCTTAAGCACAATTACAACACAACAACACAAGAGGAGATTAACTAAGCTCTAATCAAACAGTGAACTGGGTAACCAAAGTGATACAAAGAACACAAGTAAAGCAAGAGACAGAACAAGAGAGTATGGGTTTCAAGGAGGCAGTATATTGCTTTCTCAAGTTCTTTTACAAGTGTTACAAAGCATAAAGAAAAGATACAAGAACTTGAAATACTTATACTACAACCTACAGCCGGCTATACTTTGAAAGCTAGCTGGATACAATTGACTAGACACTAACAAAATCAATTGTAGGATCAAAAGGCATATCTGCCTTTTGACCTTGTGACTATGACATGCCATAGCTCACATCCTTATACAATACAAAAAGGATAAAGTACATAAAGTGGAAAGTTGAAATACTCAAGACCTCAATGTACAGTTACCAAAAGCAAGACCCTTTTCACCAACTCATGTAAGTTGGTGACTTTACAGAGATGCAGCGGAAAAGGTGCTTTATGGAACAGTACATCAGATAAAGCATGTGTACTAAAAGTCTTCGGAAGAAATCTGTCTTCATAGGTTGAGGCTTCGACGAAGACTTTGTCTCTGAAGCTTCGGAAGACTTCATGTTTGGCTTCGGAAGATATTGGTCTTGGCTTCGGAAGATTTTACACTTAGAGTATTTCTAATGCTTTGTGTAAAACTTCCGAAGCATTCTTCACTTCAGTACTTAGTGCATGTTGCTGAGACACTTAGGCTGTTTTGGGTTGCATCAGACTTCAGGAATCCTTACAAAGAATGAATGTAAGAAAGTCTTGCAAGCAAATGTATGGAGGTTCACACCCAATGAAGGGTGTTAGCTCAACTGTGTGCGGGTTAGCTACCCCGGAAGGATGCACACTGGGGTCCAATCTTTGTGATTGACCATATGTATGGGACAATTGCCGCTTGCCCTAGGTACTGGAGTCAACTTCGTGCATAATTTTCGAGGTCTATTGATAGACCTCAAGCCCAGTAACCAGCTTCGTGCATAATGTTCGGGGCATAGCACATGGCATAGGTCCGGAATGAAAAGTGAATGTTAGTGATGAATGTACTTGCCCTAGACACTGGAGTCAGCTACGTTCATAATGTTCAGGGTCTATTGATAGACCTTAGGCCCAGTAGCCAGCTTCGTGCATAATGTTCGGGGTATAGTACATGTCATCAAAAGTTAATGACGAACGTACGAGATGTAAGAAATGTATGATAAGAATGAGAATGAATGAATGATAACGAGTAACGTATGATGATGAATGATGATGAAAGATAATAATAAGATTATCTATTTGTACGTATGATGTATGATCGCGAAAGAAAGTAAAGAACGGTTTTAATCAAAAATAAATTGTTCTTATTATAAAGCTAGAACTCACTCAGCAACGCTGACTTTT
This sequence comes from Flaveria ramosissima, assembly GCA_025215565.1. NCBI lineage: Eukaryota > Viridiplantae > Streptophyta > Magnoliopsida > Asterales > Asteraceae > Flaveria > Flaveria ramosissima. Next base: position 33,889,357 of record CM046044.1, on the reverse strand, counting down.
ATGTATTTCCAGTTGGCAGGTAATTATTGTTGAGGATGGCACGGGGCAGCTACTTGGCTTATTTTGGATGGCATCCATTTTGTATAACTATGACGTTTTTGTGATGTAATGCAAACGATGATATTTTGTAACAGTTAACTAAGTTGTATTGTTTTGCAAAAGCAGTCACTAATATATGAAATGGTTTTAAATTATTCCGCTACGATGTTTTAATAAGTTTAAATGTATATTTTATGTTTTATGTGTGATGATTGTCCAACTGTGAGCGTCCCGGGAACGGGCCCTTACACATTGAGTACTATTTTTACCACCGTAAAACAACAAAATGTTCTTATAGACAGACCCTAAAAAATAATAACTAAATCTTTATCTTGGTTAAAGGACTATTTCAATAGCGAGTGCTTAGCTAATAAAGATAGATACTTTACCGCATGCCAGTTTGATTTAAATGATGTTGATGCCCTTACTTATGAACATTCTACCAAATCGGAAAATAGCTAAAAGTAATGCGTAAAGAACTTCAAGCAATTTAAATAAATCAAACATGGCAGCTTGTGACACTTCCATCGAGAAAGAATTTAGCTGGGGTTAAATGGTTATTCAAAACTAATATGAGGCCTAATGGAGAAGTTATAATGCATAAAGCTCGAGTGGTGGCTAAGGGATACTCACAATAGAAAGGAATTGAATTTCAGTAAACATTTGCTCCTGTAGATTGATTTGAAATTATACGAGTCATTCTAGTAGTTGCTGCATAAATGAGCAGGAATGTACATTAGTTAGATGTTAAATCAACATTCCTCAACGGAGATCTAGCAGATGATATATATTTTAAACAACCTAAAGGGTTCATGATTAAGGGATAATCTAACAAGGTAAACAAGCTTTAAAAGGCTAATGATGGCCTAGATCTAAAATGGATGGTTACTTCATGGAGCATGGATACATTCATAGCCATAATAAGCCTACTTTTTATATAAAGAAAAAGGACAAGGAGATGTTATTTTTGTATGTTTATACACACATGATGTAATCTGTACATTTTCTTTGTAGTAAGTTAATAGCTGAGTTCAAGCAAGGAATGCAACCAGCCTTTGAAATGGCTAGCATGGAACTGCTTATGTTCTTTTTGGACCTGGAAGTCAAATAGACTAGCAAACGGGCATTGCATTGCCAAGAGAAGTATGCTCATTCTCTTTTGGATCGTTTTGGAATGAAGGCCATACAGTGGAAAGCATTCCAATGAACAACCACGAGAAACTTTTATTGGAAGATGGAACAAAGAAGGTTAATGATGAAACATTTAGAAGTCCCGTGGGGGGATTTATATACTTAACTCACGCAAGGCCTGACTTGACTTATGTTGTGAGTGCAGTATCTAGGTTCATGTAGAATCCATATATAATTTTATTTGCGGCTGCAAGAAGAATTTTAAAATATATAGTAGGCACTCTGAAGTTTGGATTGTGTTATAAAAAGGCAATTAGTGACATTTTGTTAGGCTATAGTGACAATGACTTATTGGTTGTGTGGATGATAGGAGGAGTCTCTCTATATATGTCTTCACTTTTGGGAGTGGTGTGATCGAATGGGGTAAGCCTATCAATATATGTCTTCACTCTAGGAAGTGGTGTGATTGAATGGGGTTCTTAAAAACAAAATAACATGGCTTTATCAAGCACAAACGCAAAATCCATCTTACAAAGGCTTTAAGTAAGGAGAAGTTCGTGTATTTCAGGCAAATGTTGGGAGTCAAGAGGTTTCTATTAAGGGAGGATGATAAAGACTAGTTTAAACCTCGTCTACCTCGAGTCAAAAAATAATCAAGCACGTGCATGTTTGTTTAATTGTTTTTGAAAAAAAATCTATAACTAGAGTATTTGAGTTGTGCTAGTCTTTGGTTGTTGAGCTTTAGTCGTTTGTTTCGTTTCTATTTATAGTCTTTATTTTCATGTAAATGTGCACACTTGAATGATTATCTGAACACAAAATTCAGTTAAAGTCTCTTTGACTTTCTTTCTTAGTTCATATGAACGGCAAGTTGAAAATATCTTTTAACTTTTAGCTTTAGAAGATAACTAAATTAAATTGACATTTTATATGTATTATGTATATTGGCCGTTCAAAAAAAATAAAAATGTATTATGTATATTGGATTGGATAAGTATTAAACGGGCCTTCTCAAAGAAATTTAACTGGGCCTAACACATTTAATGGTTATACAATTTTTACGTATCATGTATTATATATTAACACATATTTTTTCTTAAAACTTTTAAAATTTATTATTTTCTACGTTTCAAATATGTTGTCTTTATGTGCTTATTTTTATCCATTTTTGTATCGACTTTTCTCTTAAAAATCAGCTGGTCTACCCATATTTGTTCTTTATAACTTTTAAAATATAATATCTTTTTATGATCTAAATATATTGTTGCGACATGCTTATTTTTATTTACTTTCGGTTCAATTTTATTTAAATCGAGATGCTCTACGTTTCGACGTAAATTTTATACCGAACCAAACATCGTCATATATGATATGTTTTTACTTCTTTTAAAATACGCTTTCGTGTTTGTTTATGCTCACTTTATGTCTACGTTTCCATTTAGATATTATGAGAAATAGACACGCTGCTCCTTGCAAAGTGCAAGTATAACTCGCGAGTTGAGTATCGAAAGGGGTTTTTTTTATGCAGCAACAAGAACAAAGTGTGTAACTATGCAGCAACAACAACAAAATCTACTTTGTATTATTATTTTCCTTGAATTATTTTGTACATCTGATCATGTATTGTAATCATGCAGATTCCTATATTGCATTCATTAAGTGTCTTTTTTAGCTTCATTCATTATATGCCCACAATGTTTTTGTTATAATGACTGAACCAATTATATGCTACAAGACTGCTCCAGCTTTTTATTATTATGTTACTGTAAATGGCAGAAATGCTTTTACATTGGTGGAGTTTGAGGGAGCACAGGCTTATTGGAGAATGAGGCTTTGTTTAAGCTTTATACCCATCATGCAAACTATAGTGTATAATTCGCATTTTCATTCATCATTTGGTGTCTTTTCTGCTTTTAGATAGTGAAATATAACTTTATTAAGCATATGGGTTTTGATTTTTGTTGTTAATTTTAGTTTTATCAACATGTTTTAGTGTTATTGGTTTGACTTGTCGATCAAGTAAATTATATTAGTTATTAAACGAGTTAGGTGATGCCGGAGTACAGGCTCGTTTGAAAGCTAATATGATTTTTAGTATTTATTGATTTAATATGATAATTGAATTGATTGGGCCTTAATTTAATTAAACAGATTGGGCCTTAAGTCAATGATTCATTGGGTTTTTATTTAAAATTGGTATTGGCCATCTGATGAGCAAATCACATGGATCAATAAGTGCACCACACTTCAAATATTGGAATCGGTGGAAGGATTTTGAAATCACACAACCAAGGGAATTTGTGGTGAAACATTTTCTTGGGTTATACAGTTCATTACCCACTCAAACATAATTTTACTTGAAAATTATACTAATTTCTTAATTTCATTCCATTCCTTCCAACCGAACGCCCCCTAAAAGTCAATCATCCCGATTTTGTTTAAATAGACTTCTTCTTGTATAGAAACTCTTAGTCTAATCCAAACTAACATTTGATTAGTACCATCAAATAGTTTGATCCGATAGTGATACACGATTCTAAGAGAATCAAATTATTTTCAAAATATGTTCTTCTTCAAATATGTCGATTATTCAACAATTCTTGTTTTGTTCATTATAGTTTTCAGAAGAGGATCATGTTGAACATGCCATTCAATCATTTAGTTGTATCTTTTTACTAGTACCTTGCTAGCTAGTTAATGTATGCCTCATCTAGCGTTAAAAAAATAGCAATACGAATATTCACTACTCTCTTCTCGTGGTCTTTCTGGCATTCTTTGCAGCCAGCAATACTTACTTTAGTTATTGCTGGATGTAAAGAATACCGGATAGGTCACAATATCATAGTACTTTAGATATCAATAACCACTGATGGATTTTCTCGAGCTAGCAAAATACTTAAATTGGGATACTAAGGTCCTTTGTTTCTTTCAAATATAAGTGAAAATTTTGACCCGATTGTTATGAGTGGATTGACTGGAATATGTTTCATCTATAATGAGTCAAAAGAACAATGTAAAAAAGAAAAAAAAATAGCTTACAAAGAAACGAGTTCAAGTCCATGGTAAAAAGCTAGTCACTGTATCATACGAGCTTAATGTTCTACCAACAAAAGGATCAAGAAGTATGCATAAGCATCATGAACTCCATCCAAACAATGAACGACTATGTACGGTCTATGTTATGTAACGACAACTCTAGCGACCGGCCATTACGGATACACTAGAAATGCAGCTATATAAGAAAACCCATCATTTCTACAGATCCCCTTCAATATTCATTGCTTTGGAAAAATCTCTCCCCTATTCCAAACCTATAAGTCTTTGGAAAGTTAACATCATAAACCATGTTAAACCACCTCCATTTCGTGTAATCTAACAATAGCTTTGCAAGTTTCTCTATTTATGACCTATCCCGAATAAATGTATTACAAACTTGCGCAACATCTATACTTACACATATATACTTGAAGATACGATAAATTTATAACAAGTACATTGGTTCCCATAAGCAATCCACACTAGTCTAGCTTTTTCTAAATATTCAACCCCTATTTACTATTCCTACCCAAATACGTTAAATCACACATAAACATATGCACTCTATGAATAGATGATCTAAAACGAACACTTTTCTAACATAATACGGTAATAACACTCACAAACTTTAATATTTTATCATGTTAAACAAGCACACACCATCATTAAGGAACATTCATAACATTGTAATAAACATTGAGATAATCATCAACAAGTTACATACAAATTGCCACAAACTGCTAAATTCAATATAAGTGATAACGAGTGTTTAGTCCATAAGTCTACAAAAACCAAAACCGAACTTGCACAAATGGAAGGTAGCATGATGAATCAAGAGTTTATGAAATAAACACAAGTAAAGGCGGGTTGTGGGGTGTTAGATGATTTTTTAAAAATGCTTGATCTTCAATCTTGCTTCTCTTCTCTTACTAAAAGCTTAAAACTATCTTGAGGCTAGAAATTAGACCTAGGTTTTGCTCTCAAAAGTTGTATGCATTAAACGAGGCTGATAATAAGTTGAAAAGCAGATTTAGTGCCAATTTGTCTCACATGACTGTGTGGTGGGTCGACCCCGTGTCAGGTTGCCGGTGATCGTCTCATTGAAGCGCAAGGATTCTATTTATTTCATTAGTTTTCCCCCAAAATACCAAGAAGCCATTGTATATAAGCTGAAAAATTCAAATTAAACACTATTAAGCTTCGATCTATATATATTTGTAACAAAAATGTGTAACATTAGTAATAATATATATTCTTAACATGTATAATTATTCATATATATATCATCCATCCATAGTGTAACATGCAAAACCACAGGCTAATGAAAAGAAACATGTGTGATTCTACTAAATATAAATGCAAAATTTGTTTTCGTGCCGAACCGACTCAGGATGAAACCAATTTGGTTTGGTCAAACCTAATCAACATCAGGATTTGGTTCAAACCGGTGTGGTTTGTGACCGGTTTTTGGGTAAAAAGTGATCAGTTCATGTTGATGAAACCAATTCATTGTGAAAAGGTACCAAGTTCGGTTCAATCCGGTTTCGTTTTAATCGGTTTCAAGAAAGGGATTACAAATCAATATCGGCCCTAGCTACCGTATGACTCGGGTCCAAAGTGGTTTGAACCAATTACCAGTTAAAAACCGGCCCGTTGTTCTTTTCAACCAACCTTTATCACTTGATGGCGGTCCCCATATATATGTATGTATTGTCGGTTTGTTCTTTATTACTTAGAAGCACAAGATAAGATTCTCGAAGCTTAGGCAATAGGCATATCCCTAATGCCTAGGTGTTATAACATGAGGAGACTCACAACATTATACGAAAGTTTGTTTGCTTCATGGAATTGAAGATCTCTTCTTTATAGTTGCAAGTAAGGTCTGCAGGCCATGTGTGATCGAGAGGCAGAAGAAATCTTGTTAATTATACAAACTTTTTATTGACCGAAACATACACCCCAAAATTTCCCTACTTAAATCCACCTATTGGCTATTACTCATCTTTATGAGATTTAAATCCGTATAAATTTGATAAGAATAAACAACATGTGTCACACTATGTGAAAAGAATATCTCTATTAATTAAACATATATGTTATCTGCTTATTACTGATTAGACTATTCGTAATGGATATTTTGGGGGCCCCAAACATGATAATATGGACAAAAGTGGGGCTTGAAATATTATTACAAGATAATTAAAGGGGGCTCAGAACTCACGGGACTCCAAGCCATTAACGGGCGCCAAACATAACTTTTCCTATATTACTTCATCAACAGGGGATCCAAACACTAGTTAACCATCACATTTGATTTAAAATAGTATTTAGTAAAAGGGTTTTTATCTACATATCATTTAAATTACAGTTTAACTAAACAACCATTACGCGTAATTTTATATAACCTAAACACCAAAAGGATATGATTGCGCTTCAACCGACTTTAAAAGCTTAAGCTAGTTGCTTTAGGACATTTATAAATTTACTGTTCTCTATCTAATCATCTCTAAAAATATCAAAAAATAATTATATAAAAGTTAATTATTTATATTAAACACTTAAGACGATGTGGATATCATTTCCTTTGATAAAGGCTCCTTATTTGCGAGCTATTTTGCTCAAATAAATAAACAACATATTGCTATCCTTCAAAATAAATATCCTAAGCAAATATTAACACTGCCTTTGATTAATTAATACTAGACTAATTAATAAATGATTATCATGTTTACCTAGGATCAAAGTTATCATCACCTCAAAACTTTTTCCTTTTAGTTTTTGAAATCATTGAAAATATTTTCAAACCCATAAACAAATCAAACAGTTGCGCAAAGCAGCATCCTATTCCGAAGAAATTCTTCCACCTGGTTATTACACGTAAAACTAGGTGTAGTAATGATAATTTGATGGATGATTATGTTAGTTTGAAACAGTTAAAATGCTAAAAAGAATTGTTTTTCCTGTCCTTAATAAAAGAATACTTGACTATTAAACTTTTTTATTTATACATACCGTCATAAAAACTAAAACAATTTTAGAGACTACTTCAATACTTTATTTGATTATCCCAAGAATGAAATAAAAGGATGAGATTTTTCAACGATACAAACGAATGTTGAATGATCATCTCTATACGACTTGTATAATGTTATAGATCTGAACCGCGGACAAAAGATGTTACATGTGCTAGAGGATGTTTGTTTACAACATGATTTTTAGCTTTCGTTAATGAAATACAATGAGACACACAATTATAATTTTGCATAACTCCTAACCATATGTATAATAACTCCTTTGACATGATTATAAAGGTACATCATATCCCAAAAAAAATACTACTTTTATGATATTTCTTCTGTACACGCCATTGTTTTTTAACTCTTTCTGCAAGGAATAATAATATGTATCAGAACTCACTTTCTAAAACACCAAATCATCCTTCAGTTAAGATCACTTATCATATAAACTAATAACATGATTACATTAACATTAAAAGTGTATTATATCAAACACACTAACCCTAGAGGAACAAGAGAGAGAAAAGGATGGCTTGTAAACCTGGATCATGGGTTCTAAGTGGTCAGATGCTGCATGCAGTACAGTAGCAAAACACAAACACACACATACATACACATACAACAGTAACAGCACAGTAAGCAGAAGTAGATAGCAGGATTTAAATAATAAGCAAGTACCAATGCACAGACATGGAGGAAGGTGAAATTTGCAGATAGAGAGAGAGAGTGTGTGTATGTGTATGTGTGTGTTCAGTGTGTGTTTATGGAGGTGTGATTAGTGTGTGAAAGAGAGGAAAAAAAGAAAGAAAAAAAAAGCATCGATTACATCACACAAAAGAAACAAGAAAGAAAGAAAGAAAGAGGGGAAACTGAAATGAAGCATGGGAAGGTGGCAGAAGAGCACACTAGGTAGATCACAGTTATTAGTGTGATTGAGAAAGAGAAAGTGAATAGTAAATAATAGTAAATAGTAGTAGTAGTGGTCTCTTTCTTCTGCTTCTGTTTCTGCTTCTGCAGGAGCCACAGGCCAGTGGACCAATCCTTCATTAACTTCTTTCAATTCTCAATCTCAATTATCATCTTTCTTGCTTTTACTCCCTTTCATTCAAATCTGGTGAATCATATGTGACTTACACATTTATTGTTACAATGTTTTTAAATATATATATGTATATATACTTTTTCTTTTCATTAATATAAGTTTGTATGTCTAGGGTATACACGTACATACACTAATTAATCATGCTCATTCTAGATCCGGTTTAATTAAACATAATTAGAGAAGTCGTCTAATCAAAGATTATGTTGATGTTATAGGTGATTTTAATTTAACACGTATCTTATGAGTTGTTATAAATCAAGTTGTAGAAGATAGTAGTGTTTGGAGTTGTTTAATTATTTGATTATGAATTTTGTTACATCTTAGAATAAAACGGATTGGAAGCATATTAAATAATGTGATTATCATGATTTTAAAACACACATTTTTACACCGTTGTCAATAGAAGGTTTTATTTAATTGGTCTTCGAAAAGTATATATGATCACATCTATAAACATTCTTTGATCAACAATCAGTCTACTGTTGCATTACAAATTATATTCTGGTCTTAAATCTCCTAAATCCAATAAGCTTGACACAAAATTAATATGTGGAGTGTGGTAGCACCATTTAATATGCCATTGCATTAAGAATTTTGATAACTTATACATTGAGATGAAACAAAATTGTTTTATTCTTTTTTCTTTGGATATTGAACATATTGTTATAGAAAATGTAAATTGAGAAAACTTGTTGCCTATAAATATTAACGCAAGAAGAAAACGCTAATTAAACAATAAGAGCATGAAAAGTGCGTAGGAAAAAACACGACCCTCAAACTTTTGTACCTAGGAAAGTTCCAAAATTGCTAGTTGTTTAAAATTGTTTCGAAAAGACGGACATACGAGATTTGACCTAGCTGTTGGGCCCAAAATCTTTCGTATAGGCTATGAGTTTAAGGTTTCCGTAAAATTTTAGGACCTTTCTTCAACAATAGATTAGAGAGCGTATTTATGCGATTTATGATTTCGCCATGTTTGTTTCTGTTAAAGCATTTGCATCAAGGGTTCGTTAACCCTACCAACAACCCTAGATGTGGAAGAGAAATGAAGAGTTGTGGGTCTTGACTATGGACCATCCGTTGCACATAAAGGGTTGTTTTTTTAGAGGTGAAGAAGAAAGAAACATGTGTGATCCATGAGATGAAACGTCATGAGCCCCTAGTGTTAGAGATGTTCTATGATAACAATAACATAAACAAATCAGTGTACTTGATGCTTAGTAAATTAGGTAAGATAAAAAAATTATTTATAACAAGATGTTCCAAAATAATAATTATGTATAAGAATCACCCATAATATAATGATTGTTTATGTGCCAATTTTGTTGGTTAGATTTTATCTTGATTACAGAATATCATAAAAGTTGATGATGGGTCACCTCAAACTGTAAAAAAGAATCAAATTGAAGGGTAAAGTAAAAAAATATTTAAAGAGTAAAAAATGAAAAATAGAAAAAGTAAGTTCCAAAAGTGAAAAAGAGGCAATAATGAAGGGAAAGAAGGGTTTTGTGAGATGGGACCCAATTTTTGCAGGGCGTGGGTGTGGCTTTGTCGGGTTTTTTGTCCATTCTCATCCCAGATTTTCATCCTTTTGCTTTGTATTTTTTGAAATTGGTTATTACTTATTAGGGTTACAATTTAATTATTTTTTCAAAGAAATTATGTAGTATCAAATAAAAAAAAGTCTAGATGAATCAGTTTTAAATTATTATTATTATTACTAGATTAAAGCTCATGTATACATAGGTAGAATAAATTCAACATATTAAAATTAAGAGGCTTTATTACTATTTTGTATGTTACAAGTCATTAGACATTAATAAAATAATAAATAAATCTTTTTTATAAAATTATAAATAACAAATAATAAAAATCAAGAGTTATAAAATTATATTTGAAGATACACATTATTAGAATTTTATAGTTTAGTATGTTTAATAATTAATTAAAAAAAGAATATTTATATTTTGGATATTTAATTATTTGAGTGGGGTTATTCTACAAAGAAAAAAAAACAAAAGGTTAATAATAATTATTATCCATTATATCTTATATTAAAGTAGTAAGAAAATTTATTGGCATAATAGTAAATAATTGAAACTTTAAATAATAGACCAATAATATTTTAGTATTAACCACATTTTTAAATTTCACTATTTTTTTAAACGCACGTAACTTTTACATACAACATTATTTTTCTAAAAAAAATATACCATAAAAACAAATGTTTTTTATCTTTAGAACGCCAATGATGTTGATACATAAGAAACAAAGTTTTTTTCACGTTATTTTAGCTCATTGTTTAATATTCGTCAAATAAATGTGTAATATCAGGTCATTAATTATGTAATATCAGGTCATTGTTTAATATTTATCATATCATTGTGTCTAATGTCAACTGTTTATTATGTATTGTGTTTTTGAAAATGATAATTTTTAAATGACATAATGCTGAAAATTTATTTTTTTACGTTTATCAGTTCATTGTGTATTAATGATTAGGTCATTGTGTAATACTTGCCAAACAGCTCATTATGTTTACTATTAATCCTAGAGTCTATTGCTGGTCATGAACTAATGATGTTACTTATTGTGTCTAATGTTAATCATTGTGTTATACATTATGTTGTTTAAAATGATGATTTTCAAATAACACAATATTGAAAATGTAATTTTTTTTACGTTTCCAGTTCATTGTGTATACTAATTAGGTCATTGTGTAATTCTCATCAAGCAGCTCATTATATCTATTGCTAGTTATTGAGCCTAATGTTGATCATTATGTTACCCATTGTGTATAATGTCGATCATTATGTTATGTATAGTTTTTTTGAAAGATGATTTTCAAATAACACAATGCTGAAAATATATTTTTTACGTTTTCCATTAATTATATAATCCTAATCAAGTCATTGTGTAGTTTTCGTCAGCCAGCTCATTGTGTCTATTGCTAATTATCGAGTCTAGTGCTGGTAATGATGTTACACATTGTATCTAATGTTGACAATTGTGATATGCATTATGAGTTTTTAAAATGATGATTTTCGAAGTAAAATTATAATGAAAAATGTAAGTTTTTTATTTTCAAGTTCATTGTTTATTTTTATCAGATAATTATGTAATCCTCGTCAATTTAGAAGATTATACAGTGACTTAATGAAATTCAGCAATGAGCTAAAAACGTGAAAAGAAATTTTTTATTTATATCAACATTATACACGTTTTAATAAAAAAATATTCGTTTTTTATAGTGTAGTTTTTTTTAAAACAATGTTGTATTTAAAAGTTGTTAACTTTTAAAAAAGTAAAACTTGAGAAGAGGGAACATTATAAATTTTGCCTCCAACTTAATTTTGATAAAAAAAAACATCTTTCAATATCTTAATGCAACTTAAACGTTGTAGTTTTATAAGACTTTGTAGTTGAAACTTTTTCTAATTATTTAATTTACTTTTAAAATTATTTTCACTTATTAGGAGAGAGACGAGAAACAGAAGTTTACGGTTTTACCAAAAGTTGACATGTGTTTTTAAAAAAGTTTTATATTATATAATATATATTTTATTATTTTTTTTCGTACATATTATTGTAAAAATGCAATATAAAATCAAAACATTTTTGTAAGAAAAAGATTAAGAGGTTCTAAGAGGGTAATATATTTAATTATTTTTGCAGCAATTTGATGTGTTTAGTTTTCGTTGTGTTTTTATACTTAGTTGCACGTTTAAGTAAATTAGTTAAAGAAATTACAATTAAGAATGAGTTAGGGTGTTTAATATATTCGAGAAATTTTAAGTTAAATAATTAAATCGCGTCAACGATTTTTTAATATCTTAGGTTATTCTAACAAATCTAAAAGTTTATTGTTTCTGAATTCTGTTCTATTCATGATTTTAGGGACAGTTTGTTAACTATACCGAGAACTATTTTTTATGTATTTAGTTTTATAGCAATGTATTTAGTTAATTAATTAATCCATTTTATTTATAATAGGTAGCTATACACGTAGCTTTCTTCTCTTAAGCCAAAGATGTCAATAACTATCTAGGTTTTTATCTATTTTAAATTGTATTATTTTACTAGAACTAAACCCATATAGATGTACTTACCATCTAAAACTCAAAGTTTTAGTCAGAAACTTACAAATCATGTTTAAAACTTCAAACGAATGGTATTAGAAAGTATTTTAGCAAGCTAGCAAAAATTAATCTTTATTTACAACTCATTGTTGTTATTATATTTTATTGTGGGTGATTGATACAATTACAAAATCTATGAAGAATGTAAAATATATAATCTAGTTGGAACAATTTTTTTTTTTTTGCGAAAATTCATATCTTTAATGTGACCAAAAACAAAGAATAAGCAAACTTACCTTGGCCCCATTACTATTGAGGACCATGTCAATATATAAAATGAGATAACCTCATTTGTCTCTCTTGTATGGGCATTTTTTTCTTCGAGAAAAACAAGCTCAGTTTGAAATATTTATAAGGCCATGTTTTTGTTCAACATCAGTCCTGTTATTTTCCTCTTAAATTTAAGATACAATAAATACAACTACGTATATTACATACTTTTATGAATGAGATAACCTCATTCGTCTCTCTTGTCTGGGCATTTATTTTCGGAGAAAAACAAGCTTATAAGTTTGAAATATTCATAAGGTTATGTTCTTGTTTAACATCAACCTTGTTATTTTCCTCTTAAACTTAATATACAATAAATACAACTGCATATAATATATACTTTTGTGAATGAATTTTGTGTAAAAACCAAGATTGTGAATAGGTTGTTGGAATAAAGAGATTCATGTATAACAAATGTAAATGGGAGGTAACATAATTCATCTATTTGGATTTATGAGAAGATCTATGTTGTCTACGCTTATACAAACAACATAATGTTCAGCACATGTAAACTCGTTGTTTGGTAGACATTGTTAGAGATTATTTTCAATAAGTTTATTCATATTTTTAAAACTTAAATCGCCTTGTCTCTTGTGCCATAGAGGTTATTCATCCACAAATACTTTTAACATGAACTAAGAAACATTTCCAATTTAAAATGCATTCTTCATATCTAACATGTATATATTGTTTCATTTAGACGCTGTTAGCAAAATATTATTATTCTGAATAGTAAAAAGGAGACAAGACAATACATTTACGTTGTGTGAAAAGTATATCATATTTTTTATCACAAATTTAAGAAACACTTAGAAGATTGTAGCTAAGCTTACTTACATAGTTCACATCATCAAAGCTTGATATTATATATTGATTGATCCTCTAGCTTCTAGTAATGTAACCTCTTTTAGTACCACTTTCAAAAGCAAAAGATCCTTCATCAGATGGTTCAGTATTCAACAACTAGGATCTATGACATGTCATGTATCAAGAACAACCATGATCCACAATTCCTAAGTTTCCATTGATACGTGATTATTCCTACACATGCTAGTAACAATTAAGTTAAGATAGGTTTAAAGATATATGGTTTAGCTTTGAACTCTTAGATTTTTAAATTGTAGTACCTTTAACTCTCTATATCTACTTTACCATAGGAGATGCATGTAGTTTCACTACTATTGTTAGTGGTTTGTTAGCTGAGTTATCAGGATGAAACCTTTTCTTTCCTTAAAAGTTTTGGTTTGATAACCGAGAAGTGTCTCTTACATGCGGAGGGTCTCCCAACTTTCGATTATCTTATGTACCAACAGGTCTACTTGCTGATTGTGGAGACGTTAGAGTCATTCTTGACAAGTTTTGGATGCATGTTTGTGGAGACGTTAGAGTTTTCCATCTTACTAAAATAAACTGTAAGAATATTCTAATTTTCTAGTTCAAGTTATTGATTTTTTTATTAAATTAGATCAAAAAGCAAAGTTCGAATCATAACCAGGTCTAAAATCAATTATTTAAGAACAAAAATATGATACCACTTGATGAATCGAGATTTTAATACTTTACTAATATCCTGTAATTAATTATTAGATCAAAACTTACTTTGTAGTAGTTGAATTTAATCAATTAGAAACTCTTTTTAATCAAGAATTTTATGAATGTTACAATTAGGGTTTATGAATATAATTGAATTTATACGACTCCTATAGCTATGATTCTTTAAAGATAACTACAAAAATTTACAATAGAGAAAAAACACACATAATAGATCTTCATTCCTTACTTGATCTTCCTCCATGACACTTCGCTCATTTTGTAAGTTCATGTAACTTCCTTATCAATATAAATTGTTATTTTTCAATAGTAAGTTGCTTTAGTAGTAACTTTGTCATCAATACTAAATTGCTTGAGCACAACCTTCGTCAACAACAACTTAATACTTAGACTTCTTCGGCATAAACTTGTGTAAGCATATCATCTTCTTCCTTGGTAAGAACTTGCTTTGTAAGCAAGTTGTTCTTTCACTTGTAATCCACTTCAATATTATTATGTAAATGTTGGTGACAACAGCTCATCGTTTATCAGTTTAGCTCATTGACTTCTTCAACATTAATAATTTTAGTAGTAATTTAACTTCTTTTATAGTAACACGTTCTAATAGTAATATCCATCAACAACCAAATTTAGTTTTGTAACATCCATTATAAGAATCTTATACTCAACAAGTGATACAATGTACCTAATATATAAGTAAAAGGTTGCTTCATGTGTCATAATTTTGTGAGTCTATCATTTTATTTTTTCATCTCTTTCATTATTATATTATATGCTTAAATTAAATTATAATGATTACAGTTTTACATGATTCTCGTGTTTCGGCATGACCGTAAAACCATAAAAAAAATTTAGCGTCGTACCATTGTCATGAAAAACAAGTACTGAAAAATTATCGTTAAAATATTGGCATGAATCCACAAGGTGAACAGGGCGACAAGCGTAAGAGCACCGTGCAAGAAACTAACGTCGAAATGTTGTTGCAAACTAGCAAGTTGAAACGGACGTTGATAATATACGTAATTTTATATGAGAAAAACAAAATTGCTACAACATTGATAACATTCGAAAATTTATACAAAATACAAATAGCAACAACTCGTGCGTTTCGTAAGAGCTGTTGACACTAAGTTTATATGAAAAACGTGAGATCGCTAAAAAATTCACATTTTAACGTCAACAAAAATAAGCATGCCACGACAATGGAAAAAAAGCTAACCGTTAAAATACTTACATTGATAATAAAATACGTAAACATTTGGATTTAATAAAAGTTGTAAGAAAAAGAAAAAAGAAAATGTAATAAAATCAATACCTTCAAACATCTATAAAGACTTCTATGTTTATATTTTGATAAATTGTATATTTTGACATACAACGCCGTTCTCAATGGAATTTATACCAAAAAGTATATAAAAGTAAGCATTCGCAATTACATCTTTGAAATTTTATACAATGTCAAGTCTTAAACTTATGAGAAAAAGAAAAGAAATTGTGAATGTGTTAAAATAAATAAATACGTAAGTAAAAGGTATAGACCATAAACATAGCTAAACTTGGGTGGTCACTAAGAAAAAGAAAACGTTCCCTAGAAGATTAAAAAATATATATACGCATAAAAGACTCGTACATAATTATTAAATGATGTTTAATTGGGTTTTAAGGAATAAATATCATTTTGCGAAAACTCGGAGAACTCAATGAAAACAATAAATAAAGATAATTTTAACTACATGACTAACATTATTATTGTATTTAACATCTTTATATGAGTTTATATATGATAATTTACATATGTTCGTATATTTTAAAACCATACAAATATGTAAATGGTAAAAACTTACAGATGCGTAAATGATAATATGTGTAGATGGTAAGCTTACATATGTGTAAATGATAAAATTACACATATATAAATTTTTAAATACACAAATACGTGTAAAATAACACGTATAAGTTTATTTAATGACGTTATATTATAATAATAATGATAGGTACGTAGATAAAATATTGGTTTTTATTGTTTTTCATGAGCTTTTAAAGTTCTCATGAAAAATATGAGTTATTAAGATAATCATACCCTTAAGGAAGGAATAAGTTATATGTTTATTATTTAAAATTTAATCTTAAATAATCTTTTTTATTATGTTTATATATAAAAAAAATATATATGTGCATTTTAAAATTTAATTTTATAGCTTATAGGTTTACTTTGATAGTTTAGTTAAAACTTTGATATGTTTAGAATAAAAAAAAACTTTTAATATTTCTTAGATTTTAATTATTAAATACTTTAATATTTTTTTATTAAATTCATGTTACATACGGTTTTTAACGATTCATCGTTGAAAAAACTATAACCAAACTAGTAAATTCTGCATTAAATATCCGTTTTGTTCAATTATAATTTAACTATTTTATTGGATGCCAATGATATTTTGATCTAGTGATCAAGTGGGATGCTTTAGCACAGGGTTCAAAACCTGACATTAGCAAATACTAACTAATTTGTTGATATTAACTACTGTGAATGTCCTTATAACTATAACTAAAACCAAAAATTGTAGCAAATGACCCTACCCGACCCGTTCCTATGTGAGGAGTTTAATTCACTATTTCTACCACCGTTTACGTAACATTTAGGTTTGTTTTTTCAAAGGCAGATGATTTGTTTGTAAGGTTCTCACTCTCACATGGTGGAGAATTGAAGTAGAGTAACTTAGCTACCTTATTATGTCATCTTTCCTTTCCCCCTTGAGGTTGAGTTGAGTTGAGTTGAGTTGTTTCCCACTCTCTCTCTCACACACTCACACTCACACTCACACACCCCCATCTCTCTCTTAACTTCTTCTTAGGCAACCATCCTGTCTCTTGTTGCCTTCATACTTGTCTGTTGGAACTTCTGCAACACCCCCTCACTCTCCTTCATCTTTCTTCTTCTTCTTCTTCTTCTCTCTCTCTCTCAGGTAAAGATTCTGCCTTTTTAGGGTTTTTCAATCTTTATCACATGTTAGGGTTTCTGGGTCTCACTGTTTAAGCTACAACTCTTAAGGGTTTGCTTTAGTTTCAAATCTTGATGATAAAGATGACTGCTTTCAGGGCCTAATTCAAGATTTCTTCAACAATATTCTTCATCAGTGGAAGTCATACAAGCTAGAAATGCAGACTTCATCTCCTTACAACAACAACCACTTGATTAGAGAGTCATCTTCTGAAACTGTGGATCATGGGTTGGATCCAGATCGCTTCGCCGGCGCCGGAGCTCCGGTGACGCCGATCTCCGTCGGATCTAAGCTCTTGAAGACGACGACGGTGCCAAGGTACAGAGAATGCCTCAAGAACCACGCTGCCAACATGGGTGGCAACATCACCGACGGCTGCGGTGAGTTCATGCCGTCGGGCGACGACGGAACCCTAGAAGCACTCAAATGCGCCGCCTGCAACTGCCACCGCAACTTCCACCGTATAGAATACCCCACCACCAGCCCTTCCGCCGGACCTTTCCTGCAGCTCCCACCGCCACTGCCATCACCATCCCCCTCGCCGTCGTTCCACCACCACCACCACCACCACCGCACCCCGCCGGGGATCTCCCACCACCACCACCCGAACTGGGCGTCCTCCATCAACGCTCCGCCGGTGAAGATGGCGTTCGGAGGCAGCATTGGCGGTGGTGGTGCTGCGACGGAGTCCTCGAGTGAGGAGCTGAACTTCACGACGGGGGCGGTGGCTCCGGCGTACGCGGTGGCGAAGAAGAGGTTCAGAACGAAGTTCACACAAGATCAGAAGGAGAAAATGCTTGAGTTTGCAGAGAAAGTGGGGTGGAGGATCCCTAGAGAAGATGATCCTGAAGTGCAAAGGTTTTGTGCACAAGTTGGAGTCAAGAGAAAGGTCCTCAAGGTTTGGATGCATAATAATAAAGCTACTTCTGGGAAAAAGCAACTTCAAGACTCCAATGACAACATTAACTGATTGTACGGTACAACCCTGTTATGCATTGATTTGGTTCATTAGAATGTTGTAGTGATGGATGGATGAAAGGATGTATATGAATTATCAAGTGAAGTGCTAGATAGAGATGCATTCTATTGCATCTTCATCGTGTTCTATTTTCATATATTTTATTTTGGTTGAATTTTCATCAATGTGGTTTTAGTTTAATGAAATATTATTTTATATATATTTAATGATTTAATGATTTTACGAACCCTATATAATGTTGTTAGAAAAGAGTGCTTGTGGATTACATTGGGATTTTCCAAGCAATGTTTTATTTATTTTTTATTTTTTAGGTTTCCAAGACCTACTAAACAAAAGTTGTTTAAAACATGGGATGAAGGAGTGGGCTAACATTTGCTTGCAAGTACAAGCCCTTTTCCCAATATGAAAAAGTCCATAAGATAGTATTGAGTGGTTGTACATTGTACTTCTTTTGTTGTACATTGCTAGATGAATTGTTGAAACAGATGGTACCCCAAATGCTTGGTTCTAGTAAACCTTTCTTAGAATAATCTTGATTTTTGGGTATTATAAGTAATTTGTAAGTATTATTTTTTTTTCCTTTAGCATTGGAGATCTTGTAGGAAACTTTCTGTATCTTGGGTTTGGTATAACTTAAATGAAGTTCAATGATTTCATAAAATGACACGACATATTTATAAAACAGGTCGAAATCGACAATGACTTGTTTACAAATTGGATTAACGTGACATGTTTATAATTAAACAGATTGATGTTAAAATGATATAATATATATAGTATATAAACGAAGAGAGTACATTATGCCAATGAATGGCCATGTTAGTGGTTTGCATCTTCTAAATTCTAATTAATAGAGTACTTAATATATAAAATGGTAATAGAATGGTTTTTTACTGTGTATTCAAAGACCTTACAGATAGACTACTTTTTTGGATAATAATTTTTTTCCTTCTAATCTCCTTATTAACGTTAATAAGTATTTGTAAAAATTTGAACCTAAGCCACCTTTGTAGTTGTAGTCACCAATGCTACTAGACTACAACGCCATGAACCCATACAAATAGAAACATATGTAATTTAAGAACCAATCACTTGTTGAGTTATAGGGTTGTTCGGTGTGGGTTATTTTAATTATAATTATGTGGATCGGGTTCTGTGGATTTTGACATCTGAAAAACATAACCAATAACAGAACCTAGTAATAATAAGGTTTATGTTATACGGAACAAGGTATGTGTTTTTTACATAAAAAGACATAACCAGTGAGCAAATTAACTTATCAATGATTCAAGTTATACATACCACTATGCCACTACACGAGGTTCTACGGTTATTCACTATGGAAGAAAGAAACCAATAATGAAATTTATCATTATTTTAGAAACCAAGGTTTTGTAGTTTAGTTGTACCAAGGTATGATAGAACGTTGTTCATTTTAAGTTGAGGGTTATTAACTTATGATCCTATGATGTAAGTTGAAGGTTCTAATCTTATGATGAATAAAAGATGTAACTTTAATAGTATAATCATTGTATGTCTGATTTATCTGTTATATTAAAGAAAAATGAAAATCAGCAGTGCCGTTTTGGTTCGATTTAGACAGCTTAAGACTAAAGTGACGGAATAACTTGATGGGCCAAAACTAAAGTGTTTGGGCCTTCTTAAGACTTTAAGAAGTTAAGATTGCATTGTCACGTCTATATCAATTATCAAGCACGTTTAAACGCTTTTAATTAAGGAGTTGTTTTCCATGCAAGCTTGTCATAATCATGAGCTATTTAGACCGAATAAGTCGTAACCGTAAATAATGAAACAATTATGTTCGGTTTCAAAGAAGACAAATATAACTTAAGACTATGTTGCAAAATATAAAAGTCACAGGGGGTTATAATTATAAGTTACAAGTATATACTAGTTTAAAACTTATGTATTAAACGAGTTAAATAAAAAATATATTAAATAATTATTAATAAAATGAAATAATGTTTTAAAACCCTGAACTTTAAAAATAAAGAGAAGAAGAAAAACAACAACAACAGATATTTATTAAAATCTAATGTATGAACAATAATATTTTGAGAATAATTAAAATAAAAATAGAAAAAGATAAAAGAAAGTGAATTTGAATAGTCAAGAGATCTCGCCGGTTAAATTTAAATAAATTGAATAATATTACATTTAAATTATAATCATGTAACTAATGATGAAGTAAATGTGAGTAGATTAAAATACACTAATCGAATATGGGAAAGATAGAGAAGCGGTAAACTAGGATTGCAGCTTGTGACAAGTGGTGAAAACGGTAACTTAATTATCAAGTGTTTGTGTTTATGGGTTGGTTATGGTACAAAGTTTATTAATCATGTTAAGCGTGTGAAGGCAATAGAACGAAAGACGTAGACAGAGGTTAAGGGTATATGTAATTATGTGCACAGGTTAAATAATTATACAAACAAAATCACACAACTAATATAAATAATTATGTAACTTAAATAAATAATTACACAACATATGTTTATAATTATGCAAAAAGATAATCGTGCACATTATATGCACAATATACCATAGATTTTATTTAAAAAGTCAAATTTTCTTCTATATAAAAAAAGTATAACAATACTACACTCGAATTAAAAAAGAATTAAATGTCTGACTTCGAATAGCCACATGCCCATGTCAATAGGTCACACCTTGTGTGACCTAGGCACCTAAAATAATGAAACACGTCTTTTGACGTATCAAACCCACACCAATCCACCAAAGTTAGTCCCCCTACTAACTCTTTATTCCAGGGATTAAAGTTCATTATTTTCCCTATGCTTTCTCCCTCCCTTTCATTTTCTCTCCAAAGCTCTTTTTTTCTAAAATCTATTAGGAACTTGAAGATCTTTACTTGGATATACAGATCTCTAAGGAGTGATCATGTTTAAAGATATGCTTAGATTCATACATATTTTACACACTCTTTTATTCTCATCTTGGGCAAGTTTCTTGCTAAAATTCACATGTTTAGGTTCTTAGTTGCGTAAATTGTGATTTTACAGAAAAATAGATGAATTATTAGAGTTTGTGTGTATATGATTAGGAAAACGCAGATTTTAAAGAAGTCTAGATTAGGCATGATCATGCCAAAGGCTTAGTGCGACCATGCCTGGTTTAAATTCTTAGTCACCCGAGCAAGCCCACGACCATGTCCTTTGGAGTCCCAAGAAGGCGCTATCTAAGGCATGACTGCACTTGTACATCCTGGCAAAGGCTAATCAAGAGTTGACCAATCAGAGGACTTCAAACAATCTATGTGCGGTCGTGCCCGTGCCCTAGCATGATCGTGCCTTGTCACTACGTATATGTGCCACAAGTTCTAAACAAAAACCGAACGTGCGATTTGATGTTTTTGAAGTTGTTTTGCATTTTCCCGTTTTGTTATAACTCATAATCGGTCCCCGTTTTCACCCATGTTATTCATTTTTAGTCTTTACAACATCAAGTTGAAAGATCCTTTAGGGTACTGTGCCTAAGTATGGTTAGTAATTGTTTAGTGCCCAAGCCTAAGTATGGTTAGTAATTGTTTGGTGCCCAAATAATTACGACTCCCTATGTATTAATGGTCCTATGGGTAACATGATAACAAACTATTGCAGTGTACAAAAAAAGATCTTGATGTGTATTTCATCATATGGACTAAGCATGGTTAATCTTAAATTAACGTTCTCATGCTTACTTCTTAAAATGATTTGAGTCCGATAAATGTTATTCACCATCTTTATTGCTGATATTGAATTTTTAAACCATTTACAGGTAAAGAATAATTAAACTAATAATGAGACTAGATCATACTACAACTCTATAGGTATATCTAGTATCAAATGATGAAAATCACAAAAGATGCCTGGAATGACAGAAGTGGTTTGCCAGCACAAAAGCAGTGCAGTTCAATCTGGTTTTGGGGTTTGCAAGGATTGTTATGTGGAGTTTTGTGAGGGAATTGATGGTTCTCACCCTCCAGCATTTCAACCTGCTGTAGAAAACCCAAAAAGGAAACATGTCAAAAGTTGACATCTAGTGCATTTCTAAGACATAAAATCTAAGAAATCATTTTACTCAAAAATTAGTTTTATAGATAATTTGATTTTTCTCACCAATATATATAAAATAACTGTGAACAGATTGTGTTTCATATGGACTCAACCTCACTTGTACAAAGGTTAAATGTTTTGACATCTTACTCCACCCACATGACGTGCTCATTTTGCCACCGTTGTTTAAGGTATTTCTTGAAAATATTGGTGGTAAATACATTTACTGTTTCCATTTTAACATCCTTAATTCCTTATTCTAAGTCCTGGTTCTAAAAAGTGCGCTTAAGGTGTGAGGTGCATGCTGCGATCTTGAATATGCTCAGTGCCTTGGGCGGCATCTGTTGGATATTTTAGTGTAATTGGGATTAACTTGTGTTGACCAATTCGATCATAATAGACTTCAAACAAGTTAGGAGGTGCGGAGTGCACGCTTGTTTGAATCTATTACGATCCTAGGCGCGTAATCCGTATTTGACGGGGGTTCCAAGGGGGCAGCGCCCCCTTGGCGGGGGTCCGGGGGCAGCGCCCCTGGAAGCGGGGTCCAAGGGGCGGCAGCCCCTGGCGGGGTCCAAGGGGCAGAGCCCCTGG
Source organism: Flaveria ramosissima (assembly GCA_025215565.1). Lineage (NCBI taxonomy): Eukaryota > Viridiplantae > Streptophyta > Magnoliopsida > Asterales > Asteraceae > Flaveria > Flaveria ramosissima. The sequence continues at coordinate 33,866,424 of CM046044.1, read as the reverse complement.
CTGGGGTCGAGCTGCCAGGTCAGCTTGGAAATTTTTTTTTCCGTCATTATTACTTCAATAAAAATTCATTTTCGGAGTCTCTCTAGAATTAAACTTATTAATTCTTGAAGGGCCGAAAGTGTCAATTTGAGGACCCAAAAACTGCCCTAGGCAATTTTCTAATGGAAAAAACTGCAAATACGCTCCAAGGAATTTTGGTCAAAAATTCTGTTCTTTTTCTGGTTCGTTCTTCATCACAAAATTCAACATATTTTCGTTTCTAAATCACTAGATTGTATCCGATTGAACAATTTTGGGTGAACCACCAAATTAGTTTGATCTGAAAGTTTTCAGACGCCTTCTAGTGAATCCGATTTCGTTTGAATTACCAAATTTCCTCAACAGCATCTCATGCTCATTGGGTCAAAATTCATCATGACTAGGGTGTGTAGGAAGCTCATATGTAAAACAACCACTTAGAGCAATACTCGCATGCATGAAGCTTACGCCTTGCGCATTCGCTTTACGGATCTAAACCCCTCGTAACGCCTCGCTGTTTTTAGAACCAAGATTCTAACTTTTTTTTTAAGATTTAAGAGTGTGCACTAGTCTAAAATTAAGCGAGGCCCAATAGGCAGTAGGAAGAACGTGTAATTCCTGTTAACATAATGTTCTATTCAATAATAGCTAATAGCTATAGATTATATACTGTGGTGATACATCTACATATATTTGTGTTGTAGATCATTGGCTACCTTCTTGACGAGGAAGAAAGTCGATTGAAGATCCTATTGGAACATATTAACCCTGAGCATATGTAGGTGATTAACTAAGTTCGTCATTACAAAAGTGGCTTGTAAATAAACAAGATAAGAGCTGAGATGGACGCATCTCTAAAATAGAAATCTTGTGGCTTGTAAATATAAAAAAAATTTGTGAAACAATCTTATTATTAAATGATTTAGTTTTGAGATTTGACATGATTTCTATATTATTAAATGAAATTCCGCTATCAAAAGTATCTTTGAACATAAATTTTTGAATAACAATAAAACGATCCTGATCAATTCACACAACCCGGGGTGACCCAAACCTGGGTGTGACATAAAAATACGCGAAACAGAGAAAATGATGAAAATAAACCATTAAAGAATACCTAAACACAAGAGTACAGGAAGGATGGAAGATAAGAACCTTGACAAAACAATTCATTGTCATTCTTAATAGAACTCAAAGAAAAGTTTTTCAAAAAGGGAATTACAAAGAAGAAAGTTAAGAAAGATGTTTGTTAAAGAAGTTGAGGTAGTTCTTACCGATACCAAGAAGAAGGATATTCATATAGGACTATAACAAATTGATATTTTAGTGAACACAAGGCACGTATAGAAGATTGTTACAGAGATTAATAGGGAAGTAACATCAACATTATTAAAAATAAAAAAAGAACAGGGTGAAGATAAAAACTAAGAGGTGATAGATTTTAGCTAAGTAAAGATGGGATGTGGTTATAAGTTCATAAAATTATGCAAGAAAGACAACTTCACGGGAGAAAAAAATGCTAAATAAGCCCTTTGATGGTTAGATGAGGTGGAGGCTATGTTAGATATTTGTAATTGTAAAGAGGAGGACAAACTTAAGGTTTGTATTGTACTCCAATCATATAAGAAGCACATGGTTCGGATAGGCCACAAGGTGAAGTAGAGGGAAATCCATTACGACAAAGGCAAGCATGAATGTTGCTGCCTACGAGACCATCTAGAACGAAGTACAAATTATAGGGAAGATGTTGTTGGTAAAATGAAATGGGACAAGTTCAGAGAAAGTAGATTGATTATGAAGTTTTGTCCAAGACATCAAAAAGTTAGGAACAAAATTCCTAATTTTGAAATGGTCAGTACAACCATCCGCGTATACACCACCAAGTTTAATAAACTTTCAAGGTTGGTCCCTCATCAAGTTAGAACAGACAAGCAGTAAGTTAATCAATATATTAATGGGTTAGTACAAAAAATTAGGTGGACTATTCTATGTGCAAGACCCAACACCTTACAATCAATAGTCGTATTAGAGAGAGAGAGAGAGAGCTAATCGAGGAATTAAATTAAGGTTAGAAATTTAAGAGAGTCAAGGAAGAATGGATAGAAAATAAAAATGTGAGAGTAAAGATGTCGATAAAGAAATAGGAAGTGATAAAGAAGAAACCAAAAAAAGAGTAATTAAATGCAACATATGTCATAAGTGGTACCCGGAATGTAGGTAACTCGTATGATGAAAATGTAAAGCATCTAGTCATAAAAAATGCATGTTTTTTTTAAAAATAACATGTGGATGAACATGTGAAGTGCATGAGCATTCGCTTCCAAATGAAACATATTTATTTGCGGCCCTAGTTCCAACAAATCAAGAATAAACATAACAAATCAAGAATAAACATGATGGGTTAAAACAGATATTGCACTAATTTTTTTAGAAACTCATTGGCTTTAAAGAAACCTATTTTTGACCAAGATACCATTCATATTCTAATTTGGTTTCTCGCAATGTTTCATAGTGAATTTCTTAATAATTTTCTTCTGAATAACTATTATTACATTTTTAAATGGCTAGGAAGTTTTTAGAATATAAATCACGCACTCTATCTTAGTGTGACTACTTATATAAAATATAGTGATGACATAGGCAGAGCCAATATCGGGGAGAAGTGATGTAAGAAGGACCTTAGGTATGGCCAAAAGGCTAGAACATGACAGAATGGCACTCATCGGTACGCCACACGACAAATAACCAACACGTACTCCTTGGATGATTGGTTAGACAACAAAGAGCGATATGCTAAAAAGGTAAAGAATGGAGGTTTACCATAAAAGGAACTACCCCAGATAGGGGTTCTAAAAGAGAAAGTCACTTTCTCTACCAAATAGGATAAGACAAAGTCTAGTGGATACAAGATAAGGATGATGCTGACAGGATAGAGAAGGATAGTCAAATCTTTATACGCAAGTAGTACACTTTTGAAGAGAGGGAAAAGATGTAAAGGATAAAAGGGGGATCACCCACCAAAACACGCAAGCACCACAAGCCCCACCTGATACCCCAAGGGGAGGTCCTCAAGTATAAATAGGAGGACTCGATGCTCAGGTAAACACATGCAAATTCACACTCGACTTCATCACACCTACTACACTTAACCCAAAAGGCAAAACTGATTCTCACGTCGGAGGTGAATCGCAGGACACATCCCTACAGTGAGCCTAATGGTGTATTTTATTTGTTGACAGGTCAAGCCAAAGCAATACAGGCAGGCTTAGGAGGATCTCGATTCCGGTGCAGCAACAAGTGGCGCCCACTGTGGGGCTGATTTGCGCTACTTCTTACGCAATGGTGTCCCAACCTTTTTTTTTGGGGCTGCACGAACGAATATGTCCTCTAGTAATACCCTGACCGGGGGAGAAGGCCCTCCCGTCGCGCACTCTGAATCACCAGCGGCGATTCTCGTCATGATTGAGTTAACTTCGGAAGGAGCCCGGGAGAACTTCTCGCGATTACAAGAGTTGATCGATGAATACGTACAAGAAGAAACGCTCAAGGGGTACAAGTGCGCTTGGCTTACGATGAGGAGCCCAGCATCACGCTAACACCTGCATCACAACCACACCCTACCGAGTAAGAACATCCAACACAGGCAACAGGAACATTCCCTGCTGAGGCATTGTCTCATCTGACGTTCCCAGTAATGTCATACCCTTAAATGTCAGGGGAAGTCAACACTTACCCCATGATAACAGGATGTGTCGTGGACCACTACCTCAACCCTACTACCAGGGGATATCCCTTGTTTGCAAGCATGGCCCAAAATCTGATACCACCGATAGTCAGCATGATAATAGACCAGCCTGTAGGAGTTCACCAAAGCTTTTGTTATGAACTTCCAACATTTTTGATACATAAAACTCCCACCCTTTATCCTTACATGTACTAGTTGGACCCATACCAGTCCATGCCTATGCCTAGCCAGCCTCAGTTCACATTCACCAATATGCCTCCACCGATGTCTCAGCCAATCGGGACCACCAAGGATGAGCTGGCCAAAACTTATGTACCCAATTCTCACACTAAATTCTCACCTAGAATCACCAATTTCAAGTTCCTTCCTAAAACCAAAATGCCTAGTAATGTTAAGATTTACGATGGCCTGGGAGACTCTAAAGACCATTTAGAGTTGTTCTCCGGGCCCGCCAAAGTGGAACAATGGTCCATGCCGGTATGGTGTCATATGTTCGTCCAGACTTTGGTCGGTCCTGTGAGATTATGGTTTAACAGTTTACAGCTTGGCAGCATAGACTCCTTCGAATACCTAAGCAGGAGATTCCTTAATACTTCCATGTAACAGAAAAGGTACACCAAAAATCCGGTAGAGTTTCACCACATAAAACAAAGAGATGATGAAAACCTGCAACCTTTCATGGAGCGATACAAGTTGGAAGGTCTTAGCATCACTGGGGCAACAGAGCAAATGCGCATCTCCGGTTTCATGCATGGTGTCAGGCCTCGACAGTTGATTGAAGATTTAAACAGACACATCCCGAAGACCATGGAAGAAGCTATAGGAAGAGCCGAGGCATTTCTAAGGGGGAAGGAGGCGACCCAAAATGTCAAGACGACCAAAAAAGGAAAGAGTTCGAACTAGCGTTTCCAACCTTTTGTGAAAAGACGTGTGCATCACCACCAGTACGAGCACACGAGGCCTTACGAAAGAAATACCTTTGCAAGGCTCCGATATCAAGAGCAGGAAGACAGGTCGAGGAGCATACAGTTTACGGCTCTGACCAAATCACCGCAACAGATATTAGCTACGGAAGAAGCCAGGTTCGTTAGGGGTGTGAATTTCTGACACAACCCAAAAACACGACACGAGCCTTACACGAAATTTGTGGGTTTGAGTTTACTATAAACGGGTTCAGGTCAGGTTTGGGTCGAATCCGTGAACCTGCTTACACGAAAGATTTTTCGACTTCATGTCGTCGCTTACAAGGTTTTGGATCATATAGATAGGTCTGCTGCACTGGCATCGTCAGTAACAAGAAGGCGAGGGAAGTTTAACTGGAAACTAAATTCTGCAACCTAACTCTATCAGCGTGTTCCTCTATCGAGGATTATTGTCAGCGGTTGACTCTCTTGGCTAACCAACTCGCTGATGTAAGCGTCCTCGTCACCGATTCACGTCTAGTTCTTCAACTAGTCTGAGGCCTTCCTGCTGAATTCAATACCACAACGTCACTAATCAATCAGAATGGTGTGGATTGGAACCAAGCCGTGACTATGCTTAACGATGAGGTCTTGCGTATGTAAGCACAAAAAGGAACTCAACCCACCGTCTTGGCCCCCAGCTCTCCTCAAACCCCTCATCAAAACAACCACCCGAACCAAGCCTCCCAGCCTTCGGATCCTAACTCCTCTTCCACTCGTGGACGGAACCGGGGTCGTGGATCTTGGAATCATCGGGGTGGCAGGGGACGAGGCCATAACCATCAACCTTACACACCATGACTCGGTCAGCAGCAACAGTCTGGGTATCCTAACTAGGCTTGGTGGACACCACCACCATGCCCCTATCCGACCCAACAATAATGGCGGCCCAACATCATCCCACTTCCGCATCCTACAGCCCCTACTCAGGTCCACTTTTATGGTCTTCCGAATACAATCCATCACCACAGGGAGTTTACAACACCCTGATCCCTTCGGATCTCAGCGCTGCCTTCAGCAACACGCAAATGCATCTGTCCTCTTCTTCTTGGGCTTCTGACATCATGGATACAAGGGCCGAATCCCATGTCACTTATGATCCAGGTAAGTTACTAATCCCACATTCTTCTCATGTTTGTAGTAAATTATTGGTGGGCAATGGCGATTTTTTATCAATACACGGATCGGGAGCGGGTTTCCACTCCTTACCCAACTGCACCTATGTCCTACCCAATGTCCTTTATAGCCCACAAGTTATCAAAAATCTTATATATGTCAGACGTTTTACTCGTGATAATCAAGTTTCTATTGAGTCTGACCCTTTTGGTTTTTCCTTGAAGGATCTCAAAACTAAGAAGTTGTGTCCTGCCATAACAGCACTGGAGATCCATTCACTCAGCTGCAACTACCTCCTCAAGCCACTTTTCTTACTTCAACTACTCAACCCTGGCATGATCGTTTAGGTCCACTTTAATTTTCATTGTAATAAGAGTAATAACTCACATGTTTGCAATTCTTGTCAAGTTTCTAATAGTAAGTGATTGCCCTTTCATGCTTCTAATACTTTTACATTTGCTCCATTTGATATAATTCATTACGACTTATGGACATCTCCAATCACGAGCAAAACAGGATACAAATATTACATGGTTCTTATTGATAATTTTTCACACTTCGTGTGGGTGTATCCACTTAAATACAAGTCTAAAACATTTCCCACTTTTGCCAAATTTCACCATCTAATTGAAACACAATTCATCGTAAAATTAAAACTTTTCAATGTGACCTAGGGGTGAATTTGACAACCGGTCATTCAAAACTTTTGTAGATGAACACGGCCTTTTGTTTCGGTTTATGTGTCCCTAAACCTCTTCCCAAAATGGTTGGGCGGAAGGAATGATTCGTTGCCTCAACGACATCATCCGAGCCATGCTGATTCATGCCAATCTTCCCCTATCATTTTGGGTAGAAGCCTTACACGCGGCTGTTTACTTACACAACATTCTACCTACCAAACGTCTCAATTTTTATACCCCTACCTTTGCCCTTTATCTTCGACATCTCAAATATGCACACTTACGGGTCTTCGGGTGTGCTTGCTACCCAAACACCTCTGCTACCCAACCGCATAAATTGCATTCACGCTCCGTTCGCTACATTTTCCTTGGGTACCCACCCGACTTTCACGGGTATCGATGCTTTGAACCAACCACTGGCAGGGTCCATATTTCTTGCCATGTGACATTTGATGAGCACGTTTTTCATTCTAGCAGTCCTCACAGCCCTACCGCATACAAATTTCTGGATGACAACATTCCCCTAGGCTTCACTTTTCATCAGCTCGTACCCAAGCCATCCACTACAGCCCCATACCCCATCACCTACAGCAGGCGACCTCTACACCTACCGGCCCAACAACAACCTTCCCAACACACACAAACCTCGGCCTAAGCATCACACCATCCAACCTTTCCCTTCCCGAACCCAACAATCCCACATTCCTTCACTAGCCCAGGCCCATCCCAACTAGCCCAATCCACCACCACTGGCTAGAACATACCATAAACACCTCCCATAGTTCCCCATCCGCCTCACACCCTATGACCACCCTCTCTAAATCTCGGTCGACAACCCCATCCGCTTTCACTATAACAAACCTTTCCCCATACCCACCACTTATGCCAAGTCCATATCCGATCCTAAGTGGTTAAATGCTATGCGAGCCGAATTTACTGCTTTACAGGATAATGAAACATGGGAACTAGTTCCTCGCCCTACGGATCGTCCACTCATCAGATGTATGTGGCTATTCCATCAAAAGTTTAAAGTTGATGGTACACTTGAACGTTATAAGGCCAGACTAGATATCAATAGGAATTCACAGACAGTGGGTATTGACTGCGAAGACATATTCAGTCCAGTTGTAAAACCGACAATTATTCGTACATTTCTATCACTTGCGGTCTCACGGTAATGGCCTAATCACCAATTGGACATGAAAAATGCTTTCTTACGTGGGGAACTTAATGAAACTGTCTTCATGCACCAACCTCCATGCTTATATGATAAACGGGCTCCTCACTTCATGTGTTGTTTGAAAAAGTCCCTTTATGGACTCAAGCAAGCACCACAGGATTGGTACACCCACTTTGCAACATATATTACTTCTCATGGGTTTCGTAGAAGTGCCTACGACAACTCTTTATTTATTTATAATTGGGATCCATCCAACATTGCTTATTTACTATTGTACGTCGATGATATCATTCTTACCGCCTCTAATGATGCTCTTCTGCATGATATCATTGCCACCCTATCACGGGAGTTTGCTATGACTAACTTGGGTCGACTACATCACTTCTTGGGAATTAAAGTTTCACATCAATCGCATGGTATTTTTCACAAGCAAAATATGCAAAGGATATTATTGCTCGGTCTTTGATGTCTTCATGTAAACTTTGCACCAACCTTGTCGACCTTTCGCCTAAACTAAGTAGTACCAACGATCCCCTGTTTTCAAATCCTACTATATACAAAATCCTTTCCAAAGCCTTACAGTACCTCACATTCACGAGACCTGACATTTTCTATGTGGTCCAACAGGTATGCCTATTTATGCACGAGCATCAAGATTCTCACTTCGCCTTTATGAAAAGAACATATGGTATATTCAAGGGACAATCGATTATGGTATACATATAATTAAATCAGCATCTCACTCATTGGTGGCCTACTCTGACGCTGACTAGGGTGGTTGCCGAGACTCGCGTCGCTCCACTTCAGGGTACTGTGTTTTCCTTGGTGATAATCTGATCTCTTGGTCCTCTAAACGACAACCCATCGTTTCTAGATCCAGTGCTGAGGCTGAATACAGGGGTGTTTCTAATTCTGTAGGTGAAGCCACATGGATACGCAATCTACTGTTTGAGCTCCGCACTCCTCTTCCACATGCATCAGTCATATACTGTGACAACGTCTCAGCCGTGTATCTTTCTAATAATCCGGTACAACATCAGTGAACTAAGCATATCAAGATCGACATACAATTTGTTCGGGACTTTAACCGAATTTCCTAATAATCACAAAGCAATTGGGTTGAAGGGGTATTCAAGATAAAGAAGGATCCGAGTACATGAACTACAAGATACAGAGCTTGATTAGTGGCAAAAGGGTATGTTCAAACTAAAGGGGTGGATTTCGATGAAGCATTCGCACCAGTTGCTCGATTGGAAACAATAAGTCTACTGTTAGCTTTGGCAGCTGAGAATAGATGGCTTGTTCATCACTTACACGTGAAGGCGGCGTTCCTGAATGGAGAATTAAAGGAACAGGTTTATGTGAAACAACCAGAGGGGTTTGCTATTCAAGGAAAAGAAGCATTAGTATATCGTTTGGATCGAGCTCTTTACGCTTTGAAACGGGCTCTAAGAGCCTGGAATATGAAATTGGATCGTTCACATCAAAGAAATAGGGTTTTCAAGATGTGTCACATGCTGTTTACAAGGTACACAAACCAAACTCAATCCTTATTGTTGGTGTCTATGTTGATAACCTACTAGGTTAGATGAAAATCTTGTGGTTGAGTTCAAGAAAAGAATGGAAGGTGTTTTTTGAAATGAGTGATATGGGATTATTGTCATATTATTTGGGAATCAAGTATCACATGAAAATAACCAAATAATCATTACTCAAGAATACTATGCTAAGAAGATTCTTGAGGAAGCAGGATTGCAAAACTGCAATGGTGTAAATTTCCCTATGGATTTAAAGTTACAGCTCTACAAGGAAGATGGTGGTAAAACTATAAATCCTACTACTTACAGAAAGCTAATAGGAAGCCTACGTTACCTGATTCACACTTGACCAGATCTTAGTTAGTCGGTTGGTGTGGTAAGTAAGTATATGCAAGATCTAAGAGAAAGTCACTATGCAGCTTTTAAACAAATCCTTAGGTACTTGAAAGAAACAACTAGTTTTGTCCTGGTGTACAAGAAAAGAGGAGATGGAGAGCTCGTGGGGTATAGCAAAAGTAATTATGGAACAGATTTGGATGACCGTAGGGGAAGGACAGGGATGGTGTTCTATTATTTAGGGAATTTGATTACATGGACGTCTAAAAAACAACAAACAGTGGCTTTGAGTTCGTGTGAAGCCGAGTACATGGCTGCAAACTCAGCCGTTTGTCAGTGTTTATGGTTGAGGAATCTGGTCAGTAGACAACGAGTCCGCTATTGCCTTGATAAAGAACCCAGTATTTCACAAGAGGAGCAAGCACATAGACACGAAGTATCATTTCATACGTGAATGTATGGAAGAAGAAAAGGTTTGTGTGGAACATGTGAGTGGCAAATTGCAAAAGGCTGACATATTCACTAAAGCATTGGCATGAGTCAAGTTCACTGAAATGAGGGACCTCATTGAAGTTAAAGATGTGAAGAACCAGGTCAACATCAAAGGGGTGAATGTTGATTAATGTTGACCTGGCCCAGCAACTCAATAAAGAAAATGTGGGATTTTGACTGATGATTCAGTCAGCACTAAATCTGGTGGACGTCGGAGAATATCTCACAAATATCTCGTAATTTTCTGTTTATTTTCTGCTATTTAAAGAATGTTTAAACTATGTTTCAGTTATCCCTTTTCACCTTCATTAGTCGAAATTACTCAGCTTGTAATCATGAATCATTTGATTAGAAGAGTTGATCAATAAACCTACAAGCATTCGATTGATTCACCCTATTTACTTTTCCTTACCCGGTTAATTGTGTGTTGTAATCTGGTGCCAAATACTAACAAACTTACAGTCAAGAATGATACTTGCAGGGTGGCTATTCTTCACCTACATAATCAAATATCAGTCGAGATCTAAAACTTACAGTCTCTGAGGTTTGCTTACCCATCCCTTTTTATTTCTTTGAATTTGAGTTGCTTGTGATGGATATGAAACTGATCCTATCATCGAAATCGTTATGTTCAGTTCTCACTGTGCAGGACCGGTGAAGGGTGGTCACTTACAACACAACAACACAAAGAGGAGATTAACCAAACTTAATCAAACAGTAAACTGGATTAACCACAAGTATGATACTAAGAACACAAGTAATAAGTAAGAGACAGAACAAGAGAACACAAGATATTGGGTTTCAAGGATGCAGTATATTGCTTTCTCAAGTTCTATTACAAGTGTTACAAAGCATAAAGAAAGATACAAGAACATGGAATACTTATACTAAACCTACAGCCGGCTATACTTTGAAAGCCAGCTGGATACAATTGACTAGACACAAACAAAATCAATTGTAGAGTCAAAAGACATATCTGCCTTTTGACTTGTGACTATGACATGCCATAGCTCACATCCTAATATATTACAAAAAGGATAAAAGTACATAAAGTAGAAAGCATGGACTCAAGACCTCAATGTACAGTTACCAAAAGCATGGACCTTTCACCAACTCATGTAAGTTGGTGACTTTACAGAGTTGCAGCGAAAAGGTGGTCCAGCTTTATGGTAAAGTACATCAGATAAAGGCATATCTCTAAAAGTCTTCGGAAGAAATCTGTCTTCACTATTTGGCTTCGGAAGACTTTGTCTTTGAAGCTTCGGAAGACTTCATTTTGGCTTCGGAAGATATTGTCTTGGCTTCGAAGATTTTACACTTAGAATATTTCTAGTGCATGGTGTAAAACTTCCGAAGCATTTCTACTTCAGTTCTTTAGTGCATGCTTGCAGAGAGACTTTGGATGTTTTGGCTGCATCAGACTTATAGGAATCCTTACAAACTCCCCCTAGGCTGATGCTACCAAAACATTTAGAAGATCTTCAGATGTTTGTAGTCTTCAGCACAATGATGACCATACCCTTCTTCATTAGATGGTCAGGATCATTCAGACTCTCATAGTATCTTCTCATCTCAAAGAGATCATGCAGAGGTAAGTTGATTATGTCTTGCCATGTATAGACATTCTCAACACCTTGATCTCTGATCACATGCCATCTTTCTGGATTAGTAGTGAAGGTCCAGGATAAGATGGGTGTCTCAGCTGCAAGAGGAGCCACTTGAATTGGAGTTGATTGGGCTGCCTCTTCATGCACTTCCTCAGGTTGATCTGACTCAGCCTGAGGTGTAGAGGTGGATGATTTAGGCTTCTTCTTCTTAGACTTTGGTTTAGAAGCCATCCTCTTCTTCCTCTTAGAAGACTTTAACTGAGAAGACTGGTCTGCAGCACCTTGTTGATCATCCTTGTCTTTCTCAGTTGGGTGTTCCTCCCTCACAGGTTCAGAAGGAGAGGAGTTTGACCCTGCTGTGGATCAGAAGATGAAGCTTGCTGAGGCTCAGCAGGAGGTCCGGGTTGTGTTGTCTCAGGTTGTTCAACCTTAACCTCCACTTCAGGTGGGATTTGACTTGGAGGATAGTGTAAGTCAATCAGCTCTCCACTCTTGATCTTCTGCTTGATTACCCTGATATGCTCATCCATTGTGGATAGAGACATAGGGCCAAGTCTCCTTCCGGAGAATCCATACAGCTTCAAGAAGCTCATCATCCTTTGTCTGTCAGCAGACTTTTTCATACTCTTTTGGATGATGGCTCTTGACTTTGCAGCCTCTTCCCTCATCTTTCTCTTTGTGGCTTTTTGTTCTTTGAGCACTTGAAGTTCAAGCTGTTTGAGATACTCAAACTCAATGTACTCAAAGGACAAGGGAAGAAGTGCAGATGCCTGGTAGAGACCTGTGGCACTCAGGTAGTTGATCATGTTTTGTCTGTCTGTTTCTTTGTCTACCTGAGGTTCTTGTGTAGATGCCATAGTCTCTTGCACAGGGCTTTCTTGAACTGGGAGAGAGTAGGAGCATGCTTGTATAGTCTTTTCTGTCTCTTCTCCTCTTTGAATTGGAGAAGTAACCTTGCATCCTCTTTTTCTTTCATCTCTCTTGACACTTCCATGTCAGCCAGTTCATTTAATTGCTCTAAGGGAAGAGATATAATCTCATCTATGTCATAGTTCCTGGTCTGCAGGTAAGTAATCCTGACTGCCCTCAACTCATCATCTTGAGTGTTTGGTCTGGGGGCAGCCCTGATTGCAGCTTGCATAAAACCTGAAGACCCAGAGGAACTTTCTCCCCTTAGCTTCCTCTTCCTCTCTCTCCTCCTCCTCAATCTCCTCAGGAGTCAAAATCCTTTTCCCTTTGTCACCCACAGACCTTTGTGACTCAGGGTGGATAGAGGTTTGGCCTTCATTGCTTGGTGTAGCATCCATGCTCTGGCCAGAGAGAGGTTGTGAGACACCTTCACCAGCAGGTGTTTCACCGAGGGAATGAATTTCTGAAGCAGTTGTTGGTGTGACAGGGCTCTCAGGCTCTATCACTGGGCCTTCAGCCAAGGTTTTCCCTTTGAAGCTAATCTCAGGGTCTGCCTCAGCATCCAGTTGACCAATGACATTACCTGATTGCCTTTGTCTCCTTCTTAGGCTGAACTCTTCAGTAATTCTGTCTTGAATTCTGAGTGCTAACCTGTCAGCTTGTCTTGATTTGCTTGGATTGACAAGTGGCATGTTGACCAGATCAAGACCTTCATAGTAGTTCAAGGTCTGAAAATCAAATACTTCTTGTTGCCCTTGAACTCTGTGAAGAATAAGGGCTCTTCTATCAGCATCATACCTCCACCCAATGATGTAGTTTGAAGTTCCTTGAGGGATGACATAGCCCTTGGTATACCTTCCTCAAAGAGACTCCTGATGATAGAGTCTATAGAGTCCACATTAATGTGAACTTGAGGAAGTTGCTGAGTATGCACAATTGCAAGTGAGGATGGTGAGTCCTCAATGTCCATACTCTCTGAAGAACTCCCAGGTTCTGTGTCTGTAATGACTTTCTCCCCTTTTTGGTAGCATCACCCTCTTGCATAGGTGAGCTAGAGGTTAGGTCAACCACATTCACAGGTTCTTGTGTTCCTGGTTGAGCTCTTCTTAAAGGTCTCCCAGCTAGTTTTTCCCTATATCTCAAGTTGCTGATCATTGACCCTATTGTGAAGGGTAGTCACCTGAGATTCAAGGTGACTAACCTTAGAGACTAAATAGGAGCATGTTTTTGACAGTTTTTGCACCTTTAGTCTCAGATTCCCCTCTTCTTCATCAGAAGAATCATTGGGGGATGAGATGATTGGACCAAAGTCCTCTCTCTCACCACCAGCTTCAGGTTCTTGGCTGCTGGATTTCCTCTGCTCATTGACATTCTCAGTTGAGATGTCAATGGGCTGAGTTGCCATGGTTGAGGTCTTAATAATGTAATCACTTGCAAAAGTGAGAGCCTCTTCCATATGGATATCCTGAACAGGTTCAGAAGTATCCACCTCAGTTATAGGTGACTGATGTGGGCTAGACTGAGGAGACTCAGGAGTACTCATCTCTCTTTGAGTAGGGGAAGAGAAGAGAGACTCATGGTACTCACTGAAACCTAAGTCTTCATCAGTATAGAATGAAAGGTTGGGAATGGGTTGATTTAGATCTAAAGGCTGGGGATGGTAACTGTCCCCTGAAGGTTGTTCACTTGAGTGTTGAGACTCAGAGTGAAGGCTTAAGGCAGTTGGGCTTGTGAGCTCATCAGGGTGAGCATGAGGAACCTCAGCCCTGATTGTTGAAGAGATGGGAGTGGTTTGCTCCTCAGGGGAAGTGGGAGCTCTAGTGTCCACTTCCTCCTGTATTGGTGAGTATATGGGGACCTGCACAGACTCAATAGCTTGAGCAGGGGTTCGTTTGGATTTTCTTTGGTAGGTGAGGGTTACTTGTGGCCTTTTTGGTGGTAGAGAGGTAGAAGGTGTGGGTTCAACACTAGCTTGTGTTGCTAGGTTGTCACCTTGAGCAATGAGCTCTAACATTTTGGGGACAAGGGCTGTTTCTACCCCTGAGAAGCCTACAGTTGGCTTCTTCATGATTTTAAAGATGTCCGGGCTTCATCTGTCCCAATTTAAGAATATTATCTGTTTCCCTCAACTGTGAGCCCAGTTCACAGTTGAGAATGTGTTGAACATATCTAGGAAACATATAATACTCTAAGGAGTCCAAGTTAGCAAGCAAATTTGTATAGACAAATTGAGAGTACCTGAACTTGACCCCTTGAACCATTCCATGCACTATGAAGGAGAGATCCTCAGGAATCTGGTCCCACCCTCCATGCTTGTTTGACAAGCTGTGGATAACCACATGGAGTAGGTATTTCCACTGGGATGAGACCTTCCCTTTCCTGAAGGTCTTTACAGAGAAATCTCCCTCATAGCCCATCTGCTCAAAGGAATGATTGACAGCTTCCTTTGGGAAGGACAACTCACCTTCTTCATCATCCAGCTGCAAGTGAGTGTTGATGATGGCCGGAGTGATGAAGATTGTCCTCCCTTGCACTGTGGCAGACAGTGCCTTCTCCCCATCCATGATGACCTCTTGGCAGGTCTTCCAAAATTCAAGCAGATGATCCTCATAGAGAGTAGGATCAATGGTTAGGGAGGTGAAGTAGTTTGATAAAGCTAAGAAACGGCAAATCTCTGAGAAACTATCATCTTTCTCAGAGCTTAACAGAGCAACCTGATTGTGTTGCCTGTGAAGTTGCATGGAGAAATCTGGGTTGTTTCTGCGGTTAAGGTTGGCCATTTTAGAAGCTTAAGGATGAAGAAAGATGAAAAGCAAAGGCGGTTTGGGAATTAGGTTTGAGGAATAGTAGAATTGAAGAAGATAGTGAGGGAGAGGGGGAACCGTTGGGTATTTATGTGAAAAGGATTTGAACCAAAGTTAATGAAAGAGGATAAACTTTGAAATCCGAATGTCGGTCCCACCTCTGAAAAAGTAGTTTACTTTTGCTCAAAAAGTAGTTTTCTTGGAATTCGAAAAGCTTCCGAAGGTAAATTATCTTCGGAAGTTTAATGAAAAAGCTTCCGAAGCTAAAATGACTTCGGAAGAATTTCCTGAGAGTTTTGAAAATTTTGCTTCGGAAGAGAAATAAAAACTTGAATGCTTTGTATATAAAACAACAAAGCTTCGAGAGTTAATTTTGCTTCGGAAGGAAAAAGTCCTTGAAAACAAATAAGTGTCTGAGACAAGTATTTAAGCTTCGGAAGATAGATTGAAACCTCTTCCGAAGGTAAAATTTCTTAGACAGTTATTTATTTTGAAGACATGATTTGCTTCCGAAGATAAAAATATATCTTCCGAAGGATCAGAAAATTTTCAAGAATCTAAGGAAAATCTTCAAAAAGGATTTTTATCCAAAGAAAACATGAGCTTATGAAAGTGATGAACTAGACAACTTAGGACACACATATTTTAAGAAATAATTAGAATTAGTTTTAAGAAAAGATCTACTCAAAGTTAATCATCCCAATAGCTGATATTAGATATTTAAATCTCTGTTCATCAAAAGCTTTTGTAAACAGATCAGCATATTGTTCATCTGTATGAACTTTGACTAGTTTAATTAATCCCTTTTCATAGTTATCTCTTATTAAATGATACCTGATATTGATGTGTTTGGTCCTTGAGTGCTGCACAGGATTCTCAGTGATAGAGATAGCACTATTGTTGTCTATGTGAATGGGAGTCTCCTTGAAGTTAAATCCATAGTCCAGCATCTGATTTTGAATCCAAAGCACTTGAGCACAGCAACTTGCAGCAGCAATGTATTCAGCCTCAGCAGTTGATGCAGACACACAGGATTGTTTCTTGCATTGCCATGAGACAACCCTTCCACCAAGGAATTGACATCCCCCAGATGTAGACTTTGCAGTCATGTTGCAACCACCATAATCACTATCTGTATAAGCATACAGATTGAAGTCAGGATTCTTTGGATACCATAAACCAAGTGTTGAAGCACCTTTGAGGTATCTTAGAATCCTCTTGACAGTGATGAGGTGAGACATCTTAGGGTTGGCTTGATATCTTGCACAAATACATGTAGCAAACATGATATCAGGCCTGCTAGCAGTAAGATACATAAGAGACCCAATCATAGCCCTGTATAAGTGTTCATCTACACACTCCCCCTCAAGATCAGGTCCAAGGGAGTGGTTTCTGGCTATGGGTGTCTTAGCAATCTTACAATCAGTCATGTTGAACCTCTTGAGTATGTCCTGAACATACTTTGACTGACTTATGAAGATACCATCTTCAACTTGCTTCACTTGAATTCCCAGAAAGAAATTGAGTTCTCCCATTGCACTCATTTCAAATCTGTCTTTCATCAGCTTCTCAAAGTCTTTGCAGAGCTTTGGATTAGTTGAACCAAAGATGATGTCATCCACATACACTTGAACTAGCAATATGTCATTTCCTGTCCTTTGATGAAGAGAGTTCCATCTATAGTACCTCTCCTGTATCCATGTTTGCAAAGATACTCAGACAATGTCTCATACCACTTCCTGGGTGCCTGATGCAGCCCATAAAGAGCTTTGTCAAGCTTGCAGACATAATCAGGATGATCAGGGTCTACAAAACCAGGTGGCTGTTTGACATACACCTCTTCATCAATCACTCCATACAGAAAAGCACACTTCACATCAAGTTGAAAGACCTTGAAGTTCTTGGATGCAGCAAATGCCAGGAATATCCTAACAGCTTCTAGTCTTGCTACTGGAGCAAAAACATCAGTGTAGTCAATCCCTTCTTCTTGTGTGTATCCTTGAACAACTAGTCTAGCCTTGTTCTTGATGATAATGCCTCTATCATCCTTCTTATTCCTAAACACCCATTTGGTTCCAATGGTAGTCTTCCCATGAGGAAGAGGACAAAGGTTCCAAACTTTTTGCCTTTTGAATTGAAGCAACTCTTGTTGCATAGCTTCAACCCAACTTCCATCCTTTAGAGCCTCATCAACTTTCTTTGGCTCTATCTGGGATAAGAAACAAGAGTGAAGACAAACATTTGCTTCATGGGTTTGTCCTCTTGTTCTTACCCCTGTGACAACATCTCCAATGATGTTTGTGGTGGGGTGAGACTTGTGGATCCTAAGCTGAGGGATCACAGCAAGTTGCTGAGAAAGATCTAAATTTGAGAAATTTAGATCTGGCATAGATGTTTCACCCTCCACATCACCACACTTATCAAGATTGACTTGATCCAATGAGTGTGTGACATCATTGATGTTGTCATCTATGGTGTGGTTATTAGCATCAAGGAATTCTTGATCACTTTCACCACCACCATTGTTGTCTTCCACAATTGAGGTATCTTTATCTGGTTGTGGAGCCTCTGAGCTGGAATTTGAAGGCACCCCAGATGTATCAGCTGAGTTTGTCATTGTAGTGCTGATAGAAACCTCATTTGCTGAAGTAGTTCCAACTGGAGCTGAAGATGTATGAGTTGAAGGTCTTCTTAGCTCAAATCTTGGATCAGGATCACCTGTATTTAAATTTTCTGCAGATCCTGAAACATTCTCACAAGATTTGTTAAACAGTTGGTAACTAAATCAAGATCAAATAGCCAATCAGGACCAGAACCAGCCACACAGGGGTGTGTTCATTGAAAGTCACATTGGCTGACTCCTCAACAATTCTAGTTCTGAGATTGTATACTCTATAAGCCTTAGCCTGGGAAGAGTATCCAATGAAGTGTCCATCATCTGATTTCTCAGCAAATTTGGCAATTTGATCTTTGGTATTCAAGATGGTGCAAGGACATCCAAATGACCTGAGAAAAAATGAAAGGTTTTCTCTTGTGCCAAAGTTCATAAGGAGTCTTACCATGTGTCTTAACTACTAAAACTCTGTTTTGCACATAGCAAGCAGTGTTTACTGCCTCTGCCCAGAAGGTGATGGGCAGTTTAGAGTCAGACAACATAGTTCTTGCAGCTTCAATTAGTGTCCTGTTTCTCCTCTCAGCAACACCATTTTGCTGAGGAGTCCTGGGAGCACTATATTGTCTTGTAATACCTTTTTCATCACAAAATGTATCAAGGATTTGATTCTTGAATTCAGTCCCTTGATCACATCTTATGGTTTTGACCTTGTGATCACTTTGATTCTCAATTTTTAAGATGAAATTCTTCAGAATCTCAGGGGTCTCATCCTTAGTTCTAAGAAAGAAAACCCAAGTGAATCTTGTAAAATCATCTGTGATCACCAAACAATAAGAGGTCCTTCCTAGACTCATTACACTGGTGGGGCCAAAGAGATCCATATGTAATAAGTGTAGGGGAGTAGTGATGGAGTTCCTTTCCTTAGGCTTGTGAGATACCTTATGTTGCTTCCCTTTCAGGCATGCAACACAATGATCATCACTTGTAAACTCTTTCTTTGGCATTCCAGTTACCAAATCATGTTTAATTAGTTTATTCATGTTCTTAAAGTTTACATGGCACATTCTTTTATGCCATAGGAAAGACTCATCACTATTGCTTTAGACAGAAAGCATGAAACTTCTCCAGAGGGAGATGTTTCTTGCAAGTCCATCTTGTACATGTTCCCTTTTCTGGGGGCTCTAAGCAGGATGTGCTCATGAGGAATGACCACTCCAGGCTTGAGAACAATGCACTCATGCTCAGTAAAGAGCATGTTATGACTCTGATCACAAAATTGGGATACACTCAGAAGATTGTACCCAAGCTCCTTGACAAAGTTTACCTTTTCAATGCTGAGCTTACCATTTGTGACCTTGCCCCTTCCAGAAATGTAACCACCTTCATCTCCTCCAAAAGCAACTGGTCCTCCATCAATTCTCTCAAAGTTATGGAGTAGTGACCTATTGCCTGTCATGTGCCTGGAACAGCCACTATCAATGATCCAGACATTCTTGTTTGTCTTGAGCTGTTCCTGCACAAAGAAAATGATTAGTTACATTTGGAAACCCAAGCCTTATTTGTCTTGGGCTCACTAAGTATAATAGAAGGTAATGCAACAGTAATAGATCCTATGGTTGTGCTAGGAGGATCTTGAGCTGTTGTTGATGGAGAATTTTCAGTCACTTGGTCTTTCTTAGACTTCCACACCACCTTTGGAGTCTTGGACTTGACCTTCAAAACTTCGGAAGCTTTTGGGACTTCAGAAGTTTTGATGACTGAACCTTCGGAAGATTCTGCAGTCACTGCAGCAGACTTCAGTGCTTCGGAAGAATTCCTTTCTTCCGAGACCAACTTCTCTTCCGAAGGTAATTTTCCATTTGCCTTCTTCTTAGATTTGGAGCTTCCGAAGGAAACAGATTTTCCTTCCGAAGCTTGAATCTTCTTGGAACTCTTTGAAGTCTTTGTCTTGGTCATATGGACAGTACTTTTAGGATTGTATGGACAATCCTTAGCAATGTGAGAGGTACTTTCACACATGACACACACATTTTCTTCTTCACAAGAGTCTTCTTATGAGAACAAGACTGTCTTTGGTCACATCCCTTCTCCACCTTCATCTTTGCAGATGCTGAGACAGTCCTTATGGGCTGGGAACTGTTCTTGGAGTTTGATGGTCCAGGCTGTGCAGCAGTGGTACACAGCAGATCAGTCTTCTTCTTGGTACTGAGATGATTTGAACAAGAACCAGAACTCTTAGCTGAAGAGTTTTGGTTGATGTCTTCAGTCTTTACTACTTCAAACCCTGCAGAGATAAAAACTTGTTTCTGCTTAGAGTCAAAAGTAGCCTTGATCTCTTGAGCCTTCCTTGCTTTTCTTTTGCTCTTCCTGATCAAGTTCTTTCTCATTGACTTGGTCATCACAGTAATCTTCTTCTCCTCAGAAGGATAGTGGCCCTTCTTAGAATCCTCCTCTTCACTCTTCTCAGAGGAATTCTTCACTATCTCTTTTCATCCTCTTCACTTATAGGATCTATGAGAGGAAGCTCATCTTCACAAGTTCCACACCTAGGAGATCTTACAGACAAGATTGTGTGTGGAGGAGCTATCTCATTGGATCCCAGTCCCTGTCTATTTTGATAACACACTTGTTGTGCAGGGATGAGGATATCATGTTCTTGAAGGTCTCTTCTTCAAGAACACTCTTTTCTGCCCTGGCTTTGCTGATCACAAGCTCAGCCTGGCACTCAGTCAGCTTGGTTATGAGATCTTTGATTTGAGTCCTAAAATCTGTATGCTCATGTTTTAGAACTGAAATGGTTTTCTCTAAGTCCTCTATCTTTAGTTTATAATCATTTTCAGACTTTCTAAAATCATTTTTAAAATGTTTAAGGACTCAAGATCAGATCTCATCTCCAAGTTATAGGACCTGTATCTATTAACTTTAGCAATGCATTCAGGAGTACAGAGATGTTCCAATACCTTGGCTTCATCATGATCTGCCATTAGTGCTTGGTTTGGAGAAGCATCTTCCACCTGAAAGCTCCAGTCAAAGCCTCCTTCTTCAACAGCAACAGCAGCTTGTTGCTTTGGCTTCTCATTCTGGGGGCTTTCTCAGTGTAGTTGGGTCTGGTTTGTGCTTGGCCACCATTTGTTATGGGTGCCTTACACTCTATGGCAAAGTGGCCCATTAAGTTACAGTTGTAACACTTGACTTTGCCTTTGTCCAAGCCAAACTTTCCACTGGTTGCATTGCTTGGAAACTTCCTTCCAGTTCTCTTGTAGAACTTCTTGGCTCTGTGAGTGAGAAGAGCCATCTGCTGGACTATTTCCATGTATTCCAGATCATCTGGATGGATACAATCCAGGTCTTCAAGAGTGAAAAGAGAGTTGCCACAGCTTTCATCAGAAGACATAAAAGCTTGAGAAGAGCTTGTCTCTTGGAATGGGCTTCCTTGAGTGTAGTTCTCCCTGGGTGTTTCTGGGAAGGTGATGAAACACGTGTAGGGCTGAACCCAATTGATTGTTGGAGTTGCCAGATGAACCTTGCATGTTCATCTCCATCTGGTAACCACTGAGAATCCCAATAACTCTGTCAGAGTAAGAGTTTTGAGATTTTTAGTCCTCTTGATCACCACACAATAGTGTGTCCATTGCCTAAGAAGTGAGGACATGAACTTCCTTACAATGTCTTTATTCTCAAGAGGAACTCCTCCATCCACAAGGGTATCCACTATCTCAACATACCTGAAGTATTGTTGAGTCATGGTTTCACCTGTTTGAAGGTGAAGTTTTCAAACTGCTGCTTCAGGAGATCCTTCTTGTTCTCTTGGCTTCAGAGGAGCCTTCATACATCAGTTTTAGTGCATCCCACAGTTGTTTAGCTGTTTTGCACTTCCTAAAACCTCTGTACACAGAGTTTGGAAGGGCAGTTTGAAGGGCTGTCATGGCTTTTCTGTCAATCTCTACTCTCTTTCTATATTCATCAGAGTAGTTAGCCACATCTTTGGGGATCATACCAGCACCAGTAGCAGAAGGAGTGCTGGGTATGAAAGGTCCATTTTCAACAGACTCCCACATTCTTGAGTCTAGAGACCTGATAAACCTTCCATTCTCATGCACCAGGTATCAAAGTCATCAAGAGTGATCAGTGGGGACTTGTTCATGGTTCCAGTTTCCATATCAGTCTTGGAAATGGCTGCTATTTGAAAAGTTTAGTATTTGTGTGTGAGAGGGATCTTAAGATGGTGAGATCTTATATCAAGAGCCTGAAAAGCTCTGATACCAATTGCAGGACCGGTGAAGGGTGGTCACTTACAACACAACAACACAAAGAGGAGATTAACCAAACTTAATCAAACAGTAAACTGGATTAACCATAAGTATGATACTAAGAACACAGGTAATAAGTAAGAGACAAAAAAAGAGAACACAAGAGATTGGGTTTCAAGGATGCAGTATATTGCTTTCTCAAGTTCTATTATAAGTGTTACAAAGCATAAAGAAAGATACAAGAAAATGGAATACTTATACTACAACCTACAGCCGGCTATACTTTGAAAGCCAGCTGGATACAATTGACTAGACACAAACAAAATCAATTGTAGAGTCAAAAGGCATATCTGCCTTTTGACTTGTGACTATGACATGCCATAGCTCACATCCTAATATATTACAAAAAGGATAAAAATACATAAAGTAGAAAGCATGGACTCAAGACCTCAATGTACAGTTACCAAAAGCATGGACCTTTCACCAACTCATGTAAGTTGGTGACTTTACAGAGTTGCAGCGGAAAGGTGGTCCAGCTTTATGGTAAAGTACATCTATAAAGGCATATCTCTAAAAGTCTTTGGAAGAAATCTGTCTTCACTATTTGGCTTCGGAAGACTTTGTCTTTGAAGCTTCGGAAGACTTCACTTTTGGCTTCGGAAGATATTGGTCTTGGCTTCGGAAGATTTTACACTTAGATTATTTCTAGTGCATGGTGTAAAACTTCCGAAGCATTTCTACTTCAGTTCTTTAGTGCATGCTTGCAGAGAGACTTTGGATGTTTTGGCTGCATAAGACTTATAGGAATCCTTACACACTGTTTGGTTCTTTATCGAATGTGGGTGCTATGGTTGGTGCAATAGCTTGCGGTTAGATTGCAGAGTATATCGGCCGAAAAGGGGTATGCAGTCATCTAATTGGAATCTTAAATTTTATGTTTATATGGAGGTTGTTTGGATGTGTGACTAAAGTGATGTTGCACTAATCACCAGATTCTGATCATTAGGAGTCAACATAACTGGGATTTATGTATGGATATCTAGCTATAATTGACTTCAATCAATTATTTGATCAAGATAATCCATGTATTTACTTTCGAAAACTTATATCCAAACACCCTTGTATATTTTAGTAAGATTCAAATAGTTTAGTATTTATATTTAATTCCAAAAATGGGTTGATTTGGGTAATTTTTGTTTGTTGAATGGGTTGAAGTGGTTTAAAGATCAAAATGGGTACCCTTATGAAACTTCCACCGCCACCCATTACCACTAGTTGTCATAAAAACAAATATAACCGTTGAACCTATTTCGATACTTTCGCTTCACTAAATCATGTTTCAACCTCACTACTTTTTGTCAGAATGCATATTTTGACCCAAACCAAATTGAATTTTTTTAAAACAACCGATTTGACCCAAACCTGCTTACACCTATTATACACCGAACGCATTTTTTGTCCGATTACACGTCTTGACCTGTCCATTTTCCCAAGCTTAATTTATATATGTTCATGTAGGATTTAATTATTGCTAAGTTTAATTTACACAAATGACATTGCTGATTCCATCTATTGATGCAGTCTTTGATGATTTCTGCCATCCCTAATATAACTGGTTGGATTGCCATATCATTTACCAAAGTTAGCTCCTGATACCTTGTTCTTTAATAACTTTTTTTGTTTATTATTTAAAGAAAATACATTTATCAGATCATATCAGTTATGTCTTTCATAGGATTCATCATTTCTTTACATGGGAAGGTTACCGGAAGGACTCAGTGTTGGGATTATATCTTATACGATATATCTTCTTAGGGGCGTTGTAAGGTTTAATGAAAGGCCGATGCACCCAAAACAACTCAAGTCTCTCCTGCATGCATGCACTTAAGTGCAGAGTAGAAATGCTTCAGAAGTTTTACACCCTGCATCAGAAATACTCTAAGTGTAAAATCTTCCGAAGCCAAGACCAATATCTTCCGAAGCCAAAAGTGAAGTCTTCCGAAACTTCAAAGACAAAGTCTTTCGAAGCCAATGAAGTGAAGACAGATTTCTTTCAAAGACTTTTAATACATGCTTTATCTATGTACTTTTCCATAAAGCTGGACCACTTTCTACTACAACTCTGAAGACTCACCAACTTATACAAGTTGGTGAAAAGGTCCATGCTTATGGTAACTGTACATTGAGGTATTGAGTCTGTTGCTTTCTACTTTATGTACTTTTATCCTTTTTGTAATATATTAGAATGTGAGCTATGGCATGTCATAGTCATTACTCAAAAGGCAATCTGCCTTTTGACTCTACATGTGATTTTGTTGTCTAGATCAAATATTTCCAGCTGGCTTTCAAAGTATGGCCGGCTGTAGGATGTAGTATAAAGTATCTCAAGTCCTTGTAACTTATTCTCATGCTTTGTAAACACTTGTAATAGAACTTGAGAAGCAATATACTGCAATCTTGAAAACCATACTATCTTGTTGTTCTTAAGTTTCTGTCTCTAGTTTACTTGTGTGTTCTTAGCATCACAAACAAAGTCCAAGTTCCCTATTTGATCTGTTAAGTGTTCTAAGCACTCTTCTCATTGTGAGAGTAAGTGTATTGACCAACCATTCAATGGTCCTGCAGGCGTGCTTAATTCAAAACAATTTCCAAGTAGACAACTTCAAGAATCGTACGTAATTATGACTGGATATTATAGTTTAAGAGAGAAAAAGATTGGATTTACCGGTTACAAAACCGTCTTATGTATCATAGTTAAAACAGTTGATACAAGTGTTTATGCGCTCATCTACTTAAAATTGGTTCTGTATCGAACGCCCATCTAACTTCTTATTCTGATACAGTTTAGAAACCTAATTGCAAAAAGAAATCTAACATGACTGTCTTTTGTTGTGTGTATTACAAAGGTTCCTGTCTATATAGTTGAGATAGCACCTCAAAACATGAGAGGGAGTTTGGGTTCAGTCAACCAAGTAAATCTAGTTAGAAATATCAATTGGTAGTTTTATTATCTAGTCATTTTTATTTTATAATTTTTTTTGCTTTTTAATTCTTTTATATTCTTTTTTAGTTGTAGTTATCAGTTACTATTGGGATTATGCTTGCATGTTTGCTGGGAATTTTTGTTCATTGGAGACTACTAGCAATTTTGGGTAATCCTCAAAAGCACAAAAATTATATTATAAATGATCAAATATTTAAAATGAAAGAAAGATGATAATATAAACTGTGTTTTCATTTTTTTTTTCATTTCATTTTTTTTCACTTTTTTTTCTGTGTGTGTAGGAATGTTTCCTTGTTTAATTCTGATACCTGGGCTCTTTTTATAATTAGGAATACATTTTAAGGTAAGTTTAATAAAATGTGTTATAAGATTTTGATTGGATTAATGTTTTTATAATTAGGAATACATTTTAAGGTTCTTATTTATGTGTTATTTGCAAAAATGGGAATGACAGATGATTTTGAAGCTTCTTTGCAAGTTCTTAGTGGTTTTGATACTGATATTACACAGGAAGCAAATGAGATTAAGGTGAGCTTTTTGGAGTTGTCATGAGATATTCATAAAAAATATTATCTATTCAACATGATTGTTGGTTTTGTTGGTTTCAGCCCCACAAACACTCACAATCACACAAGTAAATTGCTCTCAGTTATAAAGACAAGAAGTATATGAGAATTTGCAAAAGAAGCTTACGTACATATATAGACTCATGACATACAATCGTGGACTAACTAAAAACAAATAAATCGGACTGTTGCTACCCACTATTTGACTCCACAAACTAATTAATAAGCCTATGACTTTGACTAATTAAACTCTAATTAAACATGTGAAACAATCAAACAAATTACCGACCCGTGACCCGTTAATCTACCAAACAATGACCCGTGACCAAAACCCGATTAACCCAACAGATTTCAGGATGATATTTGATTTCCTTCTCTTATATCAGTGAAAATTATCATTTTATTATATTCTGATGCAAAGTAGAAGCATAAAATAAACAAGAAATAGTACACTCATTAAGATGAAAATTGAAATATGTATCAAGGAGGAAAACATTACATCAAGTTGCATTCTATATGCAAAATCTAAATCTAGCAGGTACTATCAAATATTAGGAAATCAAAACTGGCATCTTAGAGTTAAAACTAAATGACTAAGTACATATTAATGAAATCCATGACTAGGTGTTTTTACAATCAAAACAGAACAAGTCAAAATCATGAAGTTTCAGAAAAATCATCATGCCAAAATCAAAGCTCCAGATGATGGAATTTTGGGCCTGTTACACGGTTTAAGTGCATACTTTATTGCCCCATAATGCGAGACGGATCAATAGCCTGTTTTAAGTTGCGTCGTTTTCTAGCTCAATTGCTTTTATCTAATTAATCCATATGCATGTCTCTCAACTCTTGGATCAACTCCATATCAGCTTCACGTGTGTGTGTGTGGTGTGTGCGTGTGTGTCAATATGCTCACACATATGTACATACGTAGTTCTATATATTTTATTTTTTAATTAACTTGTGTGTGTGTGTGGTGTGTGCGTCTGTGGCATCATCAAGCAGAAGAGCTACAATTCGATTTTCAGATCTTAAACAAAGAAGATATTGGTTTCCTCTGATGGTATGTTGTTATAATGTTTTATTTTTAACTCGCTATAACATGTGACCATTTATTTAAAAAAGTTTAAAAATCCTGCAAATAGGCATTGGCTTACTTGGACTTCAACAGTCAACTGGAACCAATGGTGTTCTCTTTTATTCCAGTACCATTTTCCAATCTGCAGGTCAGTTTTAATCATATGATTAATATTATTGTTTTTTTTAATTTATTTACCTTTTTACTATTAAGCAGGAATTTCTAACATTTCATTTGGACTCGGTGCTATCCAAGTGAGCACCAACAATTACACATACATGTTCCCTTTCACCTTTTTGGTATTCTGTTATTAGAGGTGGCAGTTTCAACCCGTTTGGTTAGGAACGGGTCAACTTGGGTCGGTGGGATCAAATAAAAATAGTTAGCTTCAAAATAAATGGATTGAGGGTAATGCATAGAACCTCTTAGATTATAAATTCAAAGATTAGTTTATTATAACAATGAAAATGTCTTATATGTGATCATAATTAAGGCATTCATTGTTTATAAAGAACACAAAAAGTGTTTGTAGGTCAACCCAACCCAATCCCGTATGATTTTGTTTTTTACTTAAATGACCCATTTTAACCCGTACCTGTTTTGATCCCACTTTCCCATCTTACCACCTCTCTCTATTCATTGATTTTTTTCTTGATCAAGTAATAACCAAGAATTTTGAACAAATCAGGTCATCGCAACTGCAGTTTCAACATGGTTGGTTGACAAAACGGCTGAAGGATTCTGCTTATTGTAAGGATATAAATTTTGAAGTCTATTGATGTTTATGTTTGACTTTTGTTTAATTTGAGCTGATATCATAATCTTTTCTAGGTCTCTTCTTCTGGAATGACTATTAGTATCGCACTCATTGCATCATCCTTCTTCATTAAGGTAATCTAGTAAACACTCTTACTAAATTAGATAAACTTAAAAAATTTCTCTAGAAAAAGGTTCCCCAAGAAGCTGACTGTAGGCATCAGTTTTGACTCATTTACCGATAAACAAGCCAAATTTGGGCTGTGGTTGATCTCTAAAACGCACATGGGTTAAGTTAAAAGGATTTAACTAAGGTCAAATACACCTAACTACATTCAATGTATAAAAACTTACTCATACAATTTAATAGAGTCAATTTTTGTATGTGCACAAAAAAAAAATCGAACTTCAAGAGAAAAATGCTTGTGGGTCGGTCCAACGCAACCCAGCCTGTTTTGGCCATCTACATGTTAACCTTTTGATTCATTACACGACCCACCCATTTCGGCACCAATGTTATTTGTCAATATCCTTGTAGCTAATAATCAGAAGCAACATCTCAGGGCTTTGTGGAAAAAAGTTCCACAGTGTATACTGCAATGGGCATCTTATCAGTAATTGTAGTTGTGGTAGGTTTTTTTTCTTTTTTTTTTTTATTTATTTCATTGGTAGTATCTCAACTGAAAGCTACTGAGTCAATTTAGTTAACGCTTTTTTTAGTTTATGATCATTGGTTTTTCTCTTGGATTGGGGCCAATTCCATGGATTATTATGTCTGAGGTAATCACTCTTAAATATTTTCACAGTCAGTTTACTGTTTTCCATATATTCACTGTTTCTTGGTGATAATACAGATTCTTCCAGTCAATATAAAAGGACTTGCTGGTAGTATAGCTACATTAGCCAATTGGTTTATTTGTTGGATCATTACTTTAACGGCACCATTGCTTTTATCATGGAGTAACGGAGGTTTGTGTGTTTCGCACTCTCTGTATACATGAGTCAATTTGGTTATACTTTGCCTTTATTGGGTCAAATGATAAGGAATTTAAAATTTGTCAAAGTCGCAGGTCAAACAGGTTGAAAGTGTTAACTTAGGATTCAGTGAGTTCAAGCACATTAATCTTTTCATGATTGTATGATAATAATATCAGCCATGTTTGTTTCTAACAGGAACATTCACTCTGTACATGCTTATGTGTGTTATGACCGTTATTTTCACGGGGGTTTTGGTACCAGAGACCAAAGGAAAAATGTTGGAGGAGATTCAGTTTTCATTCAGATGAACTGCTTCCATTTTAATTGATGAATAGCCAAATATATGGTATAAAAAGGAGTAAAAATAATAAATTATAAAATTTAAAATATGTAAAATCGACTTTACTTTTCATAGGGCTGTTTGGATTTGCATCTCTGAAGTGTTCATCAAAGACAGGCTAATAAGTGTTGAAGTTCATAACACCTGGATAAACAATTCTAATTGGATATTATAGTGTTTCAAGGATTGAATAATGAGTTTTATGCAATTATTCCAAACAAACTGCTATAACATCAAATATCGACGACACTTCTAATGATACATGAACATACCATGCATACACATAATAATTTCAAATATTCCATTGCTATACAAACAAAAACTTGTTTAATGAACAATGAGTACACAAACTACTTCTTTTGTGATTTCTTTTCTATAGTTGATAAAGGATGCAATAATTTCAACACAAATGTATCATTAAAAGAAATTCTTTAACCATTATAATACCGTAATCAAGTGTTTATACATTAATATTTGCGCATACGTTTTATTTGAAGATGAACGTTAATATGAACATGATGATATAGTTCTTCTATATCATTCTCCCAAAAAAGAGTACTAATCATTCCGAAAACTAATAAGTTAAACCATCATATGCACAAATTTCATAATGAAAACACATCAAACTCATGTGGCATGAAGTCCTCACTTGGCCTGTAGTATTTTGCAGGAGAATATAGGCCCAGATTACCAACTTGACTTGTGTACAGGCATGCAAATCGCTCCACCTACATCATCAAAAAAAATTAAGGTCATCCATATATCCTTATGGTATGTCAGTTTGATCTGTTAAAAGTTGTTAGGTCAACCCAATCTTGACAAAAAAATACCAACTTCGACGTGTGACCCACGAGCATATATTATGCCAACTTACTATAAGTAGCATTTCCTAGTTACAGAAGAAGATAGTAACCTGGTGAGCAAAACGTGAGTTCTGATACCCGGTTTTCATCAGTTGGCCCCACACCTTATGGAACTGTCATTTAAAACAATGTCACATTGAGATAAGTTTCTTTATAATTGGATTAAAAGAATAGGAAATAAAAATTTTACTGTAAATCTGTTTTTAAACGACACACCTTCTCGTGAAAAACTTTTTGAGCTTCTTGATGTGTTATCCTGACACGTTCACGTTGGACCTATACCCCATAAAGATAATAACTTAAGATACCATATATCTGGTTGTGTGTACTTTCTGATAGATATAAAAGAAGCTAATATAATGTACTAGACCAACCTCAAGTGAATCAAGCTTTGACATAGCCTTTTTTGCTTCAGGAGCATCCAAACAATCATGCCTGCAAGCCAAGTACAAGTTGAATCAAACCGACACATAGAGTTAATGACAAACAAAGTCAACTGCACTGATCCTTGTGAACTGAGTTAATCGGAAAACTCAAGCATAAATCATGTCAGAAAAATGTGGTTGCTTACTGTAGGGACCATTTTAAATGATGGATTTGATCTTCTATGTGTTCTCGCTCACTCCGAAGCATAATAAGTTGCTGCATAAAAAGGCACAAGTAATTTATTTATAAGATACAGGAAAGTACTAGATGGCATAAAGAGTATTAATATGTTCATAAAGTTCACATAAAAGATACAACCAAAACCCGATATTCACCTTTCGAGTGTCGCGTAAGTTCCAGAGAAGTTTAACTTCCTTTTCAAGTTCGGGAACAACAAGCATCGTCCTCCAACCTGTTAATGTAATTATATTATAACTTTACCAACCATAAGGAAATAATGACACCTAAGGAGTTATACCAAGAACTTTTTTGCTGCGCAAAATATCTCCATATATGTGATCTCCAACATAAAGAACCTAACAACATTGAACACCATGTGTTAACTTACTCCATAAAGATTCAAGATCACGAGATTCTGTTCCATGATTCGTCAGGCACAGGAATTAAATAAAATGGAAATATACAGATAAGACACCTGTGAACTTGATTCAACATTCAGTAGCTTATGCAGATGTCCAACATTGCCTCCCTGAAACATAAATCCAAGAAAAATCACTTGTTAGAGAATATACCCTAGGGTGGTAAACTGCATTATTATGCCATTCATATATGCAACAAGTATAAATCTGAAACATTTCAACTGTTCCACTTTTAAATTAACTACTTTCTACTTGTCATTACTTATAAAGTCAGTGGTATTTACTTGGGCCAACAAACTTACCCTCTTGTCATTTTTAAGGATATTTACAACTTTTGACACATAGAAAAACAATCGTTCTATGTGGGCACAGTCAATCGTTGCACTTTTCATAATAATGAGGAAGCACAACAAATATTGATTACCTGAAACACTTTGTAAGATTTATTTGGCATCTGACTGGGAAGTTCTAAGGAAGACACCCCCACCTGATGATATTAAGAATTTAGTTAACAATAAATAACAAATGTATCATTGAAGTAAAAAGACCATATTTTCCATGCAAACCTGAGCCATAGGACTACCATTATCAGTATTAATAAGCATTCCTGAATCAGTATCGACAGCAAAAAGATTCGTGCGGTTTTCATCATGGAAGAAATTCGGCTTTGCACTGCATAAATAAGTGTATGCTTCTTTGAGATATGTCTCATTAAACATAAACAGCATCATTGGATATCAAATATCCAACAAATCATGTAATTAACCAAAACAAACTACGTTTTCATCACATTGCTTGTTAAGAGAATAGAAACAAATGAAACGGGTGGAATAATTAAAAAAAAAGCCACATTTTATAGTTTTAAATTCACAAAAGCTACTATTTTATTTGAACATGTAAAAGTCATAATAAATGAAAAGAGTATGACCTGCCAGATATGACAACATCAAAGTGTTCAAGCCAGTCAAGACTCAGTGAGGATCTGCCATCAAGCTTTTGGGGCCCACATAGAAAATTCATAACAACATTTGTGTAATCCCAAAGACTGCATCAAAAAATATAAAGTTAAATTACATTAGCTCAAGATGTAGTTATATGATGCACAAAAACCAAATTAAATCAAACAGATACTTGTGTGTAGCACCACCATTAAAGCAGTGATTTAGATACCTTTGATGTTAAGTTAATGATATACTAAACATAAGAAAGTCGATTAAACAGGAGTGTCATGCAGCTGATCTCATACATACATACATACACACATATCAGACTGTCTAGGAGTAAGGACATACCTGTTTGTCACCAAGAATACAGCAAACCCAGAAGTTCTAAGCATCTGAAGCATTGGGACAATTGATTTGTCTTCATTGATGTACCTAATTTTAAGAAGATTGACAAATATAAGAAAATATAAAGGTAGAGACTCAATACTTTTATGTAAGCCCAGGCTGAACTTTTCACACTAAAAAGCACAAGGAAATAAATTGTGTAGGCAAAAAGCTCAAAACAGTTAAGATAAGTTTTCATCAACTTACAATTTATAGATATAAATTAAATACAGAGGACACTCTTTTTTTCACCGAAACCATGTAAATTCCGTTATAGAGTAACCATTAGTAAGGTCATTTGAATGCTTAGTTGAACAGTCTTTCTATATTGCATATTAGAAATAGCAACTTATCCATTTATTTATGAATGGGTTGATTTGGATTGTGTGTTATTGTTATCTCAAACAGTGCATACAAAAAAAATAGCTCAAATCAGAATAGGTCAACTGGGTTGATCAGGTCAAATGGATGAAAGTCGCTCATAGTCTATTTTTAAGGCAAACAACCTCCTACATCATTTAATTAATATGTTTAGAATATCAATTGTTTTTAGTCATAGTTAATGATATTATTGTCTATAAATTTATCTTTAATGATAGACAAACAATTTTGCAGTCAACCAACCCAAAATGATCAGCTTCATCCCATACTAAGAAACTTGTTTCAACCCTAAACAGTTCTGAACCATTACACAACCTACCCTGCTACCCAACCTGCCCACCTGGTCACCTTTACTCCAGACAAACTAATGCATGCTAAATAGTAAAAAACTACTTCCCTCGATCTTAGAAAACACCTATCAAGAGTTATAAGTCTCACAATTTTGGATCATTTGCAACCATTTGCTTCAAAGTTCCATCACGATGACACAGATCCACTGCAGCTCGTACATCTCTATACATACGAAAGTAACTGCACAATCATATTTTCCACATTAAGATTTAAAACCAATATAAACATTCATGAAAGTACATTATGATTTGAAACGAATATTAATATTCATGGAAGCATATTTTCACTGTAAATGATTAAAACCAATATAATATTGCAGGCATGAAGTCTTTTGTAGGGTAAGCAGGACTTTTACAAAAGACTAATTTAAAGTGGATATGAAAAAGAGAATCATCTAACAAAGTTAGGTTAGGTATTTAATAATGAGAATAACCCTTTTGTATGCCCACGTATAAAAGAAACCATCTCAAGCATCAATTAGGTTCCCTTTTCAACATCAAGTTTAGAACTTTCTGTCATAAGCTCAGCATAAATGCCATGTAAGTATATTCTATAAGACTTTTATACTTGAGAGAAATTAAAAATGCATATTTATCTTTCCTTGAGATAAATCTAACAAAATGAACTTGCACATAAGCAATGATCTGATGATCCTTACTCTTTTTCTTCTGATATTTTTTCTGGATTATTGTCCTTAAAGTCAACCAACTGAGCAAATAAGTATGCTTCAGCTAATGAAAAAAGGGTATCAATGAGAGCATAATCAGGCTCATCAAATGCATCTCGGACTAGAGTATTTCCATATGTGGCCATTTTTTCATCCTTTGACATTAACCTAAATCCATGATAAGCAACTTTAACATATTTATGCCTGTCCATCTGCAAAAGAAAAAATAATAATAAGATAAGATAAATATGTTAAAGGAATTCTTGTAACTGAAATGGATAAGAAGTTTATTCTCTCCACTAATTCAAACTAAAAGAATTATGGGATTCATCTTTACTGAACAGTTCATATACGTTGGAGTTTCGATTCTCTTTAAAAGGAGTGAGGAAAAGTAACTGAACATACAAACAAAGATAAATATATGCATATCATGTCCTGAAAAGTTATCTTTAATATATAAAAACCATATACCTTCAATATATTTCCCCGCTTTTTGTCAAGAACCAGTCCTCTGACCATGTAAGTCCAATCAAAAGACCAATCAAGTAACTGCATCAAATAAAAAGAACAATAAAAGAGTATATGATACCAAATTTTAAATAAGTAAACTGATCAAAAACAAGATTTCAGGGTTCGACCCAATCACATTATAGAAGAAACATAGTAGAAGTAATGTGTTCAAACAGAATTACAAAACATAGAAGAAACCACAAACCTATAAAACCCTATTTACTCTACAATCAAAATAGAGACTCTGCTAGTTCTACATTAATCATCTCATCATGACAAACAGATAAAATAAGTAAATAAACAAAAAGAGAAAATTGTGGAATCCCTCATGTACTTAGTTAAGGAATAACAACTAAAATAAGCAAACTTTAGTTAACACTATCAAAAAAGATAAGCATTTTCAGATTTGGCTATCAGTTACAATTATTGTATCAAGTTTAATTTTTGACCCAATAAGATGCTATGCAACTTTGTCTTCTTTTTGTCTTCCTACTTTTCCAGAAACACTAGTAACATCATCTTTTGCAATTGCATTAAAATTCCACAACTAACCTAATACTTATTTACTTTAGCTATTTTTCACAACCATATTTTATCCAGATTTTGCATGATTAACATAAACAAACCTCATTAGGGTATCCCAAGTTAACCACTAACTTTTTGACTGTGCCGTTATATGCAAGGGACTCAAAAGTTTCAGGCTTGTACTGTGCAAGTGTATAATCCATATCAAAACCAACAGCAACTATGTTTTTCATATTCACAGCCCTGTTACAGAAAATATGTTTGCCAATATCTATCTTTTGCCCTCCTTCGGGAGACGCCCATAGACATGAAACCACATTTTTTCCACAGCCATTAGGTCCCTGTATCTTTGATGTAACTCCATCACTTATGGCATCCATTTTATAGCTTGCTCCTGACTGATATGGGCCTGGTTCAAACAGATACATAACAAGTTATCAACAAGCTGAATCACTCTACCATGTCTAATATTAGAATGTTAAATATCATTAAGACAGTACACTCAGATGACAGTTCTGAACACAAATCTCTACATTCATAAGCAATCAACAAACTAACCTACCTCATAATACAAGCCACCAAAGTTTACACCAAACAAGCATGAAATCAAAAAGGTATACAAACTGAAAGAGAATGAAGAGATATCCTATGTTCACCAAACCAGTGGGATGACACAAATTCAGAACCAAAATCAAGATGCATTCCAGATATCACATTCTGTCTAAAATTCTAACTGATAATTACAGTTGACTTGACATATGGAAGATTATAACTAGAATCATAGTAACAAACCCACCCTTAAAAATCACATGAAAGCCAAAAAAGATATAGATTTGATCGAAGAAAAGAAAGCCAAAAATCCATCCTTCCCCTAACTAATTGAAGAAAAAAAACCTCAGGAAACATACCTTCAATGACCACTGAAAGAACACAAAGCAACTGTGTAAATGCTCAAAGCTGAAAGTGTAAACTCCCCAGATAAGCTCTGATAAACACCTAAAATCCCAACAACAACCTACTAATCATCAAGCAAAAACATTACAACCTCCAAACTCATTCTTAAGTCCTTATAGAAAGAACCAAAAGCTACACATATCACCAGTTGAATCTTAAGTCATTAAAAAATATGAAAAACCAAAAACGTGTGTGTGTGTGAATCAGATCTTTAACAAGAAAAAAAACAATAAACAAATAAATACATCCCAACAACTCGGTTCAGAAATCATAAACAACCGCCTAAAAAGCAGTGACAATTAGGTAGAAACAATCCAGCATTTAGAATATGTTTACAGCATAAGCACGATTGACAATTGCGTAATAAAACAAAGAAACACAAAACATGCATGAAACGTCAAAATCAAAAGCTAAACAGTAAAAAAAACCAAATAATAACATCTTCAAGTGGTGAATTAACTTTTAGCAAACCTTGAGACCTTTTGGTGGTGAAGAATCTTCTGGACGAAGAACAAAACCCTAAATCGGGAACCAAAGAAGCGAATTGGGGGAAACGAGGAGGAGAATAGTGTAGAAACGAGAAGCGAAATGAAACGGTTAATGTCATGGGAAAACGCATGTTAGTGGTGGCTTTATAGAGGCATTTGGAAATTGGAAATGGATATCAATCAATTCAATCCAAAGGTAATTAAATCAATGTGAAGGCGAATACGATACGGGAATCCACAGCGTTTTTATGTCGATTGTTGAGCTTCTTTTTGCCTCTGATGATGATTATGATGATGATGAAGATGTAGGGATCATTAAATTGCGCTTACGCAATCAAATTTGGAGTCTAGTGGTGAGTGATTTGATGGAGAATTGAAATTGGGTCGTTTGTTTCGGGACGGAATTAAAGTCTTATTGAGAGATTCTTCGTTGTGTCGTGTGTTGGTGGTTAAAATGGTGGTGGTGACACCTGTACGGCGGTGGTGATGGTGGGTGGTGGTGGCGACGACGGTGGATGACGGTGGTGGAGTGGTGGTGACCGGTTTTTGTTTATGTTTTTCCGGTTTGAACTGTGGTTGAATGGTTGATGATCATGTGGAGGTGGTGTGAAGAGGGTAGAGTTATATTTTTGAATTTGGTCCCTGTAGTTTTTTGGTAGTGGTAGAATGTGGCCTCTTTAAGATTGAACAATGATACACATGTTAAAAAGGTAGAACATGCCTTTAAATATACCTAGGTTACTGTAATATTTATGTATTACACGGGTTAAATAAATAAAATATTAAATAATTTGTAATGATAATTTTAATAAATAAAAAAATAATATTTTTATATAAGATATGATTGAGTTACGTATAAGTAAGTATTTCAAGTAAAACAATAATAATGTTATTTTAAACTTTCGTTTTATAAAATTTCATTTTTGTTAAAAAAATTCAAACATTTTGTTTTTGTTAATAGTTTCAATTATCTTAAATTATCCTTGTAAAACTTAAAAAAAAGTTTTAAAATAGTTCATGTAGTTAAAAAAGTTTTTTGTTTAAGAACATTTTCATATCTTTTCATTTTTTAGAGTGTGTTTCTAATAAAAAAATCATGTTTTTAGTTTTACAATATTTATGTTTTTAATATGGAAATATTTTAAATAATATAATACCTATATATTATTATATATTAAGAGAGAGAGTCGCGAAAATTATAATGAAGAGATCTAATATCATGACAAGTGGCACAATAAAACATAACGATGTTTCTTCTGCTCTTGTTTTTATTAAAATAATTATTGAATAATAGCCAAAATTTACATATATTTCATTGACTTAAGTTTATTTTCACAAAATATTAACATGTATAAAATTAGTATATGGAATACGGTTGTTCACGAGCCGAACCGAGCCAAGCCAGGGCAAGCTCGAACTCGGCTCAAATTCAAACCGAGCCAGCTCGGCTCGGCTCGGTACAGTTTTAAAACCGAGTTGGAAATCTGGGCTCGAGCTCGGCTTGGTTTTTAACCGAGCTGGCTCGGCTCGGTTCGTTTTGGCTAGGTTTTAATTTTATAAACACAATTAAAAAATCAAATGCAAAATAAATTTAAAATACTACATAACTCATTACCGGTTTATATCAAGTTTCACAAAATATGAATTAGTTTAAAGAAACTAAGTTCAACTTCAACAAAATATAATAACTTTATCATTATCTAAATCGAACGAATAAAACCCGTAACACCACATACAACTAGTAGTAAGTCTTACTTATTTGGACCAAGGTGGTAAGACGAGTTACTATTTTCACGAGCTCATTTGGACTCATAAATCAAACTCATATTGATTGGGAAATGCTCAAAGGTTCTTGTTCAAATGCGAAATCCCTTAGATGAATCACCATCCCCTGAAACACCCAATTCCGGTACATGACAAGCTTAGCCCCCATGACATTGTGGAATATTGCCTTTACATGTACAAAGCCATAAGTAGTACTCTCCCTTAAAGGCAACGATTCGGTTGGTTTGCTATTGATATAGATTAAGGACCGTCAAAAGCCTTATTTTTATACAGGAGCTGGTCTAGTACTTCGGGGCACTAACTCAAAGTGGTACCAGGTTAGTCACTAACTATCGGCTTCCACTAAATACGATACTTTTAGTAAATAAATTAAAAGTATGTTTGAATAATTTATTTTAATATATAAAAATATAAAAGCATCATGTAACGATTCAAAACAAACATTATAGTTTAATATTCTAACAAAAAAAATAATTAAAAAATATATTATATTCTTAACAAATAAGTAAATGCAATGATATAGGTTATATATAGATAAAAAAACATATATATTACAAGTAAAATAATCTGAGTCATAACGAGCCGAGCTAACAAGCGAGCTAAACCAAGCCGGCTCGGCTCGTTACGAACCGATCCGAGTTCAACTCGTTTTCATACCGAGTTGGATCGGTTCGGTTCAGTTTAAAAACCGAGCCAATTTGAGCGAGCTTTTTTCGAGCCAGCTACGAGCCGCAAGCTATTTGGACAGCTGGAACTGGAATATGTAATGAAATTTAAGTGATTTTAATAGCATTAAAAAACCATAAATGACTTTAATATAACATGACACTTTGTTATTAATTAGGTTACGTCTTTTTATTCTATCTTGTGTTTTAGTATAAACAAAACCGTAATGGACCTGTCACTAAAAAGCAAGTCAGACATAGGGAATCAGGAAAAGAAGTCGGCTGAAAAGGAGAAGTTAACAGCTTAGTGGGTGTTTGGGAGTGCTTATTTTTATCAACTTTTAACTTTTTAACTTTTGAAAAGTTAAAAAGTCATTTCATAGTGTTTGGCAATGTGATTGTTGTGAGTGAATAAGTTAATAAGTCACTCCATACTAATTTATTAACTTATTGAAAAAGTCAATAAGTCAATAAGTTGGTTTTTAAATGGAATCCCAAACATGCCCTTATACAAAAAAAAGGATAAAACTCAATGCTAAGGGAAAATAGAGAAAATGAGGAAAGATCTTTGACTCATATGAAAGGGGGATTCCCCAGAGATGACCCGTTACCACCCTAGGGGTTATAAATAAGAGAGTTCCATCCAAAGGTAAACATCTCACATTCGACACTTCACTCAATAGTTAGAATCTCATAACACTTATCTGATTCTCACGCCGAAGGTGGATAGGATGATGTAACACCCAGTTATTTATTATTTTGAAGCCGACGAAGGAAGAAAAAAAAATAAAGTCCAAAGTCGAGGGACCAAACTCGCCAATGAAAGAAAGTCGGGTGAGTGGGAGTATATAAGGGAGAGGGCAGCCCTTACCCTCTCCCCCACACTCACAAATCAGCCAAGAAGAGAGAAAAGAAGAGAGAAAGAAGAGAGAAGAAGAAGAAAAGAGGAAAAGTGTCGGTTCGGGTTGGTTCGAGTGGCCAAAATCGTTGAGGAGCGAGTCAAATCAAAGCCTTTGTCGTTGTGCTCGTTTGTGTGAGTTCTAGGACCCCACTTTTACTTGTTTTCAACCGATTTTGGGGCTGAAAAGCATTAAAAACCCGTTTTTATATGTGTGTGTTTATGACCCATTGGGTGTGTTGCGTGTGGTGCTTTTAGAGTTAGTTTCCGGGCTTGTGTGTGCTTGTATGGTGTTGTGGTATGCCTTCCTAAGGTCTAAGATGGTTGATTTAGGCTTAGAATGGGTTTGGCTGAGCTTGGAGGCAGAAAATAGCAGATTGGGTTCGGGATGAACTCCATTCTGCATCAGCTAGGGCTAGGCGACCGAATGGAGGCCATACGGCCGAATGAGAGGCGATTGAGGTTCATTCGCACGATTGAGGGTTCATTCGCACGACTAAGGTTTCATTCGTGTAACACCCTGGCCCCTCGTAATCACCAATATTGTCCGCTTTGCTCACTAAGAGCTCACGGATTTGTTTTTGGGTTACAGGTGAAAACTTCCCAGGGGGTCACCCATCCTGGTACTACTCCCACCTGAGCACGCTTAACTGTGGATTTTTAGGCTCCACAGCCAAACTAAGCCCAAAACGCGTCAGTGATTTAAGAGGCAGGTCATTACTTATGAGCCAGGAATCTCTCCTGTCCACGGACAATGTGGGAGGTACGCCTCTAGGTGTTGCAATCACCCCCCATAAGGGACTCATCGCACTCGATGAGGTTTTGCCCCAACGTATATGTGGGAGGTTGCCATTAGGTGTTACAATCACCCCCCTTAGGGACTCATCGTCCTCGATGAGTTTCTGCCCCACATCCCGGATGGCACAGGAGTGGCTCTGATACCACTCTGTAACACCCTGGCCCCTCGTAATCACCAATATTGTCCGCTTTGCTCACTAAGAGCTCACGGATTTGTTTTTGGTTACCCAGGCGAAAACTCCCAGGGGGTCACCCATCCTGGTACTACTCCACCTGAGCACGCTTAACTGTGGAGTTTTTTAGGCTCCACAGCCAACTAAGCCCAAAACGCGTCAGTGATTTAAGAGGCAGGTCATTACTTATGAACCAGGAATCTCTCCTGTCCACGGACAATGTGGGAGGTACGCCTCTAGGTGTTGCAATCACCCCCCATAAGGGACTCATCGCACTCGATGAGGTTTTGCCCCAACGTATATGTGGGAGGTTGCCATTAGGTGTTACAATATCTGTCACACCCAAACTTGACGGCGGAAACGTCGAGGAGTGAGAGTTAAGATCGTTCACAGCCACATAACGCTATTAATAAACCAAATATAATTTAAACATAAGTTTCAATTGTCACATTACAAACATAAGTCTCAAAAAGAATAAAAGTATAACATAAAATGTAACAAGTCATTCTTATTTCATTTATTTATCTAGGTCCATTCCTAGATGTGCAATCTTCAAAGAGTAGATATCATACTTGGGGTATTCCTGAAACATGTTAAAAATAAAAGGTCAACATAAAAATGTTGGTGAGCATTCCATAGTTTTCAATACATAAGTAATTAAAAGATGGCAATTCAAGTCATAAGTTAGTGAATAAAGTGATTAGGGATGTTATGAACAATGCAACAATCAAACCTTGACAATAGTTTTACAAGTCTCAACGTTAAAAGTATATACGATCAGCTAAGTGTACTTGGATCAACCAAGCAGGCTTGTCTTACCCATAGATCTATGACTTCGCTGGGCTAGCAATAGTTAATGATTGTACATATAACGCCATAACATGGTAACCACAAAAGTTCAAACTAACCACAACTTAACATGATGAATTGCCATAAAGTTTACAAGTCTCAAATAAGTTTACAATGCAAAGTATAAGTTAACATGTTTCACCCCAAAGTATGAAAATAAGCAAAGGGGTATGGAAATACTCACATTGATATAAGCATTACAAGATGATAAATAAATTTTTAAAGGATGATCAAAGTAATCCCAAGTATTCATTACAAGGCACCTAAATATGTCATACAAGATGTAGATTAATAATATGATTAACGTTCAAATAATGATTAGGGTTTCAATAGTTTTAAGGGGTTTTTGATAAGTAACAATTTACAAAGTAGTTATTTTACACTTTTAATTCATTAGAAGAATTATATATGTAAATATTTTAGAAATGAATCAATATATAACAAAGTTGATGTTCAATAAGTAATTATATTTTCTTGGTAACAATATATTTGTATTTTATATAAAGACGTGAAATAAGATTAACATTTATAATAAAGTTTGTAATGAAGTCTCATAGCTAAATAAAATAAACACGTTTCAAACAATAATTATACTTGTTACCTGAACAAATAATGATTTAGTGAATTATAACGATATCCAATGTCTATTTTATAAGTAAAATAATTTAAAATATATTATTTGAACGATTAATGATTAGTAAGTTGAAACAATATTTTTAGTCTAACTTGTAAGAAAATAATAAAAATGTATTATTTAAACCAATGATTTAGTAATTTAGAAACATATAAAATTTCAGTTTTTATAAAATGTCTTTTTATAATTTTTAAAAATATTTAAAAAAGTTGTAAAAGGCTAAAAAGCCCCAAAAAGAAATGTGGAGTGGCCCGGGGTCGAACCCGGGACCTCCAGGTTTTCATGGGGGAAGTTTACCATTAGGCTGGGTCGCCTAGGCCTGCCAAAGAATGGTTTTTAATTCTTTAAAACCAAACTTCCTGTGATTCCCAAATTCCCCAAATTCCCTTATGAACCCTAGTTTAATCCGCCCAAAATTGAGGATCAAATTGACATTGTTAATCAAACTAATGTTAGGGCTTTTGATGTTTACAAGATTTCGAGTGTGTGTATGTGTTTAATTACCCGAAAGTTGTTCGATTTCGATAGCATTGGTTGAAGAGCAGTCGCGACCACGGTTGAACATGTTCGAGATGTAAACATTGCTGGGAATCAAATTAACTTTGTATGTAGCTTCGAATGGTGATGCTAAGTAAAACCCCTCATCTAATTTTGTGTAACTGAGCTTCGAAGGTGGTTAGAGATTAAGTTGCAGGTTCGAAATAGAGGCGATGTTTGATGTTAGTGCATTGTTGTTTTGCATATGAAATTGATAGTTCTGAAAGTTGAAGGGTGCTGATTCGATGATTACCCTCAGTTATTAAAGCACTATTCGATCAGTTTCAAGTCGAATAGATTAAACTTTTAATTCGAAGTTCGGTTTCATTTGCAGAGGCTTTAACAGTAAAGATATTCGAATTGGAACAGTCCTTGAGTTCGAAACCGATGTTCCATAGTTAATAGTTGGTTTAATCGCGTTTAAGTCGCGCGTTTTGGTGATTTTGACCATCGCCGGAGCGATGGCCGGAGATGACCGGAAAGAAAGGGGCGACGAGGGGGAAAAGTTTGGGTTTGTTTTCAAAATTGACACATTTGATCCCTGAGGTTTCCAAGGGGTATCATTTGTGTTTTAAAGCTTTGTTTTAGTTTAAATAAATTACAATATAGACCCTGAACTTTAACATGTTATTATTTTATGCCAAAGTTAGTTAAATACAAATTTTTAAATAATAACACTTATATTGTTTCAAGATTACTTTTAATATGATTATATTATTAATCTTATTATTATGATTATTATTGTCATTTAATATTAATAATATTATTATTATTAATGTCACTATTATAATAATAATAATATTAGTCATTATTTTATTTAAGATTATTACCTTAAATTTTATAATAACAAGTAAACATTATAACACTTATAATGTTGTTATTGTTATATTAATTTATTAATCACCAGATTAACTATTAAGTATAATAAACCTCAAAGTTTCAAAATTTACATAAGAGGCCCTTAAAACTTAACAAAGTTTACTTTTAATTTAACGAAAATATGAAATGTCACAGTCTCCCCAACTTAAAAGAATTTCGTCCCGAAATTAAAAAAATGAACTTAAATGAAACAAAGGAATTGTAATGAAAGATAAATGTACAACGAACAGTGTTTGGCGTTTGATTACAGGTGGAACGCTTCACCTTATGGAACCTTTCAAGATTCTTAGCATAATAAACGCGAGACGTTTTGAGATGGAACGTTGGAAAACGATGACAAGTTACCGTGGTACCTTAGATTTATAAGTCACAACCTCTAGAATATTATGATGTCTAGAGATCAATAAAAGACCAACAGTGATAAGAAAGGTTAACCGTCAGGATTTAAGAATCACAAACGTCACTATATGAAACGATCTTAACGCATATCTTGTGAATATGTATCTCTCCTTTGACCAATCATCGGTCTAAGAATAATACGATATGCGAAGATAAGTTCACGACGATGGTTAGGAACATCATTAAAAGCAGGAAATGAATTGATCATTAATGATCGATTAACGATGTTATTAACGACATACCACGGTATACGACTATTTGAGATAGATACAAGCCAATTTCTCGACCTTATCTCACAATAGTTGATATGCAATTAACCAATCGGTCTATAATGCACCAATTGTCATCATGTCAGCTAAGATAAGAGACACTTAGTGAATGAAAAGTTAAACAGAAGATCCATAGGATCACGAATGTTGGGTCTTGTCATATGTGAAGGTAAGACACTTGGATACATACCAAGTTACGTCTTTTCCTTTATGCCAAACCCATGACTACTAGTTACGAAGGTTTATGAACCTTTATATCCGCGTCACAATGTAAGTAATAACGAGTCTCGTTGATCGAAGTCAAGATAGAGTTTTAAAGATTTCCAAAGTTAAGGATTCAAAAGCGATTCAAGAAGTAACGCAAACGATAAGAC
Organism: Flaveria ramosissima; assembly: GCA_025215565.1. Taxonomy (NCBI): domain Eukaryota; kingdom Viridiplantae; phylum Streptophyta; class Magnoliopsida; order Asterales; family Asteraceae; genus Flaveria; species Flaveria ramosissima. Next base: position 33,822,099 of record CM046044.1, on the reverse strand, counting down.
ATGCATTTGTAACCATGTTTTGCAAGGTAACAAATTTCCAAATATAGATTGCATACGTAATTCATCAAACCCATAAGTACGGTCGAGAACATTCGTATGACTAGGAAGACATAACCACAAGTTGACAATGTCTTTATTTAGTAGAAAGATTGTTTAAGAAGGCTACCATCACACAATCATGCGTTGATGATAACTCAAAATGAAAGTTGTTAAGTAAGAAATAAATGATTCGATGTAGCTAGATTGAGTCAAAACATGAAGATAAAGGGAGAGAAATCAATTTAAGAATTTAAATGCTCCCAAGCTCGGAATCAAAATCAACCTAGAGTGATCGGGTCTCCTTACAAGTTCAGAAATCATGCTTTGGCTTGATAGGTTCAAACCCTAACATTGGTTCACCCTTCAAGTTACTACACGTTTCCTGTCACTTGATTAAAACCTTGGTAAGTTGGAGATCAAGAAATGAGAATAGTCATCAAGGTGTGGTTTTCACTCCTAACTTGATGGTGTACTCCCAAGGTATGATCACTAACTTACCAACCAAAAAGCTCGATCCCAACTCATTGTTGAGGATCCACAGAAATAAACGAGGTAACTCACCATTAAGGTAAGGGAAATCACTCCTATCTTAACGGTGAAGTTTTACAAAAATAAAATATAACAAAATGAACTTCTTCATCAAAATCCAGGATTCACTCCTACTTTGATGAAGTCATCTCATTTAAACAAATACAATTCATAAAGATGTTATTATCATCAAGGTATGGAATTCACGCCTATCTTGATGATTGAATTTCATAGCAAGAAACAATCGAAGATTGACATTTGTCACCAAAGTACGGGTTTCAATCCTATTTTGATGAGATCATGTCATTTGTGAAATGCCACTCCAAAGAAAGTAATTGAAGTCAATCCTCGGAATAAGGAAATCACCCCGATCCAGAGGATTAAATTTTATAAATCACAATTGGGAACCATTTATCGTAACGAATAGAGAATCATCAAAGTAAGGGAATCACCCCTGTTTTGATGAGTTAGAATCATTTAGAAGATACGGGTGTTCTTAGTCATAGGTTGACTTGCAAACACTTGCATCTCTCACGGTGTAGACGGTACGGAGTTTGACTTAACGACGAAAGAAAAATAATATCAATTAGAAATTCGGGAAAATTTCAAGTTACAACAATGTAACAAAAGGAAAAATCATGCTTACAAGCTTAAGATCAAAGTTCAAGATAACAGAAGTTGTCGTGGTGTTCAAATCTTGGATGGTTTCAATCGGGAAGACGAAATCAAGGGTAGGAAATTATTCAACACCACAATGAGATGTGAACATTCGATTCACAATCAAAAGGAGTACATGGACTTCTCAAGATATGAGGTCAACCCTAGCTTTATTGAAGACACGCGTACTTATAAGTGATCACTCATCTCAAGAGTTTCGAGTCAAGAAAATGGATTCAATGATCGAGTCAAATCACCGTTTACACTTGCCGAGACAAAGTATCTCGAGATGTAGGAATTCCACCTATAGTATTTCATGTTCTTAGTTATGGGACACATCCTTAAGAAGACTTGAGAACCATAAGTAACGGCTTAAAGTTTTTGATGACCATTCGGTTTAGATTCCCAATATCTTGGGTATATTAAGATCCATGTTCACGTTGGTCAAGATATAGAAATAGTTCCACGAAACGCTCAACGTGTAACGGTGTTTAAACGTAAGAGTTGAAATGTCGGTTAGGTTCAATATTAACACGAACATTATGTATGATAAGAATGAAGTAATACCAGTTCAAGGAATCAAATATTTTTAAGATACGAAGAGGATGGTTCCATTTGGTAACGCATTACCATTTGGAATCGTTGACACGTCAAGGTAAATTGACCCATTTGCCTTAGAGACTTGTGTATGTTGACCATAGTTTATCACTCATCCCAGAAATCCCCAGGTAAGCATAACTGGTCTCACAATGAGATTTATACGATATGCTTGCCTTAGCCCGAAGGCCTTTTGCCAGGAAATCCAGAATACAAGTGTCTATGTGCCACACAAATTTCTTTGGTTTATGAAATCAAAACCTTGATGAGATTTTCATAGATTAGACATAGAGTCTAAGGAATTGAACCCATATGATAAGTGTAGATTCCACGTGTCGTTAAGAATAGGTTTAGGAAGTTCGTTTGTCGGGGAGAGTCAAAGAGTCAAAGTTAAGTTTAGGGAGACAAGTAACTAAGTTTAGCATACGTAAGGCAATCCTATGCTAAGGCATCAAGTTGCACAAAAGGCATAGCATTATGTAGCATGCAAACAATAAGTAAGCACAAAAGTATAAGAATCTTTCTATGAGGTTCATGCAACTATAGTCTAGGTCACCATTTCTAATAACCTAAATCCCTATAGTTATGGGCTCTGATACCAATCTGTCACACCCCAACCTTGACGGCGGAAACGTCGAGGAGTGAGAGTTAAGATCGTTCACAGCCACATAACGCTATTAATAAACCAAATATAATTTAAACATAAGTTTCAATTGTCACATTACAAACATAAGTCTCAAAAAGAATAAAAGTATAACATAAAATGTAACAAGTCATTCTTATTTCATTTATTTATCTAGGTCCATTCCTAGATGTGCAATCTTCAAAGAGTAGATATCATACTTGGGGTATTCCTGAAACATGTTAAAAATAAAAGGTCAACATAAAAATGTTGGTGAGCATTCCATAGTTTTCAATACATAAGTATAAAAGATGGCAATTCAAGTCATAAGTTAGTGAATAAAGTGATTAGGGATGTTATGAACAATGCAACAATCAAACCTTGACAATAGTTTTACAAGTCTCAACGTTAAAAGTATATACGATCAGCTAAGTGTACTTGGATCAACCAAGCAGGCTTGTCTTACCCATAGATCTATGACTTCGCTGGGCTAGCAATAGTTAATGATTGTACATATAACGCCATAACATGGTAACCACAAAGTTCAACTAACCACAACTTAACATGATGAATTGCCATAAAGTTTACAAGTCTCAAATAAGTTTACAATGCAAAGTATAAGTTAACATGTTTCACCCCAAAGTATGAAAATAAGCAAAAGGGGTATGGAAATACTCACATTGATATAAGCATTACAAGATGATAAATAAATTTTAAAGGATGATCCAAAGTAATCCCAAGTATTCATTACAAGGCACCTAAATATGTCATACAAGATGTAGATTAATAATATGATTAACGTTCAAATAATGATTAGGGTTTCAATAGTTTTAAGGGGTTTTTGATAAGTAACAATTTACAAAGTAGTTATTTTACACTTTTAATTCATTAGAAGAATTATATATGTAAATATTTTAGAAATGAATCAATATATAACAAAGTTGATGTTCAATAAGTAATTATTTTTTCTTGGTAACAATATATTTGTATTTATATAAAGACGTGAAATAAGATTAACATTTATAATAAAGTTTGTAATGAAGTCTCATAGCTAAATAAAATAAACACGTTTCAAACAATAATTTATACTTGTTACCTGAACAAATAATGATTTAGTGAATTATAACGATATCCAATGTCTATTTTATAAGTAAAATAATTTAAAAATATTATTTGAACGATTAATGATTAGTAAGTTGAAACAATATTTTTAGTCTAACTTGTAAGAAAATAATAAAAATGTATTATTTAAACCAATAATGATTTAGTAATTAAACAATATTTACAGTCTATTTTATAAGAAAAATAGTTTAAACATATTATTTGAACAAACAACTAGTTAGTAGATTAAAAACTATATTTTAAGTTTAACTTATATGAAATAATCTAAATATATCATTTGAGCAAATAATAATTTAAATAGTTAGTCAACATTAAAATTCCCCTTTTTTTATAAAAATTTTAATTATTATATCATTTGTTTTGTAAAAAAAATAAGAATATAAATTTTCAGACAATATTTAGAAACATATAAAATTTCAGTTTTTATAAAATGTCTTTTTATAATTTTTAAAATATTTAAAAAAGTTGTAAAAGGCTAAAAAGCCCCAAAAAGGAAATGTGGAGTGGCCCGGGGTCGAACCCGGGACCTCCAGGTTTTCATGGGGGAAGTTTACCATTAGGCTGGGTCGCCTAGGCCTGCCAAAGAATGGTTTTAATTCTTTAAAACCAAACTTCCTGTGATTCCCAAATTCCCCAATTCCCTTATGAACCCTAGTTTAATCCGCCCAAAATTGAGGATCAAATTGACATTGTTAATCAAACTAATGTTAGGGCTTTTGATGTTTACAAGATTTCGAGTGTGTGTATGTGTTTAATTACAAAGTTGTTCGATTTCGATAGCATTGGTTGAAGAGCAGTCGCGACCACGGTTGAACATGTTCGAGATGTAAACATTGCTGGGAATCAAATTAACTTTGTATGTAGCTTCGAATGGTGATGCTAAGTAAACCCCTCATCTAATTTTGTGTAACTGAGCTTCGAAGGTGGTTAGAGATTAAGTTGCAGGTTCGAAATAGAGGCGATGTTTGATGTTAGTGCATTGTGTTTTGCATATGAAATTGATAGTTCTGAAAGTTGAAGGGTGCTGATTCGATGATTACCCTCAGTTATTAAAGCACTATTCGATCAGTTTCAAGTCGAATAGATTAAACTTTTAATTCGAAGTTCGGTTTCATTTGCAGAGGCTTTAACAGTAAAGATATTCGAATTGGAACAGTCCTTGAGTTCGAAACCGATGTTCCATAGTTAATAGTTGGTTTAATCGCGTTTAAGTCGCCCGTTTTGGTGATTTTGACCATCGCCGGAGCGATGGCCGGAGATGACCGGAAAGAAAGGGCGACGAGGGGGAAAAGTTTGGGTTTGTTTTCAAACTTGACACATTTGATCCCTGAGGTTTCCAAGGGGTATCATTTGTGTTGTAAAGCTTTGTTTTAGTTTAAATAAATTACAATATAGACCCTGAACTTTAACATGTTATTATTTTATGCCAAAGTTAGTTAAATACAAATTTTTAAATAATAACACTTATATTGTTTCAAGATTACTTTAATATGATTATTATTATTAATCTTATTATTATGATTATTATTGTCATTTAATATTAATAATATTATTATTATTAATGTCACTATTATAATAATAATAATATTAGTCATTATTTTATTTAAGATTATTACACCTTAAATTTTATAATAACAAGTAAACATTATAACACTTATAATGTTGTTATTGTTATATTAATTTATTAATCACCAGATTAACTATTAAGTATAATAAACCTCAAAGTTTCAAAATTTACATAAGAGGCCCTTAAAACTTAACAAAGTTTACTTTTAATTTAACGAAAATATGAAATGTCACAATTCGCACGACTAAGGTTTCATTCGCACGATTGGGAGTCCAGTCGCATGGGGAGTCATACGACTGAGGGTCCAGTCGCATAGGTGCTTAGTCGCATGAGTACTTTCGCATGAGGTCAGTCGCATGGTGTCATTCGCATTAAGTCCATCCGCATAAGGGTCCCATACGCCGACTGGGTGTTCATTTGCATAGATGTTGTTTACTTTTAATTTAACGAAAATATGAAATGTCACAATTCGCACGACTAAGGTTTCATTCGCACGATTGGGAGTCCAGTCGCATGGGGAGTCATACGACTGAGGGTCCAGTCGCATAGGTGCTTAGTCATAGATGTTCATCCGCATAAGTCCAATCGCATGATGTTCAGTCGCATGGAGGCCATGCGAGTGAAGGGGGTATCCATACGCCCGAATAGGGCTGTTGCACCCAAGAAAAGTGTGGTTCGACTTCTGACTTTCAAGGGAAAGTGTGCAGGATGTAAGTTTTGACGTAAAGGTTCCCGTAATAGCATGTAAGATGACTGTTATGGAACCCTAGGGAGCATGTTGGGCATGATGATGATGATGTTGCATGTTTATGCATGTTATGTATGTATGAGGTTGCCCTGTGTGATGATGATGTCTGTGGTATGATAGTTCCTTATTATGATGTATGTTTATCTTTCTTGTGGCTTTACGTGTCATGTTAATGAATACAATAAAGTATATGTATGTGAAGCGAAGATAAAGAAAAGAGGAACACTGAAGTAGAATGCATGCATTAATGAGTAATGAAAGTAAAGAAAGTCTTGTAAGCTGGGTATGCACATCGGGGTCTTTCTTTTCTTTTTGATTGATCATATTGTATAAACTATTGCTGCATACCTTAGGTACTGTGACCACGAGGTGCGACGCACCGTTACAGAAGTCTACGATAGGCCTAGGTCCAGAACCATGAACAAAAGGTATTGCAATATGGCAATGGTACTCAACATCTTCATACTTAGGTACTGTGAACCACGAGGTGTGACGCACTGTTATAAAAGGTCTACGATAGGCCTAGGTCCAGAACCATGAACACAAGGTATTGCATAGTACACACTGGTGGTTGATAGAAAAGGGAAAAGTTTGTAATGATTAAAGAATCTAAAAGTTACAGTATGAATGAATGATGAAGATAATAATGAGATTATCTGTGTATACGTATGATGTATGATCGCATGAGGAAACGAAGGTTTATTGAAAGTGAAAGTATGTTTTATTATAAAACTAGAACTCACTCAGCAACGCTGACTTTTTATATGTTTTCCAGTTGGCAGGTAATGATTGCTGAGGATGGCACGAGGTGGCTACTCAGCTCTTTGAGATAGCATCCATTCATTTAATGCTTTTGTGATGTAATGCAACAATGTATTTTGTAACCGATTGACGCTGTATTATTTGGCAGAAGTTGTTATAATGACATGAGATGTCCTTTTGAATGTTTCCGCTGCAATATTTTCTTAAGGCAAATGTAATTATATGTTTTATGTGCGATGAGGATCCAATTGTAAGCGTCCTGGGAACGGGGCCTTACAAGTTGGTATCAGAGTCAAAGTTTAAGTGAAATGGGTAATTTTCAAAATAAACTTTAACTTAAACTGAAAATGGGACGGAAAAGGGAATGGGATGCCAATCTGAGTAGCTGCGTGCCATCAGGTATTTTGTAAAGTTAACCGGTTTTACGTGCGCATGTTATGTGGTTATGTGTTGCTGATAGATTTAGATACTGATGTAGTCAGGACAGGTAATGCTTGGGGTATGAAGAGTAAAGTAAGTGGCTAATCATAACTGGCCACTGTAATTAGGGACTTACTATACTTGACATAAACTGAGTTGTTTCCTTGAATGACCGTGTTGGTGTTTGAATCTTTCAGTGTGATATAGAGAATGGCTGGTGGTAGATCCTCTAAAGCTTCTAGGGGTGGAGGCCGTGGCGGGCCTGATGTTGAGCCGCGACCCAAAAGAGGAAGGCCAAGGGTTGAAAAAGTGGTCCCTGAAGAACCAGAGACCCCTCATCCGGAGGCTGGGGATGAGAGTACAAACTTGAGGGTCTCGGTAAAGGAGGCTGTTGTTGAAGAAGTACACCAGGTCATGCAGACAATCTTACCGTCTGTGGTGACCGAAGTTATCAAGGCTGTGAAAGAAGGAGAAAGAAAGGAGAGAAACAGGTCTTCGGGGGGACGAGAGCAACCGGAGCCTGAAACGATTTTCTCTGATAATGAAGACGAGGAAGAGGAAGATGAGCCTGTGCAGGAGGTGGCACGAGGCTGTAACTATGGGGCGTTTATGAGATGCAAGCCCCCTACTTTCGACGGTAATGGCAATGCTGCCGCTGCTCACCGATGGGTGAGAGAGATGGAGGCTGTTCTCGACATCAGCGAGTGCCGGGAAGATCAAAAAGTAAAGTTTGCCACCCATTCGTTTGTGGACTCAGCTTTATGCTGGTGGGACAATATTGTCCAAGCTGAGGGTAACCGGGCAATTGGGAGAATAAGATGGCCCGAACTGAAGAAGTTGGTGATCGAGGAGTTCTGTCCTCATAGAGAAATGGATAAAGTTGAGAGAGAGTTCCTGCATCTGGAGGCGGGGACCATGACACATCAGCAGTATACTACGAAGTTCAATGAGATGGCACGTCTGGTGCCGGATCAGGTGACACCCTTGTCACGGAAGATTAAAAGATACATTCAGGGTTTGCCAGCGGATATTCGCAGGCACATGATCGCTGCCCGACCGAGCACGTTTAGGTTGGCGGTGGACTTGGCGGGAAGACTGTATGATGAGAGAACGATGGTGGTGACAGGAGGTAGCAGAAGGGTGGAGGTGACCGAAACTGGCAGGGAAGAGGTTTGGTCGGGGTGATGCCTCGACGGGTAACAAGAAGGCACGGGTGGACGACCGCCGTGTGGTCGCATCGGGTGCTGGTATAAAGAAGTGTGGTAGGTGTGGGAGAGAACATAGCGGGGAATGTAGGCTGGGGTTGAATGTGTGCTTCAAATGTGGGAAGCCGGGGCATATAGCCAAGGACTGTCGTACGGTCCGGTGCCCGGTGCTTTAACTGTGGCATGGAGGGCCACGTGAATAAGGATTGTAAGAAGCCGAGGGCTGAGAGTTCCGGGGTGAAGAAGACGGGGAATAAAGGATCGAGGGCGAGTGCCAGGGCATTCACCATGACGCAGGAGGAGGCTAGGACGGACCCTGACGTTGTGTCCGGTACGTTTCTAGTGAACCAAACTTTAGCTTCTGTGTTATTTGATTCTGGTGCTAGTAAAAGTTTTATATCTGCTGCTTTCTGTGCTAAGTTGCCTGTTAGTAGTAGACGTGTTGAAGCGCCCTTTGATGTAGAAATGCCATAGGTAAGTCTACCCGGATTTTTGAGATGATAGAGGGTTGTGACGTGGAGCTAGAAGGTCATAAGTTTCCTGTTAGACCGTTCGTGATGACCTTAGGTGGTTTCGATTTGGTTCTGGTGATGGATTGGTTAGCGGACTACGAGGCGAACATTGTGTGTCGCAAGAAGATGATTCGGTTGACAGCGCCGGACGGGAGTTCGGTGACGGTTTATGGTGATCGGGTCACGACGATTCCGAAAGTAATTTCGATGGCGGTGGCGGGAAAGTGTATGAGGCGTGGATGTAGCGCCTACTTGGCTTATGTAAAGGATGTAGATACGCCAACACCACAACTGTCTGACGTACCGGTTGTGTGAGAAGACTTACCAGGAGTGCCACCTGACAGAGAGATTGAATTTCAGATTGATCTGATACCAGGTGCCCAACCTGTCGCTAAGGCACCGTATCGGTTAGCTCCGACGGAGATGAAGGAATTGATGGAGCAGTTGCAAGAGCTGCTCGATAAGGGGTTCATTAGACCGAGTATCTCTCCTTGGGTGCCCCGGTCCTGTTTGTAAAGAAGAAGGACGGTAGTATGAGGATGTGCATTGACTATCGCGAGTTGAACAAGTTTACAGTGAAGAACCGATACCCCTTACCAAGAATAGATGATCTGTTCGATCAGCTCCAAGGTGCCAGTTGGTTTTCAAGGATAGATCTTCGATCTGGTTACCATCAGCTGAAGGTGAAAGAGCGGGATGTCCCTAAAACAGCTTTCCGTACGCGCTATGGTCACTACGAGTTTCTTGTCATGTCCTTTGGTTTGACCAACGGGCCAGCTGCCTTTATGGATTTGATGAACCGTGTGTGTCGGCCGATGCTGGATAAATCAGTGATTGTGTTTATTGATGATATCCTGATTTATTCGAGGAGCGAGATTGAGCATGTCGGTCATATTCAGGAGGTTCTGGAGACGCTGAGGAGGGAGAAGTTGTATGCTAAATTTTCCAAGTGCGCGTTCTGGTTGCGCGAAGTTCAGTTCTTGGGTCATGTGGTGAATCCCGACGGGATTATGGTGGACCGACGAAAATGGAGGCGGTTATGCAATGGAAGTCACCGAAGACGCCATCCGAGATTCGTAGTTTCCTGGGCTTGGCGGGCTACTATAGAAGATTTATCCAAGACTTCTCTAAGATTGCTTCTCCACTGACTAAGTTGACCCGAAAAGATGTGAAGTTCGTATGGGGTCAAGCTCAAGAGAAGGCGTTCGAAGAATTGAAGGCGAGGTTGACTCAAGCTCCCGTTCTGTCATTACCCGAGGGAAGTGAAGATCTGGTGGTTTATTCTGATGCTTCCTATTCGGGGTTGGGATGCGTGTTAATGCAAAGAGGAAAGGTTATAGCCTATGCATCCTGACAGTTGAAGGTTCATGAGGTCAATTATCCTACTCATGACTTGGAGCTGGCAGCCGTGGTCTTTGCATTAAAGATTTGGAGGCACTACTTCTACGGGACGAAGTGCACCATATTCACGGACCACAAAAGCTTGAAGTACTTCTTCGAGCCGAAGGATCTGAACATGAGGCAGAGACGGTGGTTGGAACTTATAAAGGATTATGATTGTGAGATCCACTACCATCCGGGCAAGGCCAATGTGGTGGCTGATGCCCTTAGCCGGAAAGAGAGGCCCGAGCCGATTCGGGTGAAGGCATATCAACTGATCATGACCTCTGATGTAATGAAGCAAGTCAAAGAGTTTCAAGATGAGGCACTGAAAGAAAATCATCTTAACTCTGAAAGAATGAGAGGTCTGGTTGGGGAATTGGGTGAAAACACACTCGGTGTTAGAACCCGGTTTACATGTGTGTGGATTCCTTGTTATGGGAATTTACGCATGAAGATCATGGATGAAGCTCACAAGACTCGATACTCCATTCACCCAGGTGCCACGAAAATATACCAAGACATGAAGAAGGATTATTGGTGGCCGGGTATGAAGCGCGATATGATGGAGTACGTGAGTAAGTGCCTTACTTGCTTACAGGTGAAGGCCGAGCATCACAAGCCGTATGAGAAGATCCAACCTTTGGATATACCAGAATGGAAGTGGGAGCACATCACCATGGATTTCATTACGAAGTTGTCACGTACCCCGAAAGGGTACGATGCCATATGGGTGATAGTTGACCGTTTGACGAAGAGTGCTCACTTCCTACCAATCCGCGAGACATACTCATCTGAGAGGTTGGCTGATCTATTCATCAAGGAAATTGTAACTCGTCATGGTGTGCCGATGTCTATTGTGTCTGATCGCGACACCCAGTTTACATCTAAATTTTGGTAGAAATTCCACGACGCTATGGGGACGAGGTTACATATTAGCACGACTTATCATTCCTAAACTGATGGTCAGTCGGAAAGGACCATTCAGACATTGGAAGACATGCTTCGGGCATGTGTGATTGATTTCGGGGGAAGTTGGGATGACCACCTACCGTTAGCTGAATTCTCATATAACAACAGCTACCATGCCAGCATTGGTATGCCACCATATGAGATGCTATACGGTAGGAGATGCAGAACACCCGTTTGTTGGGGTGATATTGGTTAGAAGGAATTAGGGAGCGTCGAGGTAATCGAGGCTACGACTGAGAAGCTTGAGAAGATTAAAGCCTTTATGAAGGCAGCCAAAGATAGACAGAAGTCGTATGCTGATAAAAGACGCAGGCCGATTGAGTTCCAGGTGTGCGATCGGGTTATGTTGAAGGTCTCACCTTAGAAGGGTATTATCCGATTCAGGAAGCGGGGCAAGTTGAGCCCAAGGTATATAGGCCCTTTCCGAATCATAGCTCGAGTAGGAGAGGTGGCCTATAGATTGGAGTTACCGGATGAGTTAAGTGGAATTCACCCGACATTCCATGTATCTCATCTGAGAAAGTGCTTAGCTGATGAAGACATGATTGTTCCACTGGAGGATATCGAAGTAGACGAACGGCTCAATTATATGGAGCAACCAGTGGCAATCATCGATAGAAAAGAGAAACGCCTGAGAAATAAAGTGGTTCCCCTGGTGCGCGTACAGTGGAAGCACATGAAGGGATCCGAGTCGACGTGGGAGACTGAGGAAGAAATGAGACAGCATTATCCACGTTTGTTCGAAGAATAATAGGTTTTGGGGACGAAACCTATTTAAGGGGGGTGGACTTGTAACACCCGGTTATTTATTATTTTGAAGCCAACGAAGGAAGAAAAAGAAATAAAGTCCAAAGTCGAGGGACCAAACTCGCCAACTAAAGAAAGTCGGGTGAGTGGGAGTATATAAGGGAGAGGGCACACCTTACCCTCTCCCCCACACTCACAAATCAGCCAAGAAGAGAGAAAGAAGAGAGAAAGAAGAAGAAAAGAGGAAAAGTGTCGGTTCGGGTTGGTTCGAGTGGCCAAAATCGTTGAGGAGCGAGTCAAATCGAAGCTCTTATCGTTGTGCTCGTTCGTTTGAGTTCTAGGACCCCACTTTTACTTGTTTTCAACTGATTTTAGGGCTGGAAAGCATTAAAAACCCTTTTTATATGTGTGTTTATGACCCATTTGGATGTGTTACGTGTGGTGCGTTTAGAGTTTGTTTCCGGGCTTGTGTGTGCTTGTATGGTGTTGTGGTATGCATTCCTAAGGTCTAAGATGGTTGATTTAGGCTTAGAATGGGTTTGGATGAGCTTGGAGGCCGAAAATGGCAAATTGGGTTCGGGATGAACTCCATTCTGCATCAGCTAGGGCTAGGCAACCGAATGGAGGTCATACGGCCGAATGAGAGGCGATTGAGGCTAATTCGCACGATTGGGATTCATTCGCACGATTGAGGGTTCATTCGCACGACTAAGGTTTCATTCGCACGATTGGGAGTCCACTCACATGGGGAGTCATACGACTGAGGGTCCAGTCGCATAGGTGCTTAGTCGCATGAGTCCATTCGCATGAGGTCAGTCGCATAGGTGCTCATTCGCATTAGTTCCATCCGCATGAGGTCCATACGCACAAGTGGTGTTCATTCGGATAGATGTTCATCCGCATAAGTCCAATCGCATGATGTTCAATCGCATGGAGGCCATGCGACTGAAGGGTGTCCATACGCCCGAATAGGGTTGTTGCACCAGAAGGAAAGTGTGGTTCGACTTCTGACTTTCAAGGGAAAGTGCAGATGTAAGTTTTGACGTAAAGGTTCCCGTAAGAGCATGTAAGATGACTGTTATGACCATAGGGAGCATGTTGGGCATGATGATGATGATGTTGCATGTTTATGCATGTTATGTATGTATGATGTTGCCCTGTATGATGATGATGTTTGTGTATGATATGTTTCTTATTATGATGTATGTTTATCTTTCTTGTGGGTTTACGTGTCATGTTAATGAATAATATGAAGTATTATGTAACGTGAAGCGAAAGATAAAGAAAAGAGGAACATGAAGTAGAATGCATGCATTAATGAGTAATGAAAGTAAAGAAAGTCTTGTAAGCTTGGTATGCACATCGGGGTCTTTCTTTGTGATTGACCATTTGTATAGAACTATTGCTGCATACCTTAGGTACTGTGACCATGAGGTGCGACGCACCGTTATAGAAGGTCTACGATAGGCCTAGGTCCAGAACCATGAACAGAAAGGTATTGCATATGGCAATGGTACTCACATCTTCATACCTTAGGTACTGTGACCATGAGGTGCGACGCACCGTTATAGAAGGTCTACGATAGGCCTAGGTCCAGAACCATGAACAGAAAGGTATTGCATAGTACACCTAACCTTTATCCTAGGTGCTGGGGCCATGAGGTGCGGTGCACCGATATAGAAGGTCTATGATAGGCCTAGGTCCAGTATCATGAATAGAAGGGTAAGGTTTGTGGTTGATAGAAAAGGGAAAAGTTGTAATGATTAAAGAATCTAAAAGTTACAGTATGAATGAATGATGAAGATAATAATGAGATTATCTGTGGATACGTATGATGTATGATCGCATGAGGAAACGAAAGGTTTAATGAAAGTGAAAGTATGTTTTATTATAAAACTAGAACTCACTCAGCAACGCTGACTTTTTATATGTTTTCCAGTTGGCAGGTAATGATTGCTGAGGATGGCACGAGGTGGCTACTCATCTCTTTTGGGATGGCATCCATTCATTTAATGCTTTTGTGATGTAATGCAACAATGTATTTTGTAACCGATTCACGCTGTATTATTTGGCAAAAGTTTTTATAATGAAATGAGATGTCCTTTTGAATGTTTCCGCTGCAATATTTTCCTAAGGCAAATGTAATTATATGTTTTATGTGCGATGAGGATCCAACTGTAAGCGTCCCGGGAACGGGGCCTTACAAATGACCCCTCATGCGGTGAGCCTAACGGTGTTTTTTTGTCTATCTTAATAGGCAGGGCTCATCCAACCATCCTTCCCGACACTCTTGTAGCAACAGAGAGAGAAAAAAGTGTAAGTTGGTTTCTAGATGAACTTAGTTACAAAACTTATATAATACAATATTTTATGTGTAGTGAATCATTATGTGTATTTGCGTGACATGTGAATGAGAAAGACTACTACCAAGAAGTTCTAACAACATTACAAAATTTTCGACCATTAGTGGCGACTATTGTCACCGCTATTAATGGCCAAAATCGCCGCTAAAAGTATTAGCGGCGACATGTCGAGTCGCCGCTATTAATTTGTCGCTAATGAATAACTTTTTCCCCGCTAATGATGTCGTCGCTAATATAGTCATTTGCAGCGATATTGTCGCCGCTATTTGGTTAAATAAAAAATTTCATGGTAGTCGCCGCTAATGGTCACTTTTTTTGTTTTTTTAATATTTTTAAAGTTCCTGGTTTTCATTTTAGTCATACACATATTAAAAAAATTCTAGATTTCCCAATACAAAATAAACTAGTGTTTATAAACGACATACAATTTTCACACCTACATAAACAATATTAGGTAATCTAGTTATAAAACTAAACATAAGACTTAAACATAAGTAGGTTAAATATTGTTTAACTTAAACATAAGTAGGTTAACCCTAAACTACTCAAAAACAAACTTAACATACTTATCAAATACGCTATTCATCCCCCTCATCCAAATCATCTTCTTCGGCTTGATTTGGAGGCTTTTGCGAAGCAATAATCTGTGTAAATTGCGACATAAAATTTAGATTTTGAAACAGACTTGAAATTTGATCTTACAAAACAAAATACACATTATAAATTAGTATATTTTGACAAAGTATATATTATAATATAACACATTCAATTTAACTATATTAAGTGTCAAAATGAACATGTTAAACTAACAACTAGATGATTTAAGTTTACTTTAGTCAAACGGATCAAAATGAACCAAACACACTTAATATACTTATAGAAACATGCTACAATTATGTTGTTTTCACCTGTTTTGACCGGTTTTAACGCTTTAAAATAAAACTTAAATAATCTAAGTTAATTTTAGTGATAAAAGGTCATTTTGATCCGTTTAAACTCAAATTATGTTGTTTTCACATATTTTGACCCGTTTAATCCAAAACTTAAATAATGTAAGTCTATTTAAGCGATAAATGGTCAAAATAACCTAAACATACTATGATATACTTAACACATCCAACTTTAAGTCATTTTGACTCGTTTAAACTCAAATAATGTCGTTTTCACCCATTCTGACCCGTTTTGACCCGTTTAATCTAAAACTTAGATAATTTAAGTCTATTTTAGCGATAAAGGATCAAAATAACCTAAACACACTAAGATATACTTAATGCATCCAACTTTAAATCATTTTAACCAGTTTAAACTCAAATCACCCACTATGATTCAATGACAAGTGTAAATGGCTGAGTTGTTTGTTCCTGATCATGAACAAAAAAAGTCAACCCATCTTTACCGGTATCCTGAAAACTATACTTTTTAAAAATACTTACATATTGTTGTTTTCCTAGCTCGCTAACTGAATAACAATATTTTTAGAAAACTATACTTTTTAGAAATGGTTACATATAATCAAACTTCAACCAAGATTTTTATCTAATGACACAACTAAATAACAACATCTAATAAAATTTCAACCAATATTTTTTTTTACCTAATAACACAACTAAAAGATATTATCAAATCATTTTTTAACAAATATAGCAACAAACAAGCATTCTCTTTTGTCAAAGTGTAAAAAATAAACCAAGTTAAACCTAATTATATATATTCTAATTACCAAGTGGTTTGTACACATTTTTATGCATAAGTACAACCATTTAGTTTTTTTATATTTTTATTTTAAAATCAATACTTTTACATTTTTTTACATTTTTACACTTTCAACTTTGGTCATCTATACTTTGCATCTTTTACCAATTTTTCGTTTTATATTTGCTCTAAATTTTGAGAGTTTAAACGTCGTAAGGTGCGGGTGTGGTTAAAATTTGTTACGCCTATTTTTTCCTGTTTAACGGCTTGTCGCAACGTGCGGGTGTTAAATCAACTTATTTATTATTTTATATGTTTTACGTTTCACGTGCATGGTTTAACGTTTTTACATATACTTTCTCTTTAATTTTCTTTTCTTCATTTTCATTTCTTTTTAACCTGAGATTTTCCGAAGTTAGCGGTCGCCGACGGTGGTATGACATTGGTGCTACTTGATACAATTTACGCTCCCCGCTGCAACACAGAGGCTTAATACTAGTAACTAATCAATTTCCAACCAATTAAACACCTATATTAACACCTATTTACTAAAAACTATTAACAAAATAACACAACTAAATAACAACATATAATCAAACTTCAACCAAGACATTTTACCTAATAACACAACTAATAACATCTAATCAAACTTCAACCAACACATTTTTTACTATCTAAACGACTAGTCTAGCAAACACAAATTACTAAATAGTTTAAAATATATATATATAATTTTCAACAACTAAGAAATCTAAACAATTTTCAAGCATATTCTAAACATTTTTCAATCATCTAACCAACTAGCCTAGCAAACAAATGCTCAAGTAGTTTAGATTATATCTAAACATTTTTCAACAACTAAGAAATTTTCAAGCATAATCTAAACATTTTTCAATCATTTAAATGAGACGAAAAACCTAAATGTTGGTGAGATCTAGAGAGTGAGATGGGTGAGAAAGAGCTACTGCCCACAGTGGTCCACGCTACTTGATGGTGGCGGAGGTTGATGCGGCAGTCATTGATGGCGACAAAGGGTGATGGGGTGGTCGTTGACGGTGGTGGAGGGAGATGCAATGGTCCGCGTTAACGGAAGTGGATGTTGATGCAGCGACTGTCGTCGTCGACTATGTTCGGAAGAGAGAGAGAGAGAGAGATTTGGAGAGGTAGGGCAGAGAATGAGAAGCCGAAGGGAAATAGGTCCGCGATTTTGTTTTTAGAGCAATAGCTGCGACAAGTCGCCGATAATCTCTATTGCTTTATGTACGATGAATCCTTAGCCGTTAGATCTGGATGCTAATCGATGGCTGGATTTAGCTGTATCGTGTGCGAACGGATCATCAACTAATAACGACGACCTGTCGCCGCAAATTAGTTTGTCGCCGCTATTAACGTTGCCCCTGTTTCTAACATTTTTTGTAGTGCAAGAATCAGTGAACACCATTGCATTTGCGCACGAAAGTGAAAGCGCGTAACTTAAATAATGTATACATTGATACATACATGCAGCAATGAAAATAATAATAATAATAATAATAATAACCATGAAACCTAGATATTCTAAAATCACATGACGTTTTGAACTCACCATACTTGGAAATAGTCATTCAAATTTTTGAGGAAAAATAAGGTAACGTATTTTAATTGTTTGTTTCTTTAGGTAGTTTTGGGTACTTCTAGGAACACTCTATCACCATTAGAGGTGTAAGCGAATTGAGTTGCGCATAAGCTACTTGAGATTGGCTCGAGTAAAACTCGAAGTGCATTGATTGAGCTTAAAAGAGCTTGTACCTGAGTTCGAGCCTTAAAATAAGGTTTTCAATAAACGAGCCCAAACTTAAGCTTCACTTATTGAGTCAATTTGGCTTGCTAGCGTAAATGAACATATTATTTATGTACTTTAATAAATTATTATTCAATATATTTAGATGTATATACAATTACCAAATTAAAAGAGGTTATGCATGAAGTACAAGTCTTTAAAGCATACCCTTATGATTAAAATACCTAAATTCGTATATAAACTTATATACAAATATTATAATAAGAAATAGAGAAAAGTGAATACGAGGCTGTTACGTATCTAAACTTAGGTGCGAAACCTCTTAAAACTACGTCGTTTTGAATAGTTTACATCAGATCTACATTATTTATATAATACTAATTTGCAAGTTTTGTGTGCATCATGGGTAATACAAAATGTTTAAGTGGGTTGTATCCATCTTTTTTCTTTTTTTTAAATAATCTTTAACTTTTTCGCTTTAACCCACTACTTTTACATATTTGACAATTTAATCCCAATAATTTTTACTTACAATTTTGGCCACCCATACTTTTCATATCTACAATTTTTTTATTTTACGTTTCAGTCTAAATGTTGCGAGTTAACACACCGCAGCGTATGTGTGTGGTTCGACATTTGTACACTTATTTTTTCCTCGTTTAACGGCCCTATCACAGCGCACTGGTCCTAGGTCAACTTACTTATTGTTTTATATGTTTTACGTTTCGCCTGCGTGATTCAACATGTTTATATCTACTTTTTGTTCAGTTTGTTGTTTTGTCTTTTATTTCTTTTTTTATACGAGTTTTTTAGTATTGGTGGTCACTGACGGTAATGTGTCATTGGTACAACTTAACACGGTTTTATGCCCCCGCCGCAACGCGGGGGCTTAATACTAGTTTTAGGTAATTTCCTTAATCTGGTTTTTTATTAAAATCTACCTAAAATATAAAGAGATTACATAATAAATTATCTTTGCCTTCCGTTTCTCCTAATTCACGAACGTCTTCGTCATCTTCTTCATGTTTTGTCGCCGTAGGGTTTGATTTAGAAGCCGACATCTATACGTGCATTACAGATCCATGGAAATATGTGGGTTAATATTTAAATTCTATAAATTATACCATGAAATCAATTTAATAATTACTAGCAAATTGCGGAAGCCATTTTTAAACTTGAACTAGTGTTTATTCCCCGACGTGTGTTGCGCGTCTTGAAAGTGAGGCTCAGACATGGTCGGTTGTGGTTGCAATCTAGAAACGGCTACCACACAAAGGCAGCCAACACAAGTTTTGGTGTGTCATCACAACCATAAAACAACCAAAACAAAGGGTCCTAAAAAGTATCACCTAACAACATTAGATCCAACGTAAACATCGTCGGCTTCACCAACGAACAACTATATTCAGAGACAAAATAAGTGTCAGATGTGACTCGCACATCATCATCGAGCAAACAGTTTAATATTACCAACATAAAGTTTAGCATGACTAGCATAGAAGGAAGAATACACAAACACAGTTTAACATGGTCAACAAAACAACAGTATGAGCACAGACCATTAACAACAGTTGATTCATGTGCTTGGAGACTAAGGAAGGCTAGCTCGTTGTGTCTGCATCCTACACGGATACCATGCCAAAACAACGAAGACTTACACTCCTTCTGCATCACGGTTTCAGCGGGATTAAACGTGGATCTCAGATGAGTTTGCACCCATCTTCATCGATCAAACATAAAGCAGGGTTGAAAAGGACCACGATATACATGAAAAAAGCTGAGTGCATAATGTTTGCACCCTTTAGCACTCGGATGCATACGAGTGATTTGGGGCATCGTCATCGTGCATCTAAACGCCAACCCATCACAACAGAGATTCTGAGACCCCAGAAAAGCGGATCTCACATATGTTCACATTCATTACCATCGACCGAACATAACCATGCCTCAAAAGGGCCTTTCAAAACCGAACATGGGGCCAATCGGAGCTTTAACAACCCTCTTTGGTTGTGGCCTGCATTCAAAATCAGAGAACACCACCGAGGTACAGGAGGACCACCTTGCCGAAAACAAACAGCCAAGAGGCAAAGGTTCTCACACGGCGACAACCCCCCAAAATCCTCGCAAGTAGGGCGGCACTCAACAAAGAACAGGATCGCAGTCGCCAAGGGAAGAGGGCGGTAGCAATACCTCCTGGCAACACCCCAAAACCACCACCGCAACCGCCCCTCTCTCTCTCTATGTCTCCGTCTCTTTTTTTTCGCGAGCGGCATCTACAACGGAGAAAGAGACGAACGATAGGGCGGTGTTGGCGATAACACCACCTGGTAGCCGGTGCGGAGGCCGAGGCCCGCCTTGGGGGAAACAAACGGTCACCACCACCACCAGAGCCAGAAAACCCATCTGAAACGGGCGACGTTGGCGATAACACCACCTGGTGACCGGTGCGAAAGCCGAGGCCCACCTTGGCGGAAACGAACGGCCACCACCACTACCACAAGCAGAAAACCCATTTGAAATCACCCAACAAAACCCTTTTAAACACATGCAAGGGCCTAAGGGCAAACTAGATGATGGAAGACCGACTGCGAGGGAACAACCACCACGAGGGAGAGCCTGCCACCAAGTTGGAACCGTAGCCGCCGCGACAACCAAGCCGGCAGCTCCATCTCATCTACGCACATCCTTTCTCCCTCTAAAAGAAACTTCCAGAGAACCCATTTAAAAGAGGAAATGGGGTTAAATGCAAAGTGAGAAAACTTCAGTGGCCAAAACACAAACAACTAAAACACAACTGCTGATTAAACTTCTCTTTTTCATATATAGGGTATTTCCTTACACCAGTAATCAATTTTGCATGTAATTCATATTAATCCAAATCATATGTAACAAGTGTAACGTAATTGTATACAAACTAAAACCACCATGTATGAGTTTTTTACGACCGTAGAATTTATACAAGATTTTGAATCTTTTATAAAATAGGTGATTAAGTAAAAACTTTGAGAAATAAGTGACAACGTGGAGAGTAAAATTAAAAAAATAATTTGTAAGTATTTAATCATAAAACGACATAGTTTTAATGGCAAATTAACCTAAACGACGTAGTTTGAGGAGTTTCACATCTAAGCTTAGATGCAGCTTGTTTTTCTATTTCTTAAAATAATGGAAGAACAATGATCAATAGACGAGTCACCATAAAACGACTATACCATGTTTGGACAAATCAAACAGTTTGTTTTTCTATTTCTTAAATCAATAACAAGCTAGCACATCCTTGTGTTTACAAAAAAAATATAAAATGCAACATAACTTATGTGAGTTTAGACTGAAAGTTTGCTTTTTTGTAAATTAAATGTCTAGTCATCAGTGTATACTGACATATAACAGGTTAAATTGATGTTGAAATTGGAAAAATACCCTACACTGATGAAATCAAAGAAAGTTGGAAAGAAGTAAATAATGTACGTCATCCCATTTTCTTCTTTTTCATCTCCCGTGCCCTCAACTTCTGCCTTATCGTTATACCGGAAAGCATTTTCCCAATCGTTATCAAATCATTCTTTCTGTTATACGACAGTGCATGAAGAGGATTATACAATAAAATTACTAAGAAAACAAGAACCCTTCGGTTAGTGATGATATTAAACAATAGTTAGCACAAATTACAAGATATGTTGTAGGTTTCAACGAAAAACCATAAGATTTTACTTAAAGAGCAATAGAATGATTGATATAATAACGTTATTTTTAAACTCTACATCTTTAAGTTGTTGATATAAAACAAAATTCAAAACATGTTATTGACGGATTAAAGTAGATTTTTAACTGAGAGAACCCATATGAGATGTTCTTATTTTAATTTGAGAATTCTCATTGCAATATGGCATCTGAAATGGAATGATCGAGTAAGATAAGGGTCATATGTGTAACTTTTAGTAAGAAATGACTACATTGGTAAAATAGTCTTTCTATAAACAATGAACGACCCAAAAACTTTCCCCACGGATGTCGGTTTTTTGATGCTCGGATGCTCCTAACTCAACGTATATTTTTTCGGCTTAGGTGGGTGTAACACCCGGATATTTATTATTTTGAAGCCGACGAAGGAAGAAAAGGAAATAAAGTTCAAAGTCGAGGGACCAAACTCGCCAACGAAGGAAAGTTGGAAATGTGGTGATATTAGTAGGGAGAGGGCAGCCAAACTCTCCCCACACACTCACATTTCAGCTTTCAAAGAGAGGAGAAGAGAGAAAGAAGAAGAAAAGAGAAAAAGGGGCGGTTCGGGTGATTCGGGTGGCCAAACTCGTTGTGTAGCAAGCCAAATCGAAGCCCTTGTCGTTGTGCTCGTTTGTGTGAGTTCTAGGACCCCACTTTTACTTGTTTTCAACCGGTTTTGGGGCTGGAAAATATCAAAACCTGTTTTTGTGTGAGTATGTGTTTGACCCATTTGGGTGTGATGTGTGTGATGCGTTTCGTGTATGTTTCCGGGCTTGTGTGTGCTTGTATGGTGTTGTGGTATGCATTCCTAAGGTCTAGGATGGTTGATTTAGGCTTAGAATGGGTTTGGATGAGCTTGGAGGCCGAAAATGGCAGATTGGGTTCGGGATGAACTCCATTCTGCATCAGCTAGGGCTATGCGACCGAATGAAGGCCATACGGCCGATTGAGAGGCGATTGAAGGTCATTCGCACAACTGGGATTCATTCGCACGATTGAGGGTTCAATCGCACGACTAAGGTTTCAGTCGCACGACTGGGAGTCCAGTCGCATGGGGAGTCATACGACTGAGGGTCCAGTCGCATAGGTGCTTAGTCGCATGAGACCATTCGCATGATGTTAGTCGCATAGGTTCCCGTTCGCATTAGTTCCATCCGCATGAGGTCCATACACACGATTGAATGTTCATTCGCATAGATGTTCATCCACATGAGTCCAATCGCATGATGTTCAGTCGCATGAAGGCCATGTGACTGAAGGGTGTCCATATGCCCGAATAGGGCTGTTGCACTCGAAGGAAAGTGTAGTTCGACTTCTGGCTTTCGGGGGAAAGTGCAGATGTAAGTTTTGACGTAAAGTTTCCCGTAAGAGCATGTAAGATGACTGTTATGGCCTTAGAGAGTATGTAGGGCATGATGATGATGATGTTGCATGTTTATGCATGTTATGTATGTATGATGTTGCCCTATATGATGATGATGACTATGACTGTGTACGATATGTTCCTTATTGTGATGTATGTTAATCTTTCTTGTGGCTTTACGTGTCATGTTAATGAATGAATGAAGTATTAAGTAACGTAAAGTGAAAGATAATGAAAGAGGAACATGAAGTAAGAATGCATGCATTAATGAATGATGAATGAACGATGGAAAGGCTTGCAAGCACATATATGGGGTGAGCGACTTTGTGTTGCAAGAGACTCGGATGACGTGCAATCATTGAGATTGCCCATGGGGTGAGCAACCTTGTTGTTGCAAGAGACTCGAGTAATGTGCTATCGTGATGTTGCCATGAGGTGAGCAACCTTGTTGTTGCAAGAGACTCGGATAGCTTGCTATCATTAAGATGGGCAATGAGGTGAGCAACCCTATGGTTGTAACAGACTCGGATAGCGTGCAATCGTTGAGATTGCTATTGAGGTGAGCGACTCTGTCGTCGCAACAGACTCGGAAGAATGAACGTATAAAAAGAACGAAAGATAACGAATGAGATGAAAGATAATAATGACATTATCTGTGTATACGTATGTTGAATGATCGCATGAGAAAAGGATTAGCTTTAATGAAAGTAAAGTATGTTTTATTATAACACTAGAACTCACTCAGCAACGCTGACTTTTTATATGTTTTCCAGTTGGCAGGTAATGTTTGCTGAGGATGGCACTGCGAGGCTTCTCAGCTCTTTTGGGATGGCATCCATTTATAAAATTTTTGTGTTATAATGCAAACATGTATTTTGTAACCGGATAATGATGTATTATTGGGCAAAAGTGTTTATAATGAAATGAGATGTCATTTTTGAATGTTTCCACTGCAATATTTTTATGAGACAAATGTAATTATATGTTTTATACGCGATGAGTGACCAACTGTAAACGTCCCGGGAACGGGGCCTTACAAGTTGGTATCAGAGCCAAAGTTTAAGTGAAATGGGTAAATTTTCAAAATAAACCTTAACTTAAACTGAAAATGGGACGGAAAAGGGAATGGGATGCCAATCTGAGTAGCTGCGTGCCATCAGGTATTTTCTTAAAGTTAACCGGTTTTATGTGCGCATGGTATGTGGTTATGTGATGTATGTAGATTTAAATACTGATGTAGTCAGGATAGGTAATACTTGGAGTATGAAGAGTAAAGTAAGTGGCTAATCATAACTAGCCACTGTAATTAGGGACTTACTATACTTGACATAAACTGAGTTGTTTCCTTGAATGACCGTGTTGGTGTTTGAATCTTTCAGTGTGATAGAGAATGGCTGGTCGTAGATCTTCTAGAGCTTCTAGGGGTGGAGGTCGTGGTGGTCCTGATACGGAACCGCAACCTAAAAGAGGAAGGCCTAGAGCTGAGAAGGAGGTTTCTGAAGAACCTGAGACTCCTCATCCGGAGGCTGGGGATGAGAGTGCAAACTTGAGGGCCTCGGTAAAAGAGGCTGTTGTTGAGGAAGTACATCAGGTCATGCAGACAATCTTACCGTCTGTGGTGACCGAAGTCATCAAGGCTGTGAAAGAGGGGGAAAGGAAGAAGAGAAATAGGGCCTCGGGGGAGCAACCAGAGCCTGAAACGATTTTCTCCGATAATGAGGAGGAGGAAGAAGATGAGCCCGTGCAAGGGTGGTGGTATGAGGCTGTAACTATGGGGCGTTTATGAGATGCAAGCCCCCAACTTTTGATGGAAACGGCACTGCTGTTGCTGCTCACCGGTGGGTGAGAGAAATGGAGGCCGTTCTGGATATCAGCGAATGCCGTGAAGACCAGAAGGTGAAGTTCGCTACCCACTCTTTCGTGGATTCAGCTCTGTGTGGGTGGGACAACATTGTCCAAGCCGAGGGTAGCAGAGCCATTGGGAGAATGAGATGGTCTGAGTTGAAAAGGTTGGTGATCGAGGAGTTTTGTCCTCATTGGGAAACGGACAAGGTCGAAAGAGAGTTCTTGCAACTGGAGGCGGGAACCATGACTCACCAACAGTACACCACGAAATTCAACGAGATGGCACGTCTGGTGCCGGATCAGGTGACACCTCTGTCCCGAAAATCAAGAGGTATATTCAGGGTTTGCCAGCGGATATTCGCAGGCACATGATCGCTGCCCGGCCGAGCACGTTTAGGTCGGCGGTGGATTTGGCGGGAAGATTGTATGATGAAGAGGACGGTGGTGGTGACTGAAGGTGGCAAGAAGAGCGGTGGTGATCAAACTGGCAGAGGAAGAGGTTTGGTCGGGGTGATGCCTCGACGGGTAATAAGAGGCACGAGGACGACCGCCGTGTGGTCACGTCAAGTGCGGGGTTGAGAAGGTGTGGTCACGTCAAGTGCGGGGTCGAGAAGGTGTGGCAAGTGTGGACGGGAGCATAGTGGGGAGTGCAGGTTTGGGTCGAACTTGTGCTTCAAGTGTGGAAAGGCGGGGCACATGGCAAAGGACTGTCGTACGGTCCGGTGCTTAACTGTGGTGAAGAGGGTCACATGAGCAAAGATTGTAAGAGGCCGAGGGCTGAGAGCTCTGGGGCGAAGAAGACAGGAGGTGAAGGACCGAGGGCGAGCGCCAGGGCATTCACCATGACACAGGAGGAAGCTAGAACGGACCCTGATGTCGTGTCCGGTACGTTTCTGGTGAACCAAACTTTAGCTTCTGTGTTATTTGATTCGGGTGCCAGTAAAAGTTTTTTTCTGCTGCTTTCTGTGCTAAGCTGCCTGTTAGTAGTAGACGTGTTGATGCGCCCTTTGATGTAGAAACTGCCATAGGTAAGTCTACCAGGATTTCTGAGATGATAGAGAACTGTGATGTGGAACTTGAGGGTCATAAGTTTCCTGTTAGACCGTTCGTGATGACCTTAGGTGGTTTGATTTGGTTCTTGGGATGGATTGGTTAGCGGACTTCGAGGCGAACATTGTGTGTCGCAAGAAGATGATTCGGTTTCGGGCGCCTGACGGTAGTTCAGTGACGGTTTATGGTGATCGGGTTACTACGATTCCGAAGGTGATCTCGATGGCGGTGGCGGGAAAGTGTATGAGGCGTGGATGTAGTGCCTACTTGGCCTATGTAAAGGATGTGGATACGCCAACACCACAACTAGCCGATGTACCGGTTGTGTGTGATTTCCAGACGTGTTCCCAGAAGACTTATCAGGAGTGCCACCTGACAGAGAGATCGAGTTTCAGATTGATCTGATACCGGGTGCCCAACCTGTCGCCAAAGCACCGTATCGGTTGGCTCCGACCGAGATGAAAGAGTTGATGGAGCAGTTGCAAGAGCTGCTTGATAAGGGGTTCATTAGACCGAGTATCTCTCCTTGGGGTGCTCCGGTCCTGTTTGTAAAGAAGAAGGACGGTAGTATGAGGATGTGCATTGACTACCGCGAGCTGAACAAGTTGACGTGAAGAACCGATACCCCTTACCGAGGATAGATGATTTGTTCGATCAGCTTCAGGGTGCCAGTTGGTTTTCAAGGATAGATCTTCGATCTGGTTACCATCAGTTGAAGGTGAAGGAGCAAGAGATATCCTAAAACAGCTTTCCGTACGCGCTATGGTCACTACGAGTTCCTCGTCATGTCTTTTGGTTTGACCAACGCGCCAGCTGCTTTTATGGATTTGATGAACCGTGTGTGTCGGCCTATGTTGGATAAATCAGTGATTGTGTTTATTGATGATATCCTGATTTATTCGAGAAGCGAGATTGAGCATGCCGGTCACATTCGGGAGGTTCTAGAGACGTTGAGAGGGAGAAGTTGTATGCTAAATTCTCCAAGTGCGCGTTCTGGTTGCGCGAAGTTCAGTTCTTGGGTCACGTGGTGAATCCTGACGGGATTATGGTGGACCCGGCGAAAGTGGAGGCGGTTATGCAATGGAAGTCACCAAAGACGCCATCCGAGATTCGTAGCTTCTTGGGTTTGGCGGGCTACTACAGAAGATTTATCCAAGACTTCTCTAAGATTGCTTCTCCACTAACTAAGTTGACCCGAAAAGATGTGAAGTTTATGGGGTCAGGCTCAAGAGAAGGCGTTGAAGAATTGAAGGCGAGATTGACTCAAGCTCCTGTTCTGTCATTACCCGATGGAAGTGAAGATCTGGTGGTTTATTCCGATGCTTCCTACTCGGGGTTGGGTGCGTGTGTTAATGCAAAGAGGAAAGGTTATAGCCTATGCATCCCGACAGTTGAAGGTTCATGAGGTCAATTATCCTACTCATGACTTGGAGCTGGCAGCCGTGGTCTTTGCACTAAAGATTTGGAGGCACTATCTTTACGGGACGAAGTGCACCATATTCACTGACCACAAGAGTCTGATGAAGTACTTCTTCGAGCAGAAGGATCTGAACATGAGGCAGAGACGGTGGTTGGAACTTATAAAGGATTATGATTGTGAGATCCACTACCATCCGGGCAAGGCCAATGTGGTGGCTGATGCCCTTAGCCGAAAGGAGAGCCCGAGCCGATTCGGGTGAAAGCATATCAGTTGATCATGACCTCTGATGTAATGAAGCAAGTCAAAGAGTTTCAAGATGAGGCATTGAAAGAAGATCATCTTAACTCTGAAAGAATGAGAGGTCTGGTTGGGGAATTGGGTGAAAACACACTCGGTGTTAGAACCCGATTCGGTCGTGTGTGGATTCCTCGTTTTGGGGATCTACGGGTGAAGAAATGGATGAAGCTCACAAGACTCGTATACTCCATTCATCCTGGTGCCACGAAAATGTACCATGATATGAAGAAAGATTATTGGTGGCCGGGTATGAAGCGCGATGTGGTGGTATGGAGTAAGTGAGTTAGTGCTTTGCTTACAGTGAAGGCCGAGCACCAAAAGCCGTATGGGAAGATACAACCTTTGGATATACCGGAATGGAAGTGGGAGCACATCACCATGGATTTCATTACAAAGCTGCCGCGTACCCCGAAAGGGTACGATGCCATATGGGTGATAGTTGACCGTTTGACGAAGAGTGCTCACTTTCTACCGATCCGCGAGACATATTCATCGAGAGGTTGGCTGATCTGTTCATCAAGGAAATTGTAACTCGTCATGGTGTGCTCGGTGTCTATTGTGTCGGATCGCGACACCCGGTTTACATCTAAATTTTGGAAGAAGTTCCACGACGCTATGGGGACGAGGTTACATATTAGCACGGCTTATCATCCCCAGACTGATGGTCAGTCAGAAAGGACCATTCAGACACTGGAAGACATGCTTCGGGCATGTGTGATTGATTTTGGTGGAAGTTGGGATGACCACCTACCGTTAGCCGAATTTTCATACAACAACAGCTATCAAGCCAGCATTGGTATGCCTCCATATGAGATGCTATACGGTAGGAGATGCAGAACACCCGTTTGTTGGGGTGATATTGGTCAGAAAGAATTAGGGAGCATCGAGGTAATCGCGGCTACGACTGAGAAGCTTGAGAAGATTAAAGCCTTCATGAAGGCAGCCAAAGATTGTATGCTTAAACGACGCAGGCCGATTGAGTTCCAGGTGGGCGACCGGGTTATGTTGAAGGTCTCACCTTGGAAGGGTATCATTCGCTTCCGAAAGCGGGGCAAGTTGAGCCCAAGGTATATAGGCCCTTTCCGAATCATCGCTCGAGTAGGAGAGGTGGCCTACAGACTGGAGTTACCGGATGAATTAAGTGGAATTCACCCGACATTCCATGTATCTCATCTAAGGAAGTGCTTAGCTGATGAAGATATGATTGCTCCACTGGAGGATATCGAAGTAGACGAACGACTCAATTATGTGGAGCAACCAGTGGCAATCATCGATCGGAAAAAGAAAAAGCTGAGAAATAAAGTGGTTCCTCTTGTGCGTGTACAGTGGAAGCACAGGAAGGGATCCGAGTCAACGTGGGAAACTGAGAAAGAAATGAGACAGCATTATCCACGTTTGTTCGAGGAATAACAGGTTTTGGGGACGAAACCTATTTAAAGGGGGTGGACTTGTAACACCCGGATATTTATTATTTTGAAGCCGACGAAGGAAGAAAAGGAAATAAAGTTCAAAGTCGAGGGACCAAACTTGCCAACGAAGGAAAGTTGGAAATATGGAGATATTAGTAGGGAGATGGCAGCCAAACTCTCCCCACACACTCACATTTCAGCTTTCAAAGAGAGGAGATGAGAGAAAGAAGAAGAAAAGAGAAAAAGGGGCGGTTCGGGTGATTCGGGTGGCCAAACTCATTGTGTAGCAAGCCAAATCGAAGCCCTTGTCGTTTTGCTCGTTTGTTCGAGTTCTAGGACCCCACTTTTACTTGTTTTCAACTGGTTTTGGGGCTGGAAATATCAAAACCCGTTTTTGGTGTGAGTATGTGTTTGACCCATTTGGGTGAGATGTGTGTGATGCGTTTCGTGTATGTGTCCGGGCTTGTGTGTGCTTGTATGGTGTTGTGGTATGCATTCCTAAGGTCTAGGATGGTTGATGGGCTTAGAATAGGTTTGGATGAGCTTGGAGGCCGAAAATGGCAGATTGGGTTCGGGATGAACTCCATTCTGCATCAGCTAGGGCTATACGACCGAATGAAGGCCAAACGGCCGATTGAGAGGCGATTGAAGGTCATTCTCACGACTGGGATTCATTCGCACGATTGAGGGTTCAATCGCACCACTAAGGTTTCAGTCGCACGACTGGGAGTCCAGTCGCATGGGGAGTCATACGACTGATGGTCCAATCGCATAGGTGCTTAGTCGCATGAGACCATTCGCATGATGTTAGTCGCATAGGTGCCCGTTCGTATTAGTTTCATCCGCATGAGGTCCATACGCACGATTGAATGTTCATTTGCATAGATGTTCATCCGCGTGAGTCCAATCGCATGATGTTCAGTCGCATGGAGGCCATGCGACTGAAGGGTGTCCATATGCCCGAATAGGGCTGTTGCACTCGAAGGAAAGTGTAGTCCGACTTCTGGCTTTCGGGGAAGGTGCAGATGTAAGTTTTGATGTAAAGTTTCCCGTAAGAGCATGTAAGATGACTGTTATGGCCTTAGAGAGTATGTAGGGCATGATGATGATTATGTTGCATGTTTATGCATGTTATGTATGTATGATGTTGCCTTATATGATGATGATGACTATGACTGTGTACGATATGTTCCTTATTATGATGTATGTTTATCTTTCTTGTGGGTTTACGTGTCATGTTAATGAATGAATGAAGTATTAAGTAACGTAAAGTGAAAGATAATGAAAGAGGAACATGAAGTAAGAATGCATGCATTAATGAATGATGAATGAACGATGGAAAGGCTTGCAAGCACATATATGGGGTGTGTTGCAAGAGACTCGGATGACGTGCAATCATTGAGATTGCCCATGGGGTGAGCAACCTTGTTGTTGCAAGAGACTCGAGTAATGTGCTATCGTGATGTTGCCATGAGGTGAGCAACCTTGTTGTTGCAAGAGACTCGGATAGCGTGCTATCATTAAGATGGGCAATGAGGTGAGCAACCCTATGGTTGTAACAGAATCGGATGGCGTGCAATCATTGAGATTGCTATTGAGGTGAGCGACTCTGTCGTCGCAACAGACTTGGAAGAATGAACGTATGAAAAGAACGAAAGATAACGAATGAGATGAAAGATAATAATGACATTATCTGTGTATACGTATGTTGAATGATCGCATGAGAAAAGGAATAGCTTTAATGAAAGTAAAGTATGTTTTATTATAAAACTAGAACTCACTCAGCAACGCTGACTTTTTATATGTTTTCCAGTTGGCAGGTAATGTTTTCTTGAGGATGGCACCGCGAGGCTACTCAGCTCTTTTGGGATGACATCCATTTTTATAAAGCTTTTGTGTTATAATGCAAACATGTATTTTGTAACCGGATAATGATGTATTATTGGGCAAAAGTGTTTATAATGAAACGAGATGTCATTTTTGAATGTTTCCGCTGCAATATTTTTATGAGACAAATGTAATTATATGTTTTATGCGCGATGAATGACCAACTGTAAACGTCCCGGGAACGGGGCCTTACAGTGGGCTCGGATCACATAAATAAGAAACAGCTGCCTCACGGTATATGCGTCTCTTCCACCTTTAAATAGAGAAAAGAAAAAGTGATCACTATCTAAATATAGAAATTAATAATATAGTGTCTACCTACTCAAAAATACATTTTTAGTGAATGCAAACTCCTTAAAAAATATACATAAAAATAGACATAAGATAAATTATTTAACATTATAATTTTCTTTCCTACCTTAAACTTGTTCATCATCTAGGGAATTCTAACAAATAAATTTTCTCAATAATTAAAAGTTCAAAATAGTATATATATTCCGTTTTACATTCTTATGATACATAAAGTATAAATAATGCACATTCATTCATTGTCATACACCACTCAAATGTCGTCTCAAAGATGTAATTATCAACTTAACATACATATGCATATGCTTTTGCCTTGTCACTTTGCAATCAAAGCTGGCAATAAAAATGAATTTTGTAGTCTTGTTTATTAGAGCATACGATGTGGTACTAGGGAAAGCTACCCCGGGATATGAGGTGGCATTTGGTAGTTTTCCACTTTGCAACATAATTCTTTTGCTGTTACAGAAACATAATTGCCTCTGAAAAGAAAAAAAAGAAAGAAAACACACTTCTACTTTGTTTGGTTCGCATATTTTT
Organism: Flaveria ramosissima; assembly: GCA_025215565.1. Lineage (NCBI taxonomy): Eukaryota > Viridiplantae > Streptophyta > Magnoliopsida > Asterales > Asteraceae > Flaveria > Flaveria ramosissima. The sequence continues at coordinate 33,790,549 of CM046044.1, read as the reverse complement.
ACTAAGGAATTAGAATGTTTCAAAATGAATTTTTGGTGCGCATAATGTTTTTGAAAGAATTAGAATGTTTTAAAGAAATTGGAATTTGAGGGAGTTGAAATAAATTTCAATTAAAATTTGTATCATGTTTGGTTGATAAAATTGCTAATTGAATTATTATGCATTAATATTAATTTGACAAAATTACCCTTTCAAAACTCACCCCTTTCTTCACTCTTTTTAATTTTTTAACGACCGACGGATACTTTAATTAAGACCAGTTACCCAGGTAAACCCATTGGTGAAATGCCACCCACGCTTCTGATCACAGACAGCTGTCACACCCCAACCGGCGGCCGGAATGTGTCGGGGTGTGTAGATTGTCCATAACACGTGACACTATTAGAGCGATAATTTATTTAATCAACCCAATTACATAAGTTTTACAAAGAAAATAATTGTCCAAACAAACATAACATAAAATAAAGTTTGATTTATTAACTAAGTCCACAAGCATCCTAAGTGTCATAAACTTGTAGGCATATCAAGCAATATTCCATTTCTTGTGACATGTATAAAATAATGGTCAACTAGTAAATTGGTGAGTAAACATAGGTTTTGTTACATATACTAGATTTAAAACCGATTCAAGAGTCAAAGTATGCATTCAAGCAAGTATGACTAAACCATATGCATTGATCAAACCTTTGTTGACAAGTGTCCCTAATGTCACACCCCGACCGACGACGGAATCATCGGGGCGGACGAATGGGAGACGATTGCTCATAGCACATGGAACTAAATAAGTTGTAATAATATTAAATGTCATTATTCATTAAACATTACAAGACAAATAAGTAAGTACAAAACAATCAAGATACAACTAGTAACATAAGACTTTCAATTAATCTAGGTCCAAGTCCTATATGAGCACAAGAAGATCTTCAAGCATCAAACCTGAAACATGTTAAAAATAAAGGGTCAACTATAAAGTTGGTGAGTTCCCATGGTTTAAACACACGCATATATGTATATATATAAAAGGGTTACAAGTAGCAATTCATGTCCATGGTTACGAGTTAGCAAGCTTATAGAACACATACAGTTACAACCAAACCTCGACTTGATTACACGTATATAAGATTGGCTAAGTGTACTTGGTTCCCATGATGAACAAGCACACATCATCAGGAGTCGGCAATACATCAACTTTAGCACCAAATAGGCTTGTCAGGCCCAAAGATCTAAGACGTCGCTAGGCTAGCAATAGTTAATGATTGTAAACAAAATAAATATCTCATATAAGACTTACATTAACACAAATAACCATGATAAAAAGGTAAAGATGAATTGCATGTGCATTTACAAGTATCAAGATGTTTACAAATGTAAGTTTATAAGGTTAACATGTTTCACCCCAAAAGGTGTGAAATAAAGTAAAAAGGGGGTACGGAGAACTCACATGGGAAACTCACGTGCTATAAATTGCACTTAAGATAACAATAAGAAGATATGATGGTTCCAACGATTCCTTCACGATTCAACCTAAGATTTGGTGTCTTAGGATTAGAATAAAGATATGATTAACGACTAAATACGAAGTAGGGTTTCGATTGGATTTTGTGTTTAACAAAATACCTTAGATAATATATTGTACTTTCAATTTTATAATTTGATTCAATAAAATATAACGTAATTAAATATTAAAGTAATAATAATATAATTATTAAGCCTAGTTAAAATATTTAATAAATAGTATTTGTATGAATACCAAAATGTGGAATTAATTTAATAATTAATTAAATAATAATTTGATCAAAGATAAATAATGGAATAAATTAATATTTGAAGGATTTGTAAAACGTTAAATTAAAATGATTTAAAATAGTTTAAATAAAACATTTTTCCTAAAAATGAATTTATAATATCTTTAAAACATTCATAATCTTTTATAAATTATAAAAGTATTAAGCTAAAATATTCTAATGATTTTTCAATAAGTAAATAATACCTTTTTAGGTCATAGTATTTAACAAAACAAATTTAAAATAAATTGCTAATTTTCTAGACTTTAAAATGCAAAAGAAGAAAAAAATGATTTTAAAATGGTTTGGGGTGCCCGGATTCGAACCCGGGTCCCCTCGGTGTAAACATATGATTTTAACCGGTCGGGCTAGCACCCATATCTGTTTAAAATCGTTAAGAAATGTTTTAAAACACAAATTAAAGGAAAAACCCAAAATTCATAAGAACCTTAATTTCGATTTAAATCAAATTGAAGCTCAAAACAAATCTGTTAATGAAATCAACATTGGGGCTTTTAATCCCCAAGTGAAATCGAGTACATGTGTGTATTTGATTACCCGAATGAAGATAGATTGAGGACGAACAGAACGAAGAACATACGCGGCTTTGTCGAAGCTGGTTCAAGTGGCAAATATGGATAATAATTCAATTCGTTTTACAGAAAGCTCCCAAAGATAACGACAAGCAAAAACCCTCTGTCAATTTTGATTTAAGAAACCCAAAAGATGATGTTTGACTAGTAGTGGTTTCGCGACAGAAACGGTAATCAATGTGAGATTTGTGTGCTTCTTAGATGAAATTGCAAGTAATGATGTGCTAGGAATAGTTAATCGATTGCTTTATGTTCCATTAATTAAGTTATTAACACGATTTGTACGTTGAACAGTTCGGGTGATTCATTGAAACATTGAGCGTTTCAGGTTGCGTTGTCAATGGTTACAGGTTCGATTCATATATTGGATTCAATTCGAAACGGTTTTGGTGATTAATTATCGACGCTTGTGCTGTCCGGAGCTTGGCCGGAGCTCATACCGGAAATACGAGGTGAAGGGGTTGGTTTATAACAATTTACATTTTTGATCCCTGAAGTATCCAGCTTTATTATTTTTATGCTAGAAACTTTTATATTAAGTTTCAGAAATTACAATTTAAACCCTTTACTTATAAAAACAAATTTAAATAACAGATTAGATTAATTATTTATTAGTCTCCCTTTTTAGCTTTCATAAAACTTGTAAACTTTATAATTTAATTAATTATTTTCAACAATGGAAATTCATAACTACTAATAAAACCTTATAAGTTTATTAGAAGTCATTTTATAACTAAATAAATTTTAAATAAACTTTTTCCTTTAGTTATTTATCGTAAAATGATTAATAAATCGTTATAACTTCATGAAAAGTTTTACTTCTGAATCAATAAGTTTTTTTTACAAGTTGTTTAAATTATGAATAGTTCATAATAATAAATTGCACATTTAGTGTATTTGATCTATTAAAATTAATTAATAGTTTAATAACGAAATCTCAAAATGGTTTCGGGTTTGGGTTTTATCTAGGAAAATGACGGTTGTTACAGTCTCTCCTACTTTAAGAAATTTCGTCTCGAAATTTAATCACAAGTAGACTAATTTCAAAGATATAGGGAGATTTGGATTTCATGTCACATTCGCAAGTGATACTTGGAACGTTTAAGTTCCATGAGTTTAGTTATGATATTTTTCTATGCTTAAATTTTTTTTAAAATTTCATAACTCATGATTTCATGGTTTCTTGACACAGTGTGCGAGGTCATTAATTTAGAATTTTTTATTTTTTTAGTTGATAAACCTTTGTACTTTAGATGGTTCGAGACGATTAGGAAGGTTTTGTCATGAGGGAAGCACCAAGTATTAGTTGATACGAGACTCGGCTTAACGAATATGAGTAATATGTTCAAAACACTTTTTGGATGGGATATGAATTTCATAGAAACTTCTCAAGCAAGTAACTTTAATAGGGTTCTTAGATGATCGATTCTCGTTTACTATAACATTGAGATTTCAAGTTACATTAGGTTAAGGTTGTTACGAGAACCGTGTTTGTTAAGATTGAAGATTCAATTTAGAAAGGGAGTATCATTGTTACAGGTTTTCGGGATAAGTGAGGTTTGAGGGGAGGCATTCAGGAATATTATTAAAAGTCGTTAAGAATTTGGGTAATGTGTTTTAAGATTCAGGAAACAATTCAAAATAAGATTTTTCGAGTGTAACGTTCGGTTTACAACCAAAGCAATATGTTGACTTATCAAAGTATTATGTCAACTACAACCTTATTGAAGACATGCGTACCTATAAGTGGACACTCACCCCAAGGGTTCCTAGGTAAGGTAAACGGATCCATCAATTGATTTAGATTTATATGAATACCTTGCCTAGACAGAACACCTCAAGATACATGCATCACACTCTTCCAGCATTACATGTTTCAAATTATAGGACACAACTTTGACGAGACTTGGAAACCACGAATAACGATTCAAAGTTCATTTTGAAAACCATTTGATTTAGGCACCTAATGCCTTAGAATATGATTTAAGGTTCGTGTAAGCATTGATAAGATTCAAAGTATAATAAGAAACAAATAAGGCATATAATCACATAATCAAATATGAACATATAAGTACATAAGATCCTATCTAAGCATATAAAATACATGAAAGGACTCATGTGTAAGGGTACTTAGTTATAGTCTAGGTCATTCCATTTCTAATAACCTAATTCCCTATAACCATGGCTCTGATACCAATCTGTCACACCCCACCGATGGCGGAATCATCGGGGCGGACGAATGAGAGACGATTGCTCATAGCACATAGAACTAAATAAGTTGTAATAATATTAAATGTCATTATTCATTAAACATTACAAGACAAATAAGTAAGTACAAAACAATCAAGATACAACTAGTAACATAAGACTTTCAATTAATCTAGTTCCAAGTCCTATATGAGCACAAGAAGATCTTCAAGCATCAAAACCTGAAAAATGTTAAAAATAAAGGGTCAACTATAAAGTTGGTGAGTTCTCATGGTTTAAACACACGCATATATGTTATATATAAAAGGGTTACAAGTAGCAATTCATGTCCATGGTTACGAGTTAGCAAGCTTATAGAACACATACAGTTACAACCAAATCTCGACTTGATTACAAGTATACAAGATTGGCTAAGTGTACTTGGTTCCCATGATGAACAAGCATACGTCATCAGGAGTTGGCAATACATCGACTTTAGCACCAATAGGCTTGTCAGGCCCAAAGATCTAAGACGTCGCCAGGCTAGCAATAGTTAATGATTGTAAACAAAATATGTATCTCATATAAGACTTACATTAACACAAATAACCATGACAAAAAGGTAAAAATGAATTGCATGTGCATTTACAAGTATCAAGATGTTTACAAATGTAAGTTTATAAGGTTAACATGTTTCACCCCAAAAGGTGTGAAATAAAGTAAAAAGGGGGCATAGAGAACTCACATGGAAAACTCACGTCCTATAAATTTCACTTAAAATAACAATAAGAAGATATGATAGTTCCAACTATTCCTTCACGATTCAACCTAAGATTTGGTGTCTTAGGATTAGAATAAAGATATGATTAACGACTAAATACGAATTAGGGTTTCGATTGGATTTTGGTTTAACAAAATACCTTAGATAATATATTGTACTTTCAATTTTATAATTTGATTCAATAAGATATAACGTAATTAAATATTAAAGTAATAATAATAGAATTATTAAGCCTAGTTAAAATATTTAATAAATAGTATTTGTACGAATATCAAAATGTGGAATTAATTTAATAAGTAACTAAATAATGATTTGATCAAAGATAAATAATGGAATAAATTAATATTTGAAGAATTTGTAAAACGTTAAATTAAAATGATTCAAAATAGTTTAAATAAAATATTTTCCTAAAAATGAATTTATAATATCTTTATAACATTCATAATCTTTTATAAATTATAAAATATTAAGCTAAAATATTCTAATGATTTTTCAATAAGTAAATAATACCTTTTTAGGTCATAGTATTTAACAAAACAAATTTTAAAATAAATTGCTAATTTTCTAGACTTTAAAATGCAAAATTAGAAAAAAATGATTTTAAAATGGTTTGGGGTGCCCGGATTCGAACCCGGGTCCCCTCGGTGTAAACATATGATTTTAACCGGTCGGGCTAGCACCCATATCTGTTTAAAATCGTTAAGAAATGTTTAAAAACACAAATGAAAGGAAAACCCCAAAATGAAATCAACATTGGGGCTTTTAATCCCCAAGTGAAATCGAGTACATGTGTTTTTGATTACCCGAATGAAGATAGATTGAGGACGAACAGAACGAAGAACATACGCGGCTTTGTCGAAGCTGGTTCAAGTGGCAAATGTGGATAATAATCCAATTCGTTTTACAGAAAGCTCCCAAAGGTAACGACAAGCAAAAACCCTCTGTCAATTTTGATTTAAGAAACCCAAAAGATGATGTTCGACTAGTAGTGGTTTCGCGACAGAAACGGTAATCAATGTGAGATTTGTGTGCTTCTTAGATGAAATTGCAAGTAATGATGTGCTAGGAATAGTTAACCGATTGCTTTATGTTCCATTAATTAAGTTTAACACAATTTGTACGTTGAACGGTTAGAAGTTAAACGGAGTTTCGTTTTCGGGTGATTCATTGAAACATTGAGTGTTTCAGGTTGCGTTGTCAATGGTTACAGGTTTGATTCATGTATTGGATTCAATTCGAAATGGTTTTGGTGATTAATTATCGACGTTTGTGGGTTTAAAGGGTGGCCGGAGCTCGGCCGGAGCTCATGCCCGAAATACGGGGTGAAGGGGTTGGTTTATAACAATTTACATTTTTGATCCTTGAAGTATCCAGCTTTATTATTTTATGCTAGAAACTTTTATATTAAGTTTCAGAAATTACAATTTAAACCCTTGACTTATAAAAACAAATTAAATAACATATTAGATTAATTATTTATTAGTCTCCCTTTTTAGCTTTCATAAAACTTGTAAACTTTATAATTTAATTAATTATTTTCAACAATGGAAATTCATAACTACTAATAAAACCTTATAAGTTTATTAGAAGTCATTTTATAACTAAATAAATTTTAAATAAACTTTTCCCTTTAGTTATTTATCGTAAAATGATTAATAAATCGTTATAACTTTATGAAAAGTTTTACTTCTGAATCAATAAGTTTTTTTACAAGTTGTTTAGATTATGAATAGTTCATAATAATAAATTACACATTTAGTGTATTTGATCTATTAAAATTATTTAATAGTTTAATAATGAAATCTCAAAATGGTTTCGGGTTTGGGTTTTATCTCTGAAAATGGCGGATGTTACACCTAAGACCCTAACCAACAGGTTAGACTAAGAATATCGGTTTCGATACACAAATGCCATCTACAACGGCCCATTCGGGCGGGTGTCAAACCAATAGCGCTATCATCGTTACCTTAGGCTTTAGAAAGTTAATGATCATATGCTAGCAAGTAAGTAAGCAAGATTGACCACCACATAAAAGATATTTAATTAAATCGTATGATTTGCAAAAAAGATTTAGAATTGAATATGTATACACGCCACATTCCAAATACATAAAAGGAAAAGGAACTATGAATACTCACCTTGAATTCTAAAATATGAGTTGGACTTACTTGATTATTAGAAATGATGAACCCTAAATTAGCATGATTATATGTTTTAAAACTTATGTTTAAGTTATGGTTTAGAGTATTGGCCATATTAATAAAGGAATCAAAAGCAAAACAAAAGACATGTTGTTGCAAGATTAAAACATATTTGGATAGATTCATTGTTACATTTTCACATAATTATTAAAAATATCAAACCTAAAGTACAATTCTAAAAATCTCCATCATTCTATTTTAGGATGTTACAAACGACTTTCTTTTAGAAAAGTTTTTCAAATTCGACTCAGAAGCTGATCAAAACAGCAGTGCAAAGCATAAGTTGCAAATATGCGCACTTACTTTGTAGAGGATGTTGTGGAGTCATCTGATTGAATTAAAAGTCGTGTGAACTATGGTTAGAGATAACTCGGTAAAATTGTTTGTGGAGTCTGAGTTTGGTAATGTTTTATTTATTATGATCAATGTTAGGATCTGGTATTTGAACGAAATACCAACTGATTAACTTGTAAACCAAACGAAATAGTGCGGAATCCTATTTGATTGGCGATCCAATCAGTGAGAACGCACGTAGAATCAATAAGGTATTGAATCTAACGTTAAGAATCGATTAGGAATCGATCTACAGCGTTCTATGAACTTGGAGTATGAACTTGGAGGCTTCTGGACGGCTAGGGTACGTCTGGAGTCAAATTGGAATTAATGCTTTTGTTTTTCCGCGAATTAGGTGGTATTTATAGGTTAGGGTTGCTCATTCGGGCGACTGAACCATTAGCATGGTTCAGTCGTGCGATTGAGCCATGCGGTTGATCCATCCGCACGACTGAGTGTTCAGTCGTGCGACTGAGCCAATCTCATGGTACAATCATACGACTGATCCAGTCTCCTGGTTCAGTCGTGCGACTGAGTCATTCGCCTGAAGTTGTTCATGCGTATGGTCCATTCGCATGGGCCATTCGCATGAGAACTTCATTTTGCTAAGTTTGAATGTATTCATTTGTATAACCTTATGTGTATCAATTCAAACAATCACAACCTATATAACCAATTCAATATCAACTCATTTATGAAATATTAAACATTATAAATCACAAACAACAATTCTCATTTCATTAATATCCTAACCATTACATAAGAGTAAGACAAACAAGACATATTACATTCATATCAGGATCTAGGTACATATATATCAACAAACTCCCTCTTGGACCTAGATCTATCTAACGTCTTACCTTCTACATCACCTCCTCATACTCCTTGTACTTTTCCTCTCTTGTGACTCCTGCGTGTATCTCAAACGCAAAGCAGAGTCATGACATTTTGGAATTGGAGGGCTTGTACAATATCTTGCGTGTCATAGAATAGTGGCCACTTGTATAATGTGTAGACATCATTAGCAGACAAGTTAGTGAGCCACATTGGGTCAAACACCCTGATGGTATCCATTTGTCCCTCTTTATTTAGAACTATGACCGCCTCCCCGGTTCTCCAATCATAGTACCACCACTTAAAGTGTGGAGTGAAGTCCTGTGGCATCTCCCTGAGAGGGATTCTTGACATCGTTCTTGGAGGACTCCACTTCAGCACTATCTTGGGCTTACCAGTGATGGGATCAACTTTAGAACGTCTGATATACCTCGTAGATTGTTGAGGTTTAAAGTTGACACACCTGGTGTGGTACTCTTTCTTCAGGGCAGCCTCAAACCAGCCTGACATCTTCCTTCGGTCAGCATATAGTAGCTTCAATTTCGCCAGCTGGTTGAGCTCAAAACCAGGGAGAGTCTTTAGATCATGTGGAAATCTAAAGTACTCTATGCCCTTCTCCCTCTTAATGGCATAAACATTTAGATCCTCAAAATGTGCCCACGCTATAATCCTGCCTGACACCTTATGATGTTTCTTCACTCTGTAGAGTTTGGTGTAGACATTCTGTTTAGGAGCGGCGCGTTGGGCTCGAATTTCCTCAAAACATGCGGCCCATTCTGCCTTTCTGATATCAACATCGTCGTTTGAGGCTTGGGCTTTTCCTTCAGTCTTCTCAGACTCCTGCTCCATCTGATCTAATACCTCAAATGTATCACTGACAAGGGATTCACCCAGATTAGGGACCATATTTCTCTCGTTGTCAGCATACTAAGGATAGTGCCTGCTGTGATGTCTTCTATCTCTATCTCATCGATGTCATTTAGCTCTTCGTCACTGGTAGACTCACAAGTTGGAGCATCCTGAATGATCTCATCTGGATTTAGCTTGAACATCTCAGCCAGTTGCTCATTTGAAAGATCATGAATTATTTCCCCTTCTTCAGGGGTATTACTCACAAATCTCCTGACGATCCCTTGCAGATCAAGAATCATAGTTAATTGAGTCTTGACCTGCTGAAGGGGAGCAACATCAAATTCATCCCTTTGATAGTTTGGATCTGCTTGATTTAAACATGTATCACATCAAACATTAGTTAATAATCAAGACAGAAATACATTAATCTTAATATAAACATCAAATACATAAGTTAATACATGATTCAAGTACAAAAGCTATCAAATACATAAACATCTAATCATTACTTTTATCTTGAATTGCTGGATCATCACTCGATGAGGCAGACGAAGAAGCTCGTTGGTCTTGATTTCTCTTTGATCTTCTTTCTTGACCCTGAGCTGAGGCAGATGCAGCTGCATCTCCTCCTTCATCATCATCATCCTCCTGCCTGTCCTCTGTCTTTTCTTCCTCATCCCCTTTATCATCATCACTCTCTTCATCTTTGTCCTCATCCTCATCCTCATCATCATCATCACCATCATCACCATCTCCTTCCTTTATCTTCAGAGGCTCATCTTTAGTACCCTTGAGCTTGAGCAAGATGGTCCTTTTGGCATCCTCCAACTCATCAATCTTCTTAGCTGATATGACTCTATGCTCTTGGAGTTGGGCAATCTCTAGGCTCTGAGCAGCCATTTGCTGGGCCTGCTGCTCGATCAGCTGAGCCTGCTGAGATCTGCTGGGACTGTGCAGTTGTGAGATCTGCCAGCTGTCGAATCTGCGCAATCTTCTCTTCATCAGCTGCTAACAGACGCATCACCATACGGTTCAGCGTTGATAGTTGTTCCTCTACCCCAATGGAAGGTAGAGGTGATCCATATAGGTGGGTGGGATGTGATGATGGCCCGGCTTGGTGGCTAGTGGTGGTGGTGGTGGCAGTGGTGAAGATGGGGTTAGGTCTAGATGATAGTGGTGGTGATGTAGGTGTGAATGATATGGTGGTGGATGGCATATATGTAGTGGTGGGTGGTGAGGTGACAGTAGTAGGGGGTGTGGTAGTGGTAGTGGTAGCTATGGTGATGGCTGTGGCTGTAGAGGTGGTAGTTGTGGTGGTGATGAAGGTGAGTCTGCGCTTCTTCTTCTTCATGTCGTAGGGCTGAGCCATCCTTTTCTTCCTCGATCTTGTCGAGGAGGATGCTCCCCCTAGAACATGGCTCGACGGCTCTAGAGCATAGGTCGGGTCAGCAGCAGTCTCTCCCGATACCCTTGGGCGTTCACCAACCGCCCGGAGCCCATGTTCTGTGGCAACGACTTTGCTTCCCACAGTCCTAGTCAGTGGCTCCTCATCTGACTCTTCTTCCTCCTCACCAAGTATAAAATCTTGGTGGAACCCAGCCGACTCTGCTATATCTCCAGTGGGGGCAGATACTAGAGGTGTACTATCTGTAGCAGTGCCCCTCGGTCGAGTGGGCATGGTATCTCCAGTATCCCCGCTATCATCATCATCAGAGTCATGCTCTGGGAGCAATAGCTGCTCATCATCTGAGTCGCTATCATCGTGACGCCACTGACGTCTACCCGGTGCCACATACCTCTCATTGGCCAGATGGCCTATCAATCTCTTTACCTGGGGCTTTACCTGCTTACCCCGATACACTCTCATACGACCCAGAGTCGTATCATCCATGATCTCTAATGCCATAGCATCGTGGCGCTCCTTAGGAAGTGATGGCAGCTTCTCATTGAAGATCAGCTGCAAGAATCTGGGGTACATGCAAAAACCCTCCTTACCCTTGGCCTCCAGATTCTCCACAAGATACGAGAAGATCATGCTTGAGAAGCTGAAGGGGTGGTTCAGCACCAGTGCCACATAGGCATTCTGAATCTGGTCTGAAAGATCATCAAACCCACCCCTCCTAGAAGCAATGCACTTCAGAATAACATGTGCTAAGTACTTATACTGGGGACACAGGTTGCTCTTGTTGAGCACACCTGAGTTGATGTCCCCAGCGTACTTAATCCTCAGGAAGCATCCTCTGACCATAAGCGGATGAAGTCTGGTGGGGTGATCAGTATCGTCCCCCAGATCAAGTACTCTCTGAATGTCAGCTGCTGTAATCTCAATATCCATACCACAAATGGAGCTCCGTATGCTGTATGGCTCACGTGAACGATCAACAGAGGCATTCTCCCAGAAGGCCTGATGTAAAGACCTGTAGGGAGTACACGGAGTAGAGATGGCCTTGTGGATCCTAGAACGCCGAAGAAAAGCAATGATCTCTGTAAACTCGGCACCATTCCGAGTAGTATGGTCCAGATGAGCACATATATTGTGCTTAGGGTTGATAGACCATCTATCAGCCATTGACCTGAAACACAAGACACAGAACCATTAGAAAGTCATACATCACAATTCAGTTCTAAGTATCTTGTTTAAATTCATTCTGATTCATTCATGCGAATGAATCATGCGACTGATATCAGTCGGTTGTCCTATCATGCGACTGAACTCATTCGGGTGAATGAAACATGCGACTGAGTTCAATCTGTTGGCTGAGCCTGCGATTGGTTCAGTCGGCCGACTGAGCTCATTCGCATGGTGCATTCGGCCATTGACCCAATCGCAAGATTCAATCGTGCGATTGGAGTTCATCCGGACGACCAGTCGCTTGACCCACTGTTCAGTCGACTGAGGTTCGAATCTTGACCAAATCAAGTAATTTAACGTGGTTTAATGGTTCATTAGACTCGCCATCTCATCACTAATAACCTATTAGACTTATTTTTTAACATGTTACTTAGTTTCAGTAGGTTATTAGGTCATTTAAGGTCCGGTTCTTGTTTCAATCAAATATCACAAATTAGGGCTCGATTTCTTCTGATTTCTGTGAGATTTCACTTTAATATACCTGTATAAATGTAAACGCACGTCAGAAGATCAATAAGAGTGTATAAACAAGGTCTAAAGAAATTTTGGCAGCGTAACGGTACTATGTGCGAAATAGGGGCGATTGAGAGTGATGAGGAGAATGCGATCGACTATGGCCCTTTAAATACTGAAACTGAGTTCAATCGGCCGACTGGCCTCATTGCTCAGTTCATTCGGGCGACTGAAGCTCAGTCGGGCGACTGGCTCAGTCGATCACATTCAGTTGGCCGACTGAGGCTCAGTCGGTCGACTGACTCATTCGCACACTCATTCGCACCTTCAGTTGGCCGACTGAAGCTCAGTCTGTCGACTGACTCATTCGCACACTCTCATTCGGTCGAATGGATCAGTCTGATAAGCCATTCGGGTGAATGGTTCATACTCATGTCCAGTCGTGCGAATGGGACCCATTCGCATGATTGGTCCATACTCATGGTCCAGTCGTGCGAATGGGTCATACTTATGAAATTTTCTGCCATTTTGACCATTTAACATTTAAACCCTTTTAACTGTTGAAATAACATTATGAACATTTGATCATCTCAGACATGATCCTTTTAACTTGAAAAACTTTTGATCACCTCAGACGTGATCCTTTTAAACACTTTGTCACCTCAGACGTGACCCATTTATCTTTTGAAAACACATGTGGTCATCTCAGACATGACCCTTTTAGGTGAATTAATCCCTTACTGAATTCCATGATGTAGTCCGACAACAAACAAACTGAAATGACTAAATAAATAGAAAAATTAAACTGAAGTACAAAAATAAACTTTTTTGACTTTTTGTGAGAGGTAAATCCTAAGATAGAAATCTACTGGATTCGGTTCCGGAATAGGCAGCTTCTATTTAGTTTGACCATACCTGGACCAATTCAATTTTGGAATCATACAGGCAAGTCAAATCATTTGGGACTTGTTATCAAAACCTTTTGATGCTCACTTCTTGGTTTTCATCCAGAGTCGTTAGCAAATTTAGGAAATCATACTGGTACTATTAGATTCCCACATTGATTTGGACTTTCAAGAATTGTAGCCACGATGATTGTCAGTATATTTGTCCTCTTAAATCCATACACAGACTTTTGACACAGATTGGTGATAGTTTAGGTTTAATTATTTCAACCAACATTTGTGGATCCCACACTTATATGGTAATCAACATTCCTCAGGAGCTTTTGAGCGGTCTACGGGTATTTTGACAAGAAGAGACTATTCTTAGAGCTTTCAAAGAGAAGCCAATCCTCAGGTCAGTGCCATCGCACAACAGAGAGGCGGCAAACAACAATGAATTCTAGAATATCTAGGTTATGCTTATCCTCAGGTCAGTGCCATCGCACAGCAGAGAGGCACACAACCTATCTTCTTGTTAGAGCACTTAATTTTCTTTTGCACATAATGCACCAACAACATAAGTTATTAGCTTGATAGCATTTGCTTTCATTTTTTTCGTGCTTTGCTCTATTTATGGTCATCCGCACACATTTGTGGCGTTTACATGCTCATTACCCCTTATTGGAATATTGTTGATTGTGTTAACCAGTGATAAGATGGGAGCCCACAGTCAGTTGAACAACTTAGTTTGATCTTGAGATCACCAGTCAGGTCTAATCATCTATTGTGTTGAATCTACCGACATATCATCTGTGGTCTAGCAACCTCTAGGTCTACTTTCGTTGTGTTACCTTAGTAGTTACCAGTTTTTCTATCATATTTCCTTTATATTGCTCAGACTACACAGACTTATACTTTGAATTTTGCATCTTTTCTAAATTAAATTTTAAAGTCCCTCTTGATTTGTTCCTGTGTACTATCATTTTCCAAAGTATTTGAATCGGTATCACAGATACGATCTACCTTCTATCAGCTAGCCTCTCCTTCTCCCTCGTTTTTTTTAATGTTACTGGCTGACCTATTCTCCCCCTAAAATTCTAAAATCATAACGGATTTAATTATTTAGGATTTTAATAGACAGCTAAATAACATGAATTTAATTTAAACAGAAAATAGAATAAATAAAGAAAATAAAAAGAAAAAAAATTAACTAAACTGCATCGGACTACACATGATCATCATCAGGAATAACATCACTTTTCTTTTTAACGCCGTTGACCTCTAACAGATATAGAAAACGTGGTTTGTCAAAAGCTTTTGTATAGAGGTCAGCGCGTTGAAAATCAGTATTTATCTTTACCACATCGATTAAATTCTTTTCAAAACAGTCCCGTATAAAATGATATTTAATACCGATGTGTTTGGTCTTAGGATGTTGTACTGGATTTTTAGTTACTGCAATTGCAGCAGAGTTATCAACAAAAATAGGAGTAGAAGAGAAATTTAAACCGTAGTCCCGCATTTGCTGTTGAATCCAAATGATTTGTGAACAGCAACTTGCAGCAGCAACGTATTCGGCTTCACAGGTTGACAATGCAACCGAGGTCTGCTTTACACTGCCAGGTCACTAATCTCCTCCCAAAGAATTGACACCCTGCTGATGTAGACTTGTAATTCATCTTGCAGCCCCCGTAATCCGAGTCACTATACGCCGTGAGCTCAAAGTCATCATCATGAGGATACCACAACCCAAGTGTGGGTGTGCCCTTCAGATAACGAAATATCCTTTTGACCCCGATCAGATGGTTAACCTTTGGCTTAGCCTGATATCTAGAACATAGACATGTAGCATACATGATATCAGGTCTTGAGGCAGTGAGGTACATGAGAGATCCAATCATTCCTCGGTACATTGTGGCATACCAGATCTCCATTTTCATCAGGTGCTATATCATGGTTTGTAGCAAGTGGAGTCCCAGCTGCAGAAGCATTCTCCATGTCAAACCGACTGAGAATGTCTCCCACATACTTGGTCTGATGTAGAAAAATCCCTTTTGGTGTCTGATCCACCTGTAACCCGAGAAAGAATTTCATCTCCCCCATGGCACTCATCTCAAACTCCGCCTTCATTACTGCTTCAAATTCTTTGCATAATTCTTCGTTCTTTGAACCGAAGATTATGTCATCGACATAGATCTGTACTAGCAGTAAGTCTCCATCTTTTTCTTTGATAAACAGTGTGCAGTCAATGACTCCCCTGCGAAAGCCGTGTTTCACAAGATGAGTCGAGAGTTTCTCATACCAGGCCCTTGGAGCTTGATGAAGCCCGTATAAGGCCTTGTCGAGTTTGTAAACTCTGTCCCGATGATAAGGATCTTCAAATCCCTCGGGTTGACTGACATAAACTGTCTCTCGGATTTCCCCATGAAGGAATGCACTCTTCACATCTAATGATAGACTTTGATCTTCATATACGATGCATAGGCAAGGAAGATGCGGATGGCTTCCATCCTTGCCACGGGTGCAAACACTTCATTGTAATCAATCCCCTCGACTTGTCGAAATCCCTGAACTACCAGTCGAGCCTTGTTCCTGATAATGACACCTTGGTCATCCTTCTTGCATTTCAAGACCCATTTGGTGCCAATGACCTTAGCACCTTTAGGTCTATCTACCAGAGTCCATACACCTAACTTCTTGAACTGAAGAAGTTCTTCTTGCATGGCACTCACCCATGCCTCATCATTCAGTGCTTCACTGACGTTTTGGCTCAAACTGCGAGACAAAACACCGATAAGCACCATCGTGAATGTATCTTTTTCCATAACGAGGCATAATCAGCTGAGTACAGCTGATTTCTGGTTGCACTCCTGATCTGACATCCCCAATGACATTGTCTAGGGGATGATAGACATTTAGACGTGATCCTGGAGTGGTAGGAACAACTACCTCAGAGCCAAGATTATGAACATTTGGTTCTGCATCTGAGGTAGATGGAGTTTGAGGTTCCGAAGTCGAAGGGGCATCACTGTTAGATGCTTGTGGACTTGCAGGAATTGGAACCTGTCCTCCTGATTGTTCTGGTCTTCTTCAGCTTCATCTTCTGAGGAGGAGTCACTGTCTTCGACTGCTCCCCACTGTCTTCAACTGCTCCCCCTGATTGGTGAGATGATTCTCCTCTCCTGTGAGCTCGATGATGTTGAATCAAGAATGGTGTATTTAGGATATCATACATCATCCATGTAGCTAACCTCGTCATCAGAAGGGGAGATAGGATGTTGAAGGACTTAAGAATCCATCATAGTCAAAAAGTAAGCGGTCCTTTTCCATCTCTGACCATCAACATTACACCACACTTCTACTAAAGCCGTTGAGTTGTTGTAAACTCTCTTGTTCGGTATGTTGTATCCTAGGAAGATACCTTCATCAGCCTTCTCGCTGAATTTTCCTTCTTGAGTCTTCTTCAGAAGTGTGCACGGCGGACCAAATGGTTCGAGATACTCCAGATTAGGTTTACGTCGTTGTAGTAACTCGTAACATGTCTTGCCATGGCGCTTGACTACCAGAACTCGATTTAATGTATAACGTGCATTTGCTACTGCCTCATTCCAGAATTGGATAGGCAGTTTCGAGTCTGCTAGCATTATCCGTGCTGTCTCTATCAAGCTTCTATTCTTTCCTCTCATCAACACCATTCATCTGAGGCGTGTAGGCAGAAGTGAATGGTGCACAATTCCCTTTTCCTTGCAGTAAGCCTCCATCCACTGATTCTTGAATTCAGTCCCGTTGTCTGAGCGAACCTGTCTCACCTTCAACTTGTAGTGAGATTCCAATGTGGTTACTAATTCCTTGAATGACTCAAATGTTTCTAATTTGGACTTCAGAAACATTAACCAAGAGAATCTTGAGTAGTCATCAGTAACCACATAACAGTACAAGTCACCTGCAATGCTCTTTGTACTGACTGGACCAAACAGATCCATGTGAAGAAGTTCAAGAGGAAGCTCGATAGAATGAACTTTCTTTTCCTTATGAGACTTCTTCGTCTGTTTGCCTTTTTTGCATGCTACATAGAAATCCAGAAGTTGGAAATTTTTGACGTTAACTCCTCTCACTAGATCCTTCTGGATCAAGTGATTCATCTTCCGTTGATTAATGTGTCCCATTCTCCTATGCCAGGAAATGGAGTCCTTCTCAGTAGCTTTTGAAGCTGTCATTAAAACTTGGTCCTCCGGAATCACGTAGTCTTTCTTTAGGACGTAACACTTCTTGTTGTCGAATATGACTTTAAATCCTTTGTCACATATTTGGGAAACAGAAAGTAAGTTGTTTTGAAGTTGTTGAACGTAGTTCACCTTATCAAACTTAACTTTCTGATTTCCAACCTCTCCCTCAGCTATGATATAGCCTCCTTTGTTACCAGCAAACGAAACATGCCCTCCTTTTATTTGTTTGACGTTTGATAAAAGAGCTCTGTTTCCTGTCATGTGCATGGATGCTCCGCTGTCTACAATCCACGTGGTTGGTTTCAGCACTGTAGCGAACACCCTGCACATACAATTTAAAAACATTAGTTTAGGTTAGGAACCCAAGCCTTTACTGGCTTGGGTTTCCCAGAGGCATCACACATCATGAATTCAACCCATTGACCCTTAGAAGGTGAGGGTAGCTCAGGTTCCTTCTTGTCATCATTATCAGACAAAGAGGATGACTTTTCTTTCCATAAGCCAGATTTGTGCAAGGCCTGTTTGTGATAAACAGTCGACTGGCTAATGGGTTGAACTTTGGGTTCATTAGTTCTTCTAGGTGGAGTTAAAGAACTCCTCTTAGAAGACCTAGGTTTTGAATCCTGAAGTTCAATTTTCTTCCTAGGTGGTCTGATAGTAAGGACAAAAAGAAAGCAATGTGTCCACACTTCCACAGTTGTAGCATGACCTGCTATCAACTTTATGATTAAACTTTCGTTGTGGAGATGTGTGTGACACCCTAGTGACATCATTAAGTTTGGGTTTTAACTCTGCTTCTTTTGATGTTTTCTCTTGTTTAACAAACTTAATTGTTTTAACATTTTTAACATCTTTTCCTTTTTGGTTAACTGGATTTTGACATGATACTTGCGAAAGGTTAACATTAATAGTCTTTTTAGATTCAGATTTGACTTTGTTTGACCCTGAATTTATATTAACCTTTTCAAATTCTTTTTCCAGATTAACACAAGGCATTTTACCCTTTTCCTTTGAAGTGGCCTCCTTTTGTTTTGTTCCAGATTCAATTGAAGAACATGAGGAATCTGGATCACTAACAAGAGGAGTAGACACCATATGATCCTTGATGGGATTGTTATTTATTGGTCTACTCTTAGTGTTCATCAAGGTCTCAGGTGGTGGTGGAACCACTTTATAACCCAAACCCTCCCCATTGTTACGCTCTCTCACTAAGTGTTGGACAATATGTGATGAACTTGTCCAACTGTGCAGTTTTTGCTTTAAAGAGTTGACTTCTACTTCTAAAACTGCTTTTTGTTTCTTAGTGTCTTCTAAGGCGTTAAGATAGTACCTAATGTCATTAGCTTGGTTAAATGCTACTACTTCAGTTTCCCTAAGCTGTTTATTCAAAAGGTCTATCTTTTCTTTGTAACTATGCTCATTTTGTTTTAAAACTCTATTTGCCTCAGTGCACAGTTGCAAATCCTTTACTAAGCTATCATTATGATCTAATAACCTAGCAAATTTCTGATCTATGCTTTCTCTAAATTTATTACAATCAGAACAAGCATGATTTTAGAACAGTTGGTCAGTGGTACTTACCTGGGGAGGTTCTGATGAATTAGCCATCAACGCAGCATCAGATGTCTCTGGTTCTGGTGATTCTGTCTTTGTTGTAGAAGTCCCTTCTTCAGGCTTGTAGTTGACCTCTGTTGCAGTCTCTTCACTGTTTGATATCGCTATCTCAACTGCAATATCTCCTTCACTCGCGGAATCATCATCTAAGTCTTCCACGCTCGCAATATTAGATTCTCCCGGAGAGACAAACCGAAAGCTCCAGTCCTGTCCTTCATCATCATGGGCAGTCAAGGCTTTTGGTTCCTTGCTTGATGAAGTAGAACTGCTAGCTTGCTTGTCTTGACGAGTGAAGGAGGAGAAGGGATTCCCGTTCCCAGTCTTCTTTGGCTTCACACATTCTCTTTTGAAGTGCCCTTTTTATCCACAGTTGAAGCAGGTCACCTTGCTCTTGTCAAAGCCAAATGTAGTGTCCTTAGTAGCAACCAAGTTTTGTCCGGTCTTTTTCACAAACTTCTTCGCCTTCCGGACAGCACTTGCTAAGGCCCACATAATATCCATCCTCTCCATTCAGTCTCATCCACCTGCTCGTAGTCCTCATCTACCAGATGGCAGTTTCCAAATTTCCCAGCAACAAGTCCATCATAGGAATGGAC